>CAMAPE010000013.1:5257500-5732500 GCA_945859875.1 Cuscuta europaea
TTAAAATTCAAATCTTATTTTGTATTCATATTCGATTTGTTTGATATATTTGAATCTTTTTCGAATCGAATTCAAATATTCGAATTCAAAAAACATTAAAGTTAATTTGTGAAAATAATTAAAATTATGATGTTAGTTTGCCCCTTTTAACTAATTTTCATATTACATATTTTATAGGAAACAAAATTCATTTATAGAAGTCACTTCAAATTTAATATCAATATAGATAAATCAACGGAGAATTTTAATTGTAAATTAAGCTATTTTGACCTGGTAAAGTAAGAATTTTTAAATTAAAATATGCAAAATATTTACATAAATATTTTGTTATTAATATTTTTACATTGAACTATGTGTATTCATAAGAAGTAGTATATATTGTATGAATATATAAACATATATATATATATATATATATATATATATATATATATAATTCGAATATATTTGAATATTATTCGAATCGAATATCATAGTATTTGTATTCGTATTCGTAAAGTATTCGAATCAAAAAATAGATTTGTATTCGTATTGGTATTCTACTTACTCGAATTCGAATCGACATTTTCGAATTCGAATCATGAATCAAATCAAAATTATTCGATTCGTTTACAACCCTACTAATTAGTAATTTTGTTAAGCGTATCTTATTTTAGTTAAGTACATTTTATTGTTGTGAAGTTAGCATGTGCACTTAGTAATGGGAGTGCTAATTGTGGCTGTAACACACTCAAATTTCATTCCTTATTTTACCGCTGAACGAACTCTGATGATTTTTTTAAATAAGTTGAATATTTTTTACAAACAAATTATCATTTGAAGTACTATTTTTGGGTGGAGAATTTGGGGGTGTTACAAGTATAAGTTGTAACTGAATGGTAGAAGTGATCATTTTACTCCCTATAAATGGTCAACATTTGATCCCAATATTGTTCATACAAGAATTAGAATAGAATCCCATTTGGAGAGTATTCTGAACATCGTTTTCCCACATGTTCTGTTGTAGTGTGTGAAATGGTGTTGTGTTAGTGAGACTGCTATATGTTCGCGGTGGAATACCCTACCAGGGAAAGGATGTGATGAGTTGAATCCGTGATG
This sequence comes from Cuscuta europaea, assembly GCA_945859875.1. NCBI lineage: Eukaryota > Viridiplantae > Streptophyta > Magnoliopsida > Solanales > Convolvulaceae > Cuscuta > Cuscuta europaea. Next base: position 5,258,599 of record CAMAPE010000013.1, read on the forward strand.
AGCTCCACCATTTATGCCGTGTGCGTGAAGAATGTCCTTGGATAATACTCTTTCCATGTCAAGGTTCATCTCTGGATTCACAATTGCAAGTTTCATTGACAAAAACTCAACTTGTTGCTGGATTAAGCAGTCTCATTCTTTCACTAATTCCCTTCTCACTAATTCTGCCTACATTTAGCCCTAACATGATTTTCTTTGGGAGGTTGTCAACTCCTGGAATTGTAATCCTTAATGACTTGTTTGCCCCTTGTTTACTTCTCAAACTAGAATTATGTTCATCTTGTTCTGAGTAGTCTCCCAAATGGTCTTTTTGACTCAATATTCTTACTGACATTTGAAGGAGGAACACAATCTGATGGTCTTCTCTTCCTTGCACTAGGAAAAAGGTCATAATTTATGTGACAATCAGATAGGCCAGAGGAACTAGTGAAGCCCTCATTGCCGAAAGATGAAACCTTGTGAACCATATCAAGGTGATTATCAAGCACACCTGAGTAATGCAAATCCTGGTTCACAATAGGGTCCCAAAATGGTAAGGGAACTATCCCTGTGGGTGGCCCGTGAGTGGGTCGGATCCCCATCTCATCATCATCTTTTGTATCCATTTCTCAAACACAGAAACCCCGATATTTGCGGATTTCACTATGTGCACCTTCAAAAGGGTAAAGTCCCAATTTTCAATTCCTTTCTTGTAAAAGAAGGTTAGAATCAACACCCAGAATGATCAAGATTGTTGTAGTTCTGGTGCTATTTGAATCTTTTCCTTCACTTCATCAATTGTGTCTGAGCTTTCCATCTCACATGGTTATCGTCTTTCTTGCCAGGGTTTTCATAAAGATCTGCATACCACCCAATAGTATATTTAAAAAACCACCCAACTTGTTTTTATGTGACTTTTGTTTATGCCTTATATACGGTTGTTGAATGAAGGGGCCTTTGGGAACACTTAGCACAATTGGGTAACCATATAACTAGTACTTGGCTAGTTCTTGGAGATTTTAACTGTGTGTGTCTCTCCTTGGAAAGGGTAGGTACTACCTCCCCTACGGCGTACCTTATGAAAGACCTCCTTGATTTTAAAATGCATGCCGATCTTCAAGATGCCCCTTCGACTGGCTCCTTTTTCACTTGGAATAAAGGACCGTTGTGGGCTAAATTGGACTGGATTCTCATTAATGGAACTTGGAGCCACAATGGTATTCATGTCAAGGCAAACATTGAGAACATTGAGCCAAACTTTGACCATGCGGCTCCATTGGTCTCACTTGGACAATGCCTTACTCTGAAAGTGAGACCATATAATTTTTTTAACATGTGACTAGACCACAAAGACTTTGGAAATGTTTTAGAGCAGGTTTGGACTCAACCAGTGGATGGGACGATGCAATTTATTCTTACTAAAAAATCAAGAGGCTTAAACAACCTCTTAAAAAGTTAAATAGACTGGAATTTGGGCATATCTCACCCAAGGCAAAGGAAGCAAAACTGGAATTTAAGAGGGTGCAGGGCCTTTCACTCTTGTCCCGTTCGGATGTGGACCTTAAGCACCAACTCACAAATGCAAGGAAAAGGAAAAACTTCCTCTTAGAAGCCGAGTCCTCCTACCAATGAAAGGCCAAATCCAATTATATCCTCAAAGCAGACAAGGGTACCAATATTTTCATGCCTTAGTAAAGAAGAATACGTGAAATGCTATCACCTCACTCACTTTGGAGGATGGTACGTTAACTAAATCTTTGGATGAGGTGACCAACATGTTTGATACTTTCTTTACTTCATTGTTTGGTACCCCTATTACTTGTGATCCGATACAACCCGAGGTTTTTAGCCATGGAAGAGGCCTTGACCCGTCCTTGGTTGATGGCCTTATATGCCATATCACTAATAAGGAAATTAAAAATGCAATTTTTGATATTGGGAATGATAAGGCCCTGGTCCCGATGGTTATTCCTCTGTGTTTTCAAAAAGAATTGGAGTGTGGTTGGGGAGGATATGATAGGGAATTCTTTGATTCAGGACGACTACTTAAGCAAACTAACCACACCATTGATAAATAGGCTTTGTAATCGAATAAAATAGACCAAGTTATAAATATAAGCTGAAGAGAATGAAAAAAATGCACTTTGTACTTCTATGTGAATAAAGTTGGTTTTCCAAGAGGCCAGCTAGAAAAACAAAACAATGTGAATTTTACATAGCAAACGGGCTTTTTATAGTAATAAAATAGACCATGTCATAAAATCATAAGATGAAGAAAATGATTAATGAAATGAGTCATTGAATCATAGCCCAAGAAGAAAATTATGAAAGGACAAATAAGTATAAAAGTCTAAAGGTTGAATAAAAACTGTTGAAATTCACATAATAGACAAAAATAATAGTGTTATAGTGACAATTTAAAACATCTCATGCATTTTAATGACTTCTTACCAAATCTTTCTGTTATGCATCTTCTCTAAGAGCAGATTGCATCTTTCATAATAAAAGAGTAAAATCACACTAATGTACTTTCACTTATCAGCTCTCACTTTCATGTAATATCAAAAGCCATAAATTTAAAAAGGAATATGTAAAAACTATCATATATAGTCATAAGAAAGCACCAAAGGCTTACAAGAAAGAGTTACTGATGCAGAATACAAAACTTCTTGTGAAGATTTGATTAAAAATTCAATGTAGAATAGTATGAACTTCTTGGGCACCTAAAAGAAGAGAAATATTGCAGTTCCACCTTTATTTTGTTCTTTCTTGCCTTATTATATTGAGTGTACTCTGCCTCTGTATGCTTTGAAAATACTTTTCTTTCAGGATTAGTTTTATTGAGTGTATTGCCTCTCTTGCATGCTCTGCATAAAGCTAGCAAGAAGCTCTAAGGATGTTAAGAAGCTGGGATACTAAACTACTGATGAAAGTTAAAGGTATTTGCATCTCTTTGCAGAACCTGACATCTAAGCTTAATGGTCATAATTAGGGGTGGGCATTTCGGTTTTCGGTTCGGTTTTCTTCGGTTTCGGTTCGGTTTCGGTTTAATCGGTTTGATAGAAAATGTACCAAATACGAACCGATTAAGTTTCAGTTTAGTTTCAGTTTGGTATGATTCGGTTTGGAGTTCGGTTTACCAAAGTATTAAGGTTTGGATTGAAATTAAAAAAAATAACTCTAAATAATGAACAAAGAAGCGATAATAATGAACCAAATATAATGTTAGATATAAATTTGCAAATAGTAACAAGACACATATGAACCAAAAATATATAAGCATGACACATTTGTAAGCAAGAACAACAACGAGAATGAATCAAATTATATATAAAGCCGAAACAAAAACAAAACTGGTGCTTTTAAGTAATGAATCAAATATATAGTAGTAGTATATAATAAATTATAGTTAAATACTATATATACTTAAATCACTATAATTGTTATAGTTGTGAATGTAACTCTTGTAGTAAACTCTAGTCCTGGACACTAAAATTAAAGAATTAAAGCTTCAAAAAGATTAATATCAATCAAATTAATGAGAAAATCTTATATTTTGGTTTGGTTTAGTTTGGTGTAAGTTGGTTTTGATTTGTTATTTTAAAAAAATAAGAAATTATTTCATTTTTAGATTAGTTCGGTTTTATTCGGGTTTTTTTCGGTTTTATGATTTCGGTTCGGTTTGGTTCGATTTAATACGGGTTGGGAGGAATACTACCAAACTCAAACCAAATTACAAATGGTTCAGTTTCGGTTTGGTTTAATTCAGTTTGGTACGGTTCAGTCAACCCGAACCATTATGCCCACCCCTAGTCGTAATGTTAATAATTCAGCATGAGCAAGTAAGGTGTCATTTGGACGTTTATTTCCTTTCGTTTCTGTTTTTATCTTCACCTTTCTGAAAAATAGAAAAGGGAAAATCAGTTTTACAATAGTGTTTTTTAATAGATTTTGAAAACAAACATTGAATCATAGTCATGTCATAAAATTATAAACTGGAGAAAAGAATTACCCAAATCAGAGAGTCATTGAATCATAGCCAATGAAGATAACAATGAGAAGGAAATGAAACTATAAAAGTTTAAAGGTTGAAAAAAAAGCGTGCAAATTCACAATATAGAGAGAACTAATACCTTGTTAGTGTTATCAAATTCACAAAGCAAGGCTAAGGCCACTTGCTCAAATGTAATCGAAGGCAATGCAAATTCACAAAATAGAGAGAACTAATTCCTTTGGCTGAGAAGGATTTTCCGAGTGTGTTGGAGTCGTTAATGTCGGAATAATGGGCCCTTAATATTTTTCTGAGTAGGTATAATTGCATTAAGGTTTTTTATAAATACTATGCATTTGTAGGTATTGATATGTATACGCCCGTTACACCAACTACAACTGTTGTGTGTTTTGCAGTACGTGTTAAACAATAGAGAATATATTATCATCACTTTCATTATCATCTGCCTTCCTGGAGTAAGCTGTAGGAGTTGATAAGCTGTCATGGGCAACAAGATGTGCGACATTGTAGTTTTTTCCCGACGCCTTCTTACTCTTGGAGTCATTAAGAGTTCTGCAACTAAGGAGAGTACGCACAACTTCTCTCATGGAAGGCCTGTTTGAAGGCAACCTGCTAGTGCATGTAAGCCCGAGCATGAATACCGTCTTAATGTCCTCCAAGAACTCATACGCTTCATTGATCTCCTCATCCAAGACTTCATCAATCACCTTTTCAGCAGCATAGTGCTCCCATGCCCATTCCACAAGGCTTATTTGCTCATCCACAAACTTGGGCTCTCTCCCTGTCACGAGCTCTAGCAACACCACCCCGAAGCTATAGATGTCAATCTTCTCGTTCACTCTCGTTGTGTATGCATACTCTGCAAGATTGCAAAAATGTTAGTAACTACTAATTATTTAATGAACAATACCTATGGAATCATCATCATCACTATTTAATACTACTACTACACACATATATAGAAAGAAAAAAATCAGGAAGAATACCTGGTGCAATGTAGCCAAAAGATCCAGCAACAACAGACATTGTGTTCAGTTCACCCCTCTTGGCTAAAACCTTTGCTAAACCAAAATCAGCAATTGAAGAGTTGAACTGAGAATCCAACAAGATGTTGCTCGACTTTACGTCTCGATGCATTATGGGAGGAACACAATCATGATGCATATAGCATAGGCCCTGAGCGGCACCAATGGCGATTTGCAACCGTTTAGGCCAATCCAATCCCAGGTTCTCAAGGGAGCCTCTTTTTCTTTTGTGCAACCATGTATCAAGACTCCCATATTCCATATACTCATAGACAACCAGCTTTGAGCTCTCACTGGAAATGCAACACATCAGCTTAACAATGTTTGAGTGCCTGATTGAGCCGAGTATCTCCATCTCAGCAGCAAACTGCCTCTCAAGCGCATCATCTAACTTCCCATCACTCGAGATCCTCTTCACAGCAACGCACAAACCTTCTTTTCCAGTTGAAATTCTGTATACCATTCCGGAGCCACCACTCCCAATCAGATTGTTTTCCGTCAGATTGCATAGAATTTTCTCTTCAGTGAAATCTAATTTTTGATATGAGGTCAGTTTCCATGTTGGGGTGTCACGCCTTTTCTTCCTCTTCGTGGAATAGTCTCTGATCTTGAACAAGATTAATGAAAGACCTAGAAAAGCAATGAGTCCAAATACTGCGATGAGAATAATGACTCTAGGTGGGAAGCGGCGGGTGGTTTTTGAATCACAACGTGGAAGTGTACTACTCAGTTGGTCCACAGCGCACAGGCTAGGGTTGCTCAAGAAACTATTCTTAAAGGCGAAGTTATCAAAACGAGATGGAATTCTCCCAGAGAGGTTGTTTGATGAAAGGTTAAGCCCATTGAGCCTCAAACGGTCCAATTCTTGTGGAATTGGGCCGAAAAACTGGTTGCCTGATAGGTCTAGATCAACAAGATCGGGCAAAGAGCTAATAGCTGCTGGAATATTGCCGGAAAGCTGGTTTCTAGCAAGATTCAATGTACTCAAAGATGCCCATGACAAGATCTTTTCTGGAAGCTCGCCAGAAAGTGAATTCCCATCGAGCTTTAGCTCAGTGAGCTTAGGAAAAGCAGTAAACTCGTCTGGAATATGTCCCGACAATAGATTGTTACTTGCTTGAAACACAATAATGCCCTGGAGTGATGAAGATGAATTTTTGGGGGTAGGGAGTTCCCCGTAGAAGCGGTTGTTGTTGATCTCTAAGCGGGTGAAGTTCTCAGCCACCTCATACGGAAGCTTACCGGAGAAGGAGTTGTTGCTCAACATCACACTTTCTATGCTCTCCAATGTCCAAATCCAGGGTGGAACTTCCCCTGAAAATGCATTGTTATGCAGCTGGATAGTCACCAGTGTGTCACAACTCTTAAGTGATGGAGGGATCCCCCCCGTGAAATTGTTGTTGAATGTTGTGATACCAATCAGCGCCTTGCCGGAACACAAATTCTCGGGCAATCTTCCTGTGAGCCTATTTGAGGACACTTCAAGGGTTTCTAGTTTGGAATGAAGCCCAATTTGAGGAGGCAGAATCCCACTCAAATTATTATTGAAAACCTTCAAATTTTTTAGAGACGGCATCAGGCCTATGTTTGGAGGAATTGCACCAGACAACTGATTCTCAAAGAGAGCCACAAACTCAAGTCCCTCTAACTCTCCGAACCCTCCTGGGATTTCACCTGTTAACGTATTATTGGACAAATCCACTATCACCAGTTTTGATAGCTTTGCGAAACGAGAGGGAATGGAACCCGAGAGTTTGTTGTTGTACAGTGAAACGACAGTGACGTTTGGGAGCAAGAACAATCCGCGTGGAATTTGACCTTGTAAATCGTTACCATTCAAATCCAGTTCCTTGAGGCTAGACAAATTATCAAAGCTTTTTGGAATTTCTCCGACTAAATTTGTGGAGTCCCAAAGGCAGAACTTAAGCTTCTTTAAGTTGCCAAACTCCTCCGGGATCTCACTGGGTGAGAAGTTGTTAAACGACATCCACAACTGTTCCAGGTTTGATAAGTTGGCAATTTCGGCAGGGAAAGTCCCGTTGAACTGATTTTGGTACATCATCAGCTGCCGGAGCTCGGTGATGTTCCCGACGGAGCGTGGGATATCGCCGGTGAAATTGTTGGCGCTGAGGTCCAAGTAGCGGAGGTTCCGTAGCCGGTCGATGTCGTGAGGAAGGGGACCCACGAAGAAGTTTTGAGTGAGGTCCAAGTGCTCCAACTTGGAGCAATTGTACAAGAACGTGGGGAAGTGGTTGGGGATGTAATTGTAGGAAAGGTCGAGTGTGGTGAGGTTGCTAAGGTTGCATATTTCCGGCAGGATTTCGGAGACAATGTCGTAGTTCTTGAGAAAGATGCCGGTGACCGATCCGTCACTGGAGCACTCTATCTCCGGCCAGCTACATGGAGAGGAGGTGGAGTTCCAGGCTCGAAGCGTAGACGGGTTACCCCATAGTCGCTTAACTCCTAATAAGGTGTCGCGGTCGGTCACGGACTTCCCCCGGTGGGGCAGATGTGTGAGGATTATAATAGCGACTATCGTTAGACTAAACAGGAGTGATGAGGAAGATTTGCAATCATGGGCGGCGGCGCCGTCCTGGCAGATGGAGCACACATCTCGTCCCATCTCAGAGCGCTAATTACATATTAGCATGTCTTCTCATGTTTTATACGGAGTATAATAAAGACAAGTTATCCATTGTCAACGTCTACTAAAATGATACCTAGTAACAATATAATTAAAAATCACTTTTATTCTTTGTCTTGACTGGCAAGTTTGTTAAGTTTGACTATGGTGAAATAATATAGTCTCTCCTTTCCATTGGACTTTGCCAACTTTTTCTTTTTGATTATCTCAAAAAACTTTGTAACTTTCAAATTAAAGCAACTAATTTTTCGTTCTACACATTTGTCTCTCCTCTTCACAAATCTCAACCACGCAGTTTTACTTTTCTTATTTTTCACCTACTTTGCACTTGGCAAAGTACATCGGGATGGAGGTAGTAATAAAAATTGTTTCGTTTAAATTTGTACGGATAGACAAAGTTAATAGGAACCAAAATTAATTTATTACCTCCATCTCATTAAGCTTTACCAACTTTTTGTTGAGTGTAAAATAAGGAAAAAAGAATTTTGTAATTGAGATTTGTGCAAAAGAAACAAAAATAAACAAGATCACAAGTTCTTTACTTTAAATAAAAAAGTGACAAATTTTTATACAAACGGAAAAGAAAGTTGACGAAGTCAAATCCGAGGGAGTACCATCACACATGACATATAAGGAGTACATCACACATGACACAAAATATAAAAATTTCAATTCAAATGAATAATTCAAGGAAGATGGTGAAGCACGGTGTTTAATAAAGGTTATTTGATTTTCAAAACAAAGAAAATCAAATGCCCATCCAATCATTACTATAGAAAAATGCTTTCCTTGAAGAAAATTGGAGGTAAATATGTACCCCTCCGTCCCGAAATTAATGTCCTGCTTTCCCAAAATGGATGTTCTAAAATAAATGTCCTACTTTGAAACTTTTCTTATTTGGTAAACAAATCTATACAAAACAGTGTCAAACGATGTCGTTACAGTGCCAAACAGTGTCGCTATAGTGTCAAACAGTGTCGCTACAGTGCCAAACAGTGTCGCTACAGTGTGAAGTTAACTTCATTTTCTTAATATGTGTGAAGGTCAAAGTAGGACAATTATTTCGGGACGGAGAGAGTAATTAAATGCGTAGTATTTTATTTCATTCATTCCTAGTTGAATTGTCATTTGCGAATTTTAAGGTTAATTGATGATAAAAATCATCCATGCGGAGTGTTAAATCAGTTTTAATGATTACAACTTACATATTCGAAAATTACTTGAAAGTTCTGAAATGTCACAAATTCGAATTAGAATATAATTAAAAATTGATACAATAAAACCTAAATAAATTGTGTTGACACTATTGATATGCTAAATCAAATTATTTTGGGGCGTGGGGAGAACGATGTATTGATATTATATCAAATTGTTTGAGAAAACTCATAAACAAGTAAGCACCAGAAACAATTCAAGTCTTAGAACCAGACTTTATAATCAGGCTTTAATGTTTAAATGAGTAGAGGAACTTACGCACCATACAATTCTAGTATTCTAGAAAGCCCATCTTCACTTATTTTGTTTTTGGAAGCTATTACGATCACTTTTCGTAAAATATATATAAGATAACAATAAACAAGAATATAAGAAAGAAAAGAGAAAAAAATAAAAGAACATTAAAAGGTTAGAAGATAAAAATAACATAAGAATATAAAAAGATAAAGAAGATAAACGATAAAAGAAAAAAGAGAGAAAAAGTAGAAAAGACATCAATCGTCCACACGGATGTGCACCCTCCCTCCACTTTGCTCTCTCCAAAGTCATACTCTCATCCAACTCAATAAGACACATATCAGTTCTGATTCTTCTAAACCAAGTCTGTTTGGGTCTTCCCCTCCCTCTCTTCTCTGCCTCTTCTCCCCACCCCTCAAGTCGTCTAACAGGTGCATCACTCGGTCTTCTATGCACATGCCCAAACCACCGCAAACGAGACTCTTGCATCTTATCTTCTATAGGTGTTACTCCCACCTTTTGTCTAATTATATCATTCCTCAAGCGGTCATTTATGGTATGTCCACACATCCAACGCAACATACGCATCTCTGCTACACTCATCTTTTGAATGTGACATTAATGCAGGCCTAATTGTTGTTCGATAAAATTTACCTTTCAGTCTAGTTCGAATTAGATTATATGAGATAAAAAGATTATGATTATATTTGATTTTAAATATTGAAATTAGAAACATTCAAATTAAATGTAATCACAAATATTCATAGTAGTAGTAATATTAGATTGTTTTAACAAGATTATTCATAGTAGTAGTAGTGGTGGTGATGATGATGATGATGATGATGATGATGATAATAATGATAATGATAATGATAATAGTAATAATACTACTATTAATAAAAGAAGATTTTATTAACATGATCATAACACAACCCTACATTCCTTAAACTTCTCCTACCTGCTCTTCATTATTTGGTATAATTTATTATACTTATTATTATTTCAATTGGTATCTTCTGACCTCTCTGTATTTTAATTGCTTTTTCTCTCAATGACCACTCATTTTTTATATTGACAAAGGTGGAGAAATATGATTGACTTCAAGTCTCATACGGTTAAATATAGATGTGTAATGATCATGGATTTAAATACCCCTTTTGTCATGTAATGTTTGTAGTGATGATTGGGCAGTTAGATGTGTTTTGGTCATGGCTAAAAATGACACTAATCTGGAAATGTAATGTCATACATTTTGTTGAACCTCTCGCAATGTAATGCCCCTATTCTATCCCTATTCCTCTACATCATATAAAACTGCTCCTGGCTCTTTCCGGATCACACTGTATGCATGTATGTGTGTTAAACCGTTTCTGTGCAGGATTCGCATACTAATCTACTACCTGCTAATGGATGGCACATGCTAAAAAGGGAAGTGGCGGTGTTATATCTAGAGGGATACCCTGGTGGAAATCCCATTGTTATGCATGTATATATTTTGTGTTTAAAGTAATGTTAGAAAGGATCCCATGAAGGCAAAAACAAAACAGGGAGACATGCTGCAGGTTGTAGTTCACCAATGTTGTCATTAATACAGAAGTAAACATAACATATGGCTGCACAACTTAACATAAGACAAATCGTTTAACACACAATACATGTTTATTCAATATCCTTTATTCATGAATACAGCGAACAAGGCTAACTACAGAACTAAACATAACATGTTTACAATGCCATCAGTTCCATCTTTGTACTCCTACACACATGAAGATACACATTGCTACAACAAAAATTATCACAGCTCCTATAGAGTATCTAAATCTCTTATTTTCTTAAATCTCATAGTGCAAGGCTGCTTTTACATGGGAAACTTCACCACGAGTTTGAATTATTTGCTCTCGTAAATCATATAGCACTATTTTAACCTCCTGCAAGTTGAAATTTTGATTTCCTACTTGTTGAATTTCATCTTCCTCTTTCCAAGCAAAGAATCCACACCCTCCACCTCCTGGCTGCAATAATTGAAAAAATGTGTGAACAAATAATCAAGATAAATGATCAAAACAGGAGAAAATTACATTTTAATTAACAAATTAAAAACATTTTAGCAACACATTTTTAGCACAATTTAATTAAGATAACGGGTCAGAACGGATTTAGCAATACACTTTACAAATTAACAACACATTGATTCCACGACAGAAAATTATATTTTAATTATATTGTTAGCTTCACATACCTTCCATCGTTGACATCCAAAAAACTTTTGACCCGTGTCTTTGACAACACACGGGGAGACTTCACACCACATTGGCAATACACGCTTCCATTTTGTGTGACTTGTGTAAAATTTTATAAGGACATAGTTTCTGGGATTTTTTTTTAGTAGAAGACAAAACTTCTTACGAAGATTTGATTAAAACTTCAATGTAGAATAAGCGTGAACTTCTTGGACACCTAAAAGAAGAGAAATATTGCAGTCACACCTTTATGTTTTTTTTCTGCCTTATTGTTGAGTGTACTTTGTCACTGCATGCTTTAAAAATACTTTTCTTTCAGCATTAGTTTTATTGAGAGTACTTTGCCTCTTTTGCATAAAGCTACCAAGAAGCTCTAAGGATGTTACAGTGTACTTTGCCTCTTTTGCATAAAGCTGCCAAGAAGCTCTAAGGATGATAAGAAGATGGGATACTTAACTACCGATGAAAGCTACTCGAGGGTACAGATTTAACAGGAAAGGAGCTACAGGAAAAGAAAGGTACAGAAGTGGTGAAGAGGAGGTCGAAACTCAAAAGAATAGATCCAAGATGCGCTCAGAAGAAGAAAACCATGTTGTGTTTATTAAGATTATACATAGTTACTTAAATGCCCCTAGATATGAGTGGGAAAGAGACTTAACTCACTTTATATAGAGAGAGAGAAGAATTCCCCTGTCCAACACCTTTCCGTCTGAACGCCGCCGAACACCGCCGTTTGATGAGGTTCTAGGTGGAATTTTTTTATAAATTTTATGAGCATGTTTCTCATCAAGTCTAGTTTATCCATACCAAATTTCAGCTCAAAATTCGGTCGGGAAGGAAGTCAAATAATTCGTTGAAGTTAACTGCGCCAAATTATACATAGAAAAACGCACTTAACTTCAACGAAGTATTTCACTGTCTTCCCTATCGAAGTTTGAGCTGAATTTTGGTATGGAACTAAACTTGATGAGGAACATGCTCAAAAACAATCATCAAAAAATTCCACCGGGAACCGCCCAAACGGCGGTGTTCGGACGGCGTTCGGACGGGAAGGTGCTGGACAGGAGAATCCCCCCCCCCCCCCCTCTCTCTCTCTCTCTCTCTATATATATATATATATATTGTATATTTGTATGTATAAAGGCGGAAGAATGGGGCCTTGATATTTTTCTGAGTAGATATAATTGCATTAAGGTTTTTTATAAATACTATGCATTTGCAGGTATCATATATGTACATGACTGTCGCACCAACTATAACACTCTGTGTGTGTTTTGCAGTATGTGCTAAACAATGGAGAGTATACTATCATCACTTTCATTATCATCTGCCTTCCTGGAGTAAGTTGTAGGAGCTGATAAGCTGTCATGGGCAACAAGATGTGCGACATTGTAGTTTTTTCCCTCCGCCTTCTTACTCTTGGAGTCATTAAGAGTTTTGCAACGAAGGAGAGTACGCACAACATCTCTCATTGAAGGCCTGTGTGAAGGCAATCTGTTAGTGCATGTCAGCCCGAGCATGAACACCGTCTTAATATCCTCCAAGAACTCGTACGCTTCATTGATCTTCTCATCCAAGACTTCATCAATCGCTTTTTCAGCAGCATAATGCTCCCATGCCCATTCCACAAGGCTTATTTGCTCGTCCACAAACTTGGGCTCTCTCCCCGTCACCAGCTCTAGCAACACCACCCCGAAGCTATAGATGTCAATCTTCTCGTTCACTCTCGTTGTGTATGCATACTCTGCAAGATTGCAAAAACGTTAGTAACTATTTATTTAATGAACAAGGCCTATGGAATCATCATCATCATCACTTTTTAATACTACTACTACACACATATATAGAAAGAAAGAAATCACAAAGAATACCTGGTGCAATGTAGCCAAAAGATCCAACAACGGCAGACATTGTGTTCGGTTCACCCTTCTTCGCTAAAACCTTTGCTAAACCGAAATCAGCAATGAAAGAGTTGAACTGAGAATCCAACAAGATGTTGCTCGACTTTACGTCTCGATGCATTATGGGAGGAACACAATCATGGTGCATATAGCATAGGCCCTGAGCGGCACCAGTGGCGATTTGCAACCGTTTAGGCCAATCCAATCCCAGGTTCTCAAGGGAGCCTCTTTTTCTTTTGTGCAACCATGTATCAAGACTCCCATATTCCATATACTCATAGACAACCAGCTTTGAGCTCTCACTGGAAATGCAACACATCAGCTTAACAATGTTTGTGTGCCTGATTGAGCCAAGTATCTCCATCTCAGCAGCAAACTGCCTCTCAAGCTCATCATCTAACTTCCCGTCACTCGAGATCCTCTTCACAGCAACGCACGAACCTTCTTTTCCAGTTGAAATTTTGTATACCATTCCAGAGCCACCACTCCCAATCAGATTGCTTTCCGTCAGATTGCGTAGAATTTTCTCTTCAGTGAAATCTAATTTTTGGTATGAGGTTAGTTTCCATGTTGGGATGTCACGCCTTTTTCTGGAATAGTCTCTAACCTTGAACAAAATTAATGAAACGCCTAGAAAAGCAATGACTCCAAAGACGGTGATGAGAATAATGACCCTACATGGGAAGCGGTGGGTGGTTTTTGAATGACAACGTGGAAGTGTACTACTCAGTTGGTCCACAGCGCACAGACTAGGGTTGCTCAAGAAACTATTCTCAAAGGCTAAGTTATCAAAACGAGCTGGGATTCTCCCAGAGAGTTTGTTTGATGAAAGGTTAAGCCCATTGAGCCTCAAACGGTCCAATTCTGGCGGAATCGGGCCGAAAAACTGGTTGCCTGATAGGTCTAGATCAACAAGATCGGACAAAGAGCCAATAGCTGCTGGAATATTGCCAGAAAGCTTGTTTCTAGCAAGACTCAGTGTATGCAAAGATGCCCATGACAAGATATTTTCGGGAAGCTCGTCAGAAAGTGAATTCCCATCGAGCTTTAGCTCAGTCAGCTTAGGAAAAGCAGTAAACTCGCCTGGAATATGTCCTGACAATAGATTGTTACTTGCATGAAACACAATAATTCCCTGGAGTGATGAAGATGAATTTTTTGGGGGAGGGAGTTCCCCGTAGAAGCGGTTGTTGTTGATCTCTAGCCGTGTGAAGTTCTCAGCCACTTCATGCGGAAGCTTACCGGAGAAGGAGTTGTTGCTCAACATCACGCTTATCATGCTTTCCAATGTCCAAATCCAGGGTGGAACTTCCCCTGAAAATGCATTGTTATACAGCTGGATAGTCAACAGTGTGTTACAACTCTCAAGTGATGGAGGGATTCCCCCAGTGAAATTGTTGTTGAATGCTGTGATACCAACCAGGGCCTTGCCCGCACACAAATTATCAGGCAATATTCCTATGAGCCTATTTTCAGACACTTCAATGCTTTCGAGCTTGGAATGAAGCCCGATTTGAGGAGGCAGAATCCCACTCAAATTATTAATAAAAACCTTGAAATTTTTCAGAGAAGGCATCAGGCCTATGTTTGGAGGAATTGCACCAGACAACTGATTCATAAAGAGAGCCACAAGCTCAAGTCCCTCTGACTCTCCAAACCCTATCGGGATTTCACCTGTTAACCTATTATGGGACAAATCCACCTCCACCAGTTTTGATGGCTTTGCGAAACGAGAGGGAATGGAACCTGAGAGATTGTTGTTGTACAGGTAAACTTTAGCGAGGTTTGGGAGCAAAAACAATTTGCCTGGGATATGACCTTGTAAACTGTTACCAACCAAATCCAGCTGCTCGAGGCTAGACAAATTCTCAAAGCTTTTTGGAATTTCTCCTACTAAATTTGTGGAGGACCACCAGCAGATCGTGAGCTTCTTTAAGTTGCCAAACTCCTCCGGGATCTCCCTGGGTGAGAAGCTGTTGTACGACATCTGCAACTGTTCCAGATTTGATAAGTTGGCAATTTCGACAGGGAAAGTGCCGTTGAGCAGATTTTGGTACATCATCAGCTGCCGGAGTTCGGTGATGTTCCCCACAGAGCGTGGGATGTCGCCGGTGAAATTGTTGGCGCTGAGGTCCAAGTACCTGAGGTTCCGTAGCCTGTCAATGTCGTGAGGAAGATCACCCACGAAGTAGTTTTGAGAGAGGTCCAAGTGCTCCAACTTGGAGCAATTGTACAAAAACGTGGGAAATTGATCGGGGATGTAATTGTAGGAAAGGTCGAGTGTGGTAAGGTTGCTAAGGTTGCAGATTTCCGGCGGAATTTCGGAGACAATGTCGTAGTCCTTGAGAAAGATGCCTGTGACCGATCCGTCACCGGAGCACTCTATCTCCGGCCAGCTACATGGGGAGGAGGTGGAATTCCAGACTCGAAGCGTAGACGGGTTACCCCATTGCCGCTTAACTCTTAATAAGGTGTCGCGGTCGGTCACGGATTTCCCCTGGTGGGGCAGATGTGTGAGAATTATAATGACTACTATTATTAGACTAAACAGGATTGATGAGGACGATTTGAAACCATTACCGCCGCCGCCGGGGAAGATGGAGAACACATCCCGTCCCATCTGGGAGAGCTAACTGCATATTACCATCGCACATTTCTTCTCATATTTTATATTGATGATTGACAGTCAAATGTGTTTTGTCAACAGCAATCGTCAATTCATCATCATATCGGGAAGACTGAAAAGTAATCCATTTTCAACGTCTCCTAAAAATGACAACCATATTTTCACTTTTATTCATTGTTTTGACTGGCAAGTTTTGTTAAGTGCTCCCGCAGGGAAGGATGTACGTACTTATGAACTGGAATGAAACTTATGCTCTCTTTATGATCCATAAAAAAAGTGGAATCTCCCACCCAGGAGCCTCACCCCGACTCGACACGATAGTGTGGAGGTTAGTCACAGTGACTCAATAAGTAGAATGACAGTAGGTTCATACACCCGTGCGCATCAGAGGCTCAGCCTTATTTCAGGTTCTGTTACCTCCACCCGATCGATGAGGGGATTCGAACCTTATCCATTAATCCAAATCTCCCACCACTCGACCAATTGAACTACCCGTGCGGGTCTTATGCCCTCTTTATGAACTCATGTAAACCTAATGCAATAAAGTAAGCTTAAATTTTAATAAAAATTAGGTTAAGCTGAGTAAATCTAGGTTCATGCGTAAAATAGTGCTTGGAAATAAATAAGTTAATGTCATAAATGTTGTTTGGATGAAGGTACTCTAGCTTATTTTATGTTGAACGGGAACTTAACCCCCAAAACCCCCACTTCGGAGGTTCTTCAATTTGAGGTGTTTCGAGGTTCTCGGGAATTATGTGAAGTTAAGTCATAACCTAGATTCTTGTTGTAAAAACACAAACAAACGAGGTTAACTAAAAATTGAACCTACTAAAACCTAGGTTAACCCCCAAACAAACAGGCCATTAGGGTGATTCAATTTTTTTCAATTCTTTTAGTGTACTTTTTTTTTTTTCATTTTTCGTGTTTAATTCAGTCTCTAATGTTTAAATCTAGTATAATTAATCATTAGTTCAGGACAATCAAAATTCTTGAAACTGCCCCTGGACTCCTGTGAAATAATATACTCCCTAATAAAAATTGTATGATTGAAAAACTATACAAAAGAGGAAAATTGTAATGTTTTTGCAACCATGCTTGATGTACACACACTTGTACACACCTTATACACACCATGTTTGTGAAGTTTTTTTTTTGTCTGTGAACCCGGTTCATAGACAATAATTTGTTTGTGCAAAACATCGTCTGTGAATCGATGTTCACAGAAAAAAAAAAGCTTTCACAGACATAGGTGTGTACAAAAGTGTGTATAAGAGTGTGTACAAACATCATTTTTGATGTTTTTGGAGCATCCAAAAAACAAAAATACAAAGTTATAATGGGGGAGTGAGTACTTAAAATAAGGTTTGTCTTGTCTTGGACTTAAAAGCTGTCATTCAACGTGAAAAACTAAACTATTACCTCCTTTCTATTGGACTTCACCAACTTTATGTTTAAAGTGAAATAAGAAAATACTCCCCCGATTCTGAAAAATCTTTACACTTTGATTTCACAAATATTAAGGAGTTTGACACTGTTTGGCACTGTTTAACACTGTTTGGCACTGTTTGGTGTAGATTTGTAAGGCAAATAAGAAGTGTAAAGATAATTGTGGTACTGTCAAAAATGAAAAGTGTAAAGATCTTTCATAATCGGAGAGAGTGAGAATTATGTAATTGAGAAAAGTTGTTGACAAGTGTTTTATAGCTTATACAAACAAAAAAGAAAAGTTTGTGAAATCCAGTCTGAAAAAGGATAGTTGAGGGAGTACGGATGTTTTTACTTGGACTGAGATTTGCTCATCCGATCTGATCTGTTTAACTATGATCTAGTCTAAACTGGTCTGGTTTGAACTTGCCTTATCTCATGGAAGTCACAAGTCAGGTTTTGTGTGTATAAATCTTATCTAGTCCGGCTCAAAATGCATTACTTTAAAAAAATGAAATTTTCAATTCAAAGGATTAAAGTCAAGGAAAGATGTTTAATAATGATTATTTGATTTTCAGAACAAAAAAAGTCAAGGAAGATGTTGGCCTATGTTCACAAAAAAATCCTAAACTTATACGGAGTATCTTTATTTTCCTCTATACATACCAGGCCATTCATACATGGGATGTGACAGCTCAGCTCGACTTGGGACATATTGAGATTATATTTGATTTCATACGTTGAAATTAGAAACATCGGATGAAATCAGAAATATTCATAATAGCATTACTACCTCCGTACCAAAATTAACTTCCCATTTCGGATTACGATGTTTGATCGACGATAAAGCAACTCGATCCTTGTTCATATTCAGATTACTTTTAGTGAATAAAATTTACATATTGAGAAACTACATTAAAAATACTACAATGACTGATAAAAAAATATAAATTTAATAAAAATTTGATATATAAGCCTAACTGGTATCAAACCAGTGGCTTATGGAGAGCATGCGGCGAGATGGCGCGTGAAGGGCAGAGGCGATGACTATGGTTAGAGAAGGAGGCAGTGGCAGCAGGGTGTTAGAAGGGACGGTGACAAGACTGGCGGGTCATGGTGGTGTTGGTTGCTTGGTGGGGCATGGACATAGTGTGGTGGGGGATCGGGGTGAGTAGGCTGACAAGAATGGTTGGGTGTTGGGAATTGTGTCGGTGGGTTGCCACTGACCGGGCAGAGGCGGTGGTGTCACTAGCGGGGCTGAGGCCGCGAAGTCACTGGTTTGTCGAGCCACACTTTTTGGTCTCCCACTTCAAGATTTCTCACATTTAGTACCTAAGTATTGACACAATAAGTGTAGGACTAAAAATGTCACTATTATAATAGTTGAAGGATCAAAAGTGTAACTTTTATGAAAGTTGAAGGACTAAATATGGAACTCGTACGTATGAAAATGTAAATCATATACTACAAAAAAGTGTATGAATATAAAAAAAAATTGCCAAAAATATTGTGAAATGGAGAAAAAGACAATTTAATTTGTAGCATTTTGATGTAGCATAAAAGAATTGAAGATTGAAGGCAAAGAAAAGAATTACAAACATTTATAGGGTGTATTTTTAGATTAAATTACACCGTGTTGGGATCAATACATCGTAAATATACAGCCGTGTTTACTCTGTCAATCGCCATTTAATTCCTATCATTAAGCTTAGTAGAAAATATAACCAATAAAGAAAGAGTCAAGCAACCAACCTTTCTTTCACATTTCATTCACTCATACCTACGCCTGAATACTACTAGCAGTATATAGAGAAGTGTATATTGTATTAATATTTGAATCATATACTCCCTCCGTCCCGGTCATTTCTTCCAATTTTCTTTTTTGGATAGTCCCAATTAATTCTTTCAACTTTCACTTTTGAAAAAAATAGGTGGTTAACATTCACTCACCTTTTTCTTACACAACTACAACCAGAGGCGGACCCATCAAGGGTCCCACGAGGTCCCAGAACCTCGTGCACCTCGAAAAAAATACCTCTATATATTATATATATTATATAAAATTAATTATTCAATATATATTTATACAAAAAACTACATTAGAATCCAAAGAACGGAGCAGTGCAGCGGTGACGGGTGCTCATTCAAAGTATGAGTTTCGCGGGTTCGAAACTTGACATCTTCCTTTTATTTCTTTTCTTAGTGCTGGACTTCAACAATGTATTCAAATTTTAAACAAAAACTTCAACTTGGTTCATTTAGCTCATTGGTTGAGTATGTCCTTCTTTGTTCAAATGACTAGTTCTCGAATCTCATTTTCACCTTTCTTAATTTTTGCTACTTTTCTCTAATTTACTCATTATTTTATTTGAAGGAAATTTCGCTTTTGTTATCCTTCAACTTGAACTTTTATTTTCTTCATTTCTTCACGCTAAATATATCCAAATAACATCAAATGTACCAGAAAATACAAAATACACGCATAGGACTGCACTAATACAAATTAACGACAAATAATAAAAATATGTACAAAAGTACAACTTTAATAACTAAAATTATCAATAGACTAAGCCTAAAAAGTGTGTAAAATATAATTAAGCACATCAGTCGCCTAGGTTTTTTTTCTCTACTCTTTTTCTTTGCATATCTTTTTTTAATGTTAGATTAAATTAATAAATTCATGTATTTATAAATGTTATTTTCAATTTTATACGATTTAGGATGAAAAGATATTTTGATGTTGTACCCGATTTTAAAGAAACCTAGAGTACCAGGCGTAGTTCAAGTGTTAATTCAAATGATTCCCTATTAGTAAATGAAGAATTGGATCAATTTTTTATTAGTTTCATACTTGTATTAATCAGAGATTAGAGATATAAAAGGGTAGGGACCCCGTGGCTCTGACTTTCTGGGTCCGCCACTGACTACAACCATACATTTTCACTTTATTCTCACTACCTAAATTTGCGATATCGGTCAAAACTGGAAGAAATGACCGGGACGGAGGGAGTATGTCAGTAACCCATTCTTTGTGTTGTAGGATTCCATGGCTTCTCGTGGCCCACCCGAGGGGTGGTTGATTGCTTCATGGACCTCTTGTAGCCTTTTAGAACGAGACTGAACATTTGATCTCTTGACATGCTAATTTGCTTCTATAATCAGTTAAAGGCCCGTCATAAAACATAAGAAGTTAGCCATTTCATTTTTATGGAAGAAACGACAACCGACGCTAGAAAGCGGTTCTGATAATTCGTTCATGTATTTAAATTTTAAAGTTTAAACTAGTCTCAATTGTAATTTATAAATGTGTTAGTACTCTGAGTCAACGTAGTGTTGAAATAAATATCATTTCATTATTTAATGTGTAAAATTTCATTTTTAAAAAAATAAATAAATAGGACCTGAATCAGCCCAAGACCGGCCTGATAGACCGCACCACGACAGCGATCCGTAATATTTCGGGTTGGTCTGAGAACAAAACGGGGTTGGACTAGGTCCATCCCTATGTGTGACGAGTCTTTGAAAAAAACATACTACGTAGTAATAAACATTTATTATATAGATTGTTGACATGAAGATTATTTGCTCTTTTATGAAGGGATAGTGAAAAAATAAAGGGTCCATGCTCAGATACACATTGTCATAATCTACGATATGGTAAGAGGAGTCGGATGTACGTAATCTTACCCCTGTACTAAAACACAGAAAGACTGTTTCCGGATGACCCATAGTGAAAATCACGTCCAAAATTGCATAGATTGTCTGCTGCTTCGTAACAAAGAAGCGCAGACAGTTAAGTGAGTCATTTTGCTTTATTCCATCATATTCTCAAGCCAAAAAATAGTGAATCTTTGGCTCCATTGCACGGAGTAAAAAATACTTCTATACTGAAAGTAAAGGGTTAATGCTCAGTTGAAATATTATTGTTTTGTTTGATAAAAAATACAATACAATTATGGTCATTTCATCTACATAACGATTATATGCATAAAAATGGCGAAAAGAAACCAAAACCCACATGAATGACACAGCATTTGAATCATCCTTCGATTCATATGTTTTTAGAACAGTACACGACAATAACCTGGACCTTTAAGGCATGGGGGGGGGGGGGGTAAAGAAAGAGAATTCACAAGTTCTGTCGCTCAACCGGAGGCCCCGTTCGGGGATTCAATAGAGGTTGAAGAGCTTTTACCACAATGCTCATGTTTGGTCGGAAGTCAGCTTCATATTGCACACACAAGGCAGCAACTGCTGCCATCTGTTTAGATAAATTTACATCAGAGAGGTCTTTGAGGTTATGCGATCCTCGTAGAATGTAGAAAAAAATAACGACAAAAGTTCATAAATTTCGTATCAGAATTAAGATGAGATGTATAGTGTCATTTGGTTATGTTTTTTTAAATACCAACAAGGAAATGTGCATGGGTTTGACATTAGTGTTTTTGTTTTCAGTCTCTCAAAACAAAAACATACGTAGTACAACTTTGGAAATAATTGATGACATGAATTTCTTGCTTTCATCGTTTTTCAAATGCCCAGTACATGTTTTGAATTTTTACACTGCTGTAAAATATATAGAGCTTCCCGTATAAAGCATATGTATTCATAATAAAAACTAAAGCATAGTAATGGAAAAGACAAAACGAACCCAAAAACTTTTCACTCTAAGTATTGAAAATCGCTAGGGGGTCTCTTGAGAAGAGTGTCCTAAAACGCTCCACTTCAATGGTGGAAAATGTTGTGGACCCCCTCCCCCATTTATTTTTTCAATCCCGGGGAGGGTTTCTGGTGATTGTCTTGGCAAAACGTACAAATATAGGCCTAGGGATTGTGGTGAAGGATACGTGATTAATACACTGACAAAGCAAAGCATTACAAGTACCTTCGCTACAGCCTTTGGAGGGTACTCTTCTTGATTCAGTCTACCATCAACACACTGTTTCACTTTGTCTTCACTCAACCTTGGTGTTGCCTGATTCCAATTTCAAATTTTCAAGTGCAATAACAAATTAGATGTATTCAATGAAAAATCAATTCCCTATAACCAACTTCTTGTGCAAGACGTGGTCAAAATATAATAGTTATTGAGCATATACTTTTTAAAAACTTGTGTTTTTGAGTATTACTCTCAACTTTAAAAGTATTGCATTTTGGCCCGGTCTTGCTGTGAGGTCACCTATTTCTAAATAATGCAATTCAAGAAGAAATGCATACCCATGTTACAAGACTTTGTTGTCCACGAGGCAAAGTATGATCAACAGGTTTGCGTCCAGTTAGAAGTTCAAGAAGAACGACCCCAAAACTATAAACATCACTCTTGGAAGTCAATTGACCAGTCATTGCATATCTGTCATTCAAGACCAAACAAATGAGACCAGCTTAAGGTCAAAACAGAAAATGGACTTAGTCCCTCAGTTGTTAGATATCATGTAACTTGGGATGTGTCTTTGAATTTTTGTAAATTTAGTCCCTCAATTGTTATAATCTGGATATAATTGGTCCATTCTGTTAAAATAACTGCTCACCCCTTTAAACACAAGGGCTTATGGGGACATCCTCGACATTCTATATTGCCAATAATGCACTCATAAGCCTCAATACTTTTTATAAGAGAGTTTAATTACGTAAATCTCAAATTTAACAATTGAGGGACTAACGTTATAAAATCTGAAAGACAACTTACATAATGTTAAACAATTGGGAGTCTAAGTTACGGAAATAAGTCATGTTAATTAATCGGTGAGTGTCTGCCTAGTCAGTCTGATTCAAAGAACCCAGTTACTTGGCGAGTACTCAGCAAGTAACTCGGCTGTGGTCAAATGTGAAAAATTGAATTCATTTAAAAAAACATTTTTCAAGATGTGTTTGTGGACATGGAATGAAGATAATGCTGTTCTTGAATCAGATGATTAATTTGAGATACAAAAAGACAGGATTGGTTAGACAACGTGAACTTCTTTAAATGCAATATGAACTATGCTGGTTATTGTGGGTGATTATGCTTCGCTTTACGTGTGAGTGTGTAAGACTTACAAGATCGGTACTAGTAGAGTAAGATAGCATGTGTGTTTTAAATTTTACTAATGCATGGCTGAGTAATCACCAATCACTCTCGTGCAGTCAGTCCAAATCACTAAATCTGTATTAGAACTAATGAAGTTATCCATAGATAAACATAATAGATCTACGAATGAAGTGACTTACTCGGGTGCATGATAACCAAAAGTCCCAAGAACACGAGTGGAATGAAGGCGTGCTGCCATATCAGGGGCTTGATTTGATAAATCAAAGTCGGCAATCTTAGCAACATGGTCATCAAAGAGCAAAACATTGCTAGATTTAATATCACGGTGAATAGTATGAGGTTGGGCCTTTTCATGCAAGTATTCAAGTCCCCTAGCAGCCCCAACTGCAATTTTTACTCTTTGGGCCCACGTCAGCACAGGACCAGGCTGTGCATCTTTCACACCTTTCCGCCCTGCGGAAACAGATACAATTAATACTTTTTGCAGTTAGTTTTTTCGCATATGACCCTTTTATCATTGATCAATTATAGAACTTAAATGAAATTAAGAAGAATTTGCATTTCCATATTGAAGTGGTGTTCCTGATGCATTTTACATCTGCTAAATTATTTAAGAATAATGACTAATACGTAGTATATGACTAAAACAAAGACAGTGAACAAAAATGTGACAAATTATACATAGTGACCATAAAAGTAACTTTGAGTGACTACAATTATGTTCAATTTTGCGCCTTAGTGACCATGAATGTATACTAATAGTAACTTTAGTAGAAGTTTTGTCCAAATTTTATTTGAAGTAATATTTTAGGGAAAAATTCATTACTTAAAGCTTTCACCAAAAGAATCTTCAGGACATATATTGAAGGAGTCCTCCAAACAAAACTCAATTCCTACTAATATCTTTATTATTACATCTTATGATCCTATCATCTTTCTATGCTGCTTGCAGAGCATTTGAGCTGGTCAGGGGAGCTTATTAGAAATTTTAATAAGGCTATGTTTGGCACGGATAAGTCCATGACTTCTAGCTTTTGTACTATTTCAAAAGTCTTTAAAAGCTTCTAGTTGTATGTTTGGCATGTCAATTTTTAAGAGCTTTTATAAAAATAAAAGATCTTTTTGGAGATGCTACAGTGAGTAGCTTTCAGCATCAAATACTCCCAACGGCTTGTATACCAAACAGAACTAAATCAAACACTCAACTTTTTATTAAACAGCTACCACCTTTTTCTTTTAAGATCTTATCAGTCACTAAAAGCTAACAGTTACAAAAAAGCTAATAAAAGTATCTTTTCAGCTAGTTGTGCCAAACATACCCTAAACCTTGAGGGTCATTTGATAACGTGAAACGAAGCCTCGAGGAAGGTACATGTTAACCATATTACATAAAAAATCTACATGAATATGCATACTAGCAATAACAAGCACATATAAGAGTACGTCATGAGGGAAATATATTTTGAAATTTCCCCTCCCCTCCCTTCCCCTCAAACAGATACCCTAAAATATGGGGAACTTGGAAGGAAAATCAATATTTTTTGCTCTCTTGGACTAAAGTTATACACTCTAGCAAATAAATTCATTTTCAGTTGTGTTGTATGATATGTCTTTCTTCCCACTTTGTGTCTGAGCATATCTTTTCCCTCCTGATTATGTTGTAACTCTGGAGATGAATAAGCATAATTATTTGTAGTTATATTTCAGTAATTTGTAATCAAATACTTTTAAAATAAATCTAGAGTTAAGTATATTATAAACATATATAATAATGTATCATATATTTAAATGTTTCCTCTAAACAAATATGGTATATTTGTACTCCAGGAATCCTTATATAAACACTTTTACCAGGTATGAGATCTCAGAAAATTTAATGATTGAGATGTACTAAGAATAGAGCAATAATGAGAACCCTCAATTGTTTTCCTTAAAAGAAAATGAGTGAAAATTTTGGACAAGAAAGAAAGTGAGAAGATTATTTAGAGATGGAATAAAATATTGTAATTAGCGATCGAGTGAAATTTTCATTTTTATTAAATAAGATAGTAATGGTAATTTGGTCAATATATCACTATTTCCCTTTTACTCTCCTCTTGTTACAAACAAGCTAGAGAGTTAAAATCCCTCCCCCTCCCTTTCTCTGATGAACAAATACACTGTGACTGAGATAACTTACCATGAAGAATATCATGAAGAGATCCATTTGGAGCAAACTCGTAGGCTAATATACGAGCACCACTGTCCACACAATAGCCCAGTAGCTCAACCACATTGTCATGTTTAAGTCTTGACACCATCGAAACCTGAAACATCGTGTATTTTCAATTTGAATTCCATGCACGTGTATGTATGATATGAGACATTTGTCTATAGCAATTACCTGTCCTAAAAACTCCCGATCAGGCTGCTTACTGGAATCCAGCTTTTTTATGGCTGCAGCTCGTCCACTTTCAAGAATACCATAATATACTCTTCCATATGACCCCTCACCAATCAAAACCCTTGTACCAAAATTGTCTGTGACTTTTTTCAGCTCATCAATTGAGATGGCAGGGACAGTGATAGGGAGGAGGTTTACAGGCTGTGTTTCTCTTTGTGCACTTTCAGTAGCATGTTGACCCGTAGGGCCTACATTTTTAAAGTTCCAATGAGTTTTCTTTGATTTTGATCCATCCAATATTGGTTCTCTAAACTTAATTGTGAAGGCTAAGAAAAAATTTAAAAGAATAAAGGCATGCTGTGTATGCTTTCATCATTTGCAATGGAGCCAAAGACTCACTATTTTTTGTCTTGGGAATACGATGGAATAAAGCAAAATGGCTCATTAAACTGTCTGCGCTCCTTTGTTATGAAGACTTGAAGAGGCAATCAGCCCATGCAATTTTTGACATGATTTCATTACAGGGGTAAGACTTCGTACACCTAACCCCCTACCCCACCATTGGTGGGAGCCTTTGTGGCACTGGAGTAATGATGATGATTATAGGCATGTTGTGTACCAAGGAAAACGCTAGAGAAGGAAAATGAAAATGCAGTATCATTAATACTACGAATATATAAAAAAAATTACACAAATATTTTTTTGATGTTTATATAATAGAAATAATAAAGAATTAAAGCGAGATGAAAATATCAGATGCAAATATATTCAGTTTGAGTGTATCCTTTGTTTTTTCCATAAAACCTTTGCTTGGGATCTTGCTCCACATTTTTTTCTCTATTGACTTTCTCTAGTATTTTCCAGGTTCCAAAATGGACCCTAAGATGAGAAAGGGGAAAAACCTGCTGAGCTATGAGTCATGTACTTTCCATTATTGTCAGGAATCCTTTGCATGTCATCTTCATGAATGCAACACCCAAAGCAACTCATGGTGGTAGTTTCCTTTCACTTTTTAACAGGTTCTGCATTAGTCATGTCAATTTCAAAGAAGTTACAGAAAACTATTGGTAAACATTTCACTTTCACTTTACCAAATGGAAATAAGACTCAGGCTAATTTGTGTTACACTACACCTATACATTACAGAAACAGAAAAAAGTTCAAAAACATCAAGGGAAGTCATCTTCGTGCAAATCAACTACTAGCAGTCGCCAAACATCACCCTAACCAGTCGAGTCCACAATTAGGTGGATCCAGTTCACCCTCAATCAAACAAACGAAATTTCACAAGAAAACATACATGAACTAAAGAAACATCTCATCTCAATTAATTATGCCAAATAATCAGAGTGAAAGACTGAAGACAAGCAACGTGATCCATAATCAAGAAAGGTACAAGAATACTAAACAAAGTTAAAGAAAGCTGGGAAAACGTTTTGAGAGGCCTCACGTGGTTCGATTGCAAGAAAACCCGCCGCAAGGAGTTTTCCGATCAGCCACCGGAGAGAAAAGAGGGTTCGGGGGTTCAATGGGCTAATCTGAAATGAGAGCGAGCAATTCCAATCTCAGAACTTTGGTAGTAATTCTGACCAAATCAAGAACGGATAGAAAGAAAGAAAGGAGAAGGAGAAGTTTACTAGCAATGGCAGTTTGGGTTTTTAGTTGATGCGTCTCCGTCTTCTCCCCTGGCCCTTGACTTGTATTCACAAGCGTTCAGACCCAAAGAGAAAAAACGTCTACAGTTTCTTTCTCCGCCTACCACCAAAACGTCTACGCGTTTAAAACACGCCTATATATCTCAGCTTAAAACTTTAAAAGTACTCCGTAATTGTTAGTTATGGGATAATGATGATATACTATTCCGGTAAAATAAAACTTGTCTATCTATAACAATAAGATTAAGGCTCAGTTTACTTACTACTCAATTGAACATACAACTTAATCGTTCAGCTATATAACCTTGTTTACTTGTGACTTAACAATAATATTGACTTATTCGGTCAGACGATTTGTGACTTATTCGCTCAGCCAGAATTTAGTTATCCTTCCGCTTCAGACGTATCAGCGTGGGAGGAGTTTCATTTTTAACCCTGGCTTCTCGATACTTCATCGCTTCTCCAAGCCATATCGCGCCAACATCACAAAGCTCTGAACAAACTTGCGAGCTTCGACTATCTGAGCTAGGCAGCAAAGGCTATCATCCCCTACTCATTCCCTTCGGTATTTCCTCTCAACTAGGTTTATGTTTTTTTGTTCTTATATTGTAGAGTTTCTCCTTAAGCTATAAAATAGCCTCTAAACTTCTTCTCAGATAAAAGAAGGCTTCGACCAGCGCTTGAAGTTTCCTATATTGAGTTGAGTAACTGAGTTTGTTGTTATGTTTTTTTAGTTTGTTATGTTGTTCCGGAAGAACTAGGCTTTTTTCCCATTTTAATTTTTGAAATTATTCAAATTGAGGGAGAAGAGTTCAGAACTTATTCAAATTGAGGGAGAAGAATTCAGAAATTATTCAAATTGACGGAGAAAAATTCATAATTCTCAATTCAAGGAGTCATTTTTTTCAAGGATGTCTCTTAATTTTGACAAGGCACAACCTCATAAATTGCAGCTTATATCTTGAAAATATATTTATTTTCTTAAACTACATTATTGTGTTAAACTTTGTTTGATGAAATTTGATTCTTTATGTTAATTCATCATATTTACATCTGTATAAGTTCTTGAATAAAGTTATGATACAGTCATATAGCAACTTCTTGAAACCTATCTACTGCAGATTTTTATTGTTGTTGGTATATTTAGCGCGCAAAGTTAAAAATTACGTGTTTGATGAAAAAGTTGACTAATAAATTTGGTAAGCCTAAAAACTAGGCTACCAAACATGCTCTAAAAGTTAGTATGATTGTAGTCATTGTCCCTTATTTGTCATTTAAATGTAAAAATTGAACATGAATTATTATTATGAAAGTTATTATTATAATTACTACAAATATTGAATAGTAATGTGAATTTATGAAAAATTACTTAAAATAGGGTGGTGTACCTTTTTAAACTTCATTATTTATATCAAATGGCTCTTAATAACTCCCAACTTGCTATATAACACACATGTTATGTTTATTAAATAATACAATATAATACATAATACAAAAGAAAAGTCTCAACCTAGAAGCTATATAAGTTTAAAGTTTCCCACATGCCATTGTTTCAAAAACATAGATAAATGAGTTAAATTGCGGGAGATTATTTATCTAAATCATACTTCATAGTATACACTTTGTTTCATAATGTTTGATGCGGATGATTTTGGCATTGATTTTAAAAGAATAAAGATAACATAGATGTTTTACAATTTTGACCTTCAAAAGATAAAAAAAACAAGATGATGTATAAAGGATAAAGTGATAAAGTTAAAAGTTAGCCAGTGGATTGAATTTATGAAAGTATTCATATTTTTTGGACAATTTAAATAGAAAATGTATCTTAGTTAATGAAAAACATAAAAACAGCTTCTCTAAAAATTGTAGCATTACTTATATAGAAGTAAATTTAATAATATAAAAATACAAATTAAGATTTTTTCACATGTCTCTATTTCAAAAAAAATTTAATATTTTAAAATAAACTTTCATATTTTAAAAAACTATATACGTATTAACTATTATCATAAGGTAAATTTGTCCATCATTGACTAAGAATATTCAACATGGGAAGTTTTATCAGTTATGGGGAGTGTATGTTTTGTAATTGGTTTGTTTATTCTTTTTGTTTGTATAACTAGTGCTATTCTCTTTTGTCTGGTACTGAGGACGGAATATAATTTTGTTCACCACCTCAAAAGAGGGTGAACATCACCCCCACCCCTATTGGGCTGCCACATGCCATGGCAATGCTTTTAAATTAATAAAAAAGGGGATAACAAGCCACATGGCAACAAATGAGAAGGAGGTTATGTTCACCCTCCTTAAAGGGGTGAACAAAATTGCACTCCTGAGGACGGCCCAGTTCTCACTATTCATAGCCTATATTATTATCATTATTATGCCACAACGGGTTTGATATATCATAACATGTGTTTGCTAAATGGCTAAGAAGTAGATAGATAAGAAGTAGATAGAGATGCAGTTGGTATATGAGTAGAAATGAAATAAGAGAAGAGTGTTAAATACATAATTCTATTATTGTATCTTGTGTTAAAGTTTGCATGGCATTCATAAATAAAGTGTATGACCATGTTTCCATTGTTTCTTGTGTTAAAATTTAATTTTAAGAATTTATTGACAATTGAAAAAATAACAACTCATTGTGTGAATGAAAATTATTAATTGTAATATAAAGAATACCTTAAAATTATCAATACTAATTCTAATGTGAATGTAAAATAATAGTCGTCATTAATTGTTTTAAATATGCAGCAAAAATGTAAGAACGTGTGCAATACTCCGTTAGTGTGTATGTCCTAGCGACAATCACTTTTTAGAGATATATGTACTTGATCATATTTAGTTTTATATATTTGATACATACGGTATTACACATTGATGATTAAGTATTTCGATTGTCAATGTCATATTCATAATTATGTTCCTTTGGACTTTGTCAATAAGTAAGTGAGAGCTTATATGATATAACATAAGGTCTTAAAATAGCTTCAATCAATGATCATCAAGAAATGGACATTGATGATATGCGATAAGATTGATATGTGGAATGCATCATACTTTTGCATCGACCCAAATAATAGAAAAAGAAAAGATGAAGTAATTATACTACTTTATTTCTACTTTCCTTGTGTAAAAAACGGACATTAGCTAGGGGCGTTGATAAACCCAAAATTTAAACAATCAAACAACCATAGCAGTTATGAAGAAGCAGATAGAAGATTATGAGATGAAAAACCGAATCTGAAAAACCGAATCTGGTATCCCGTGATAAACAGCCGCTGCTCTCCCTGGAGAAGGAGAGCAGCGGAAAACCTACTCTCTCTCTCTATCTCGCCTCTGCATCTCTCAAAGCCTCAAAACATTTTAGGATTCCCGTAAGTTAGCCTCCTTTTATAGGAGAAGTTGGCTAATTTACGGGTTACAAGAAAGCTAACAGGCTGATACACATTTGTGGCCCGTATTACACGTTTAATTAATAACTACACAAATACAAAGATATTTAATTAGATTGGACACCATAAAATATTCCTAACAATCTCCCCCTTGGTGTTCAATCGTGTTGAATCAGCATTGCAGCGCAGATATCTTTGTCTTTGTTGTTATTCGGTTTCCTTTGTCTTTGAACTTGACTTCTGAGGATGAAGAAATCCTTGCAATCTCCCATTTGATGTCTTCTTGGCAATTTGTTCTTTGATGTCGGGGGTTGAGGGATCTTCAGTATCTTGCATGTAGTCCTTGCCTTCCAGAAGTTGCTCTTGATCAGCTTGGATGAAGTCCGGTGACGCCTCTAGAATGAATGTTCTTTGAAGAATAGGGAGCGCGCACGGGATTCATCTTCAGTACACGAGTATTTGACCTCTTTCTCCTCCACAATGTAGTCTTTTTTACTATTTGGAATGAATGCATTTGAGGAGAACTTGTCTGTGGCACAGCGGAACATAATGATGGTTGACTTGTGAGCGTAGCTGACCATTTGAGTTGCGGAGATAGTAGAGAGAGTGTTGGAGGAGAGGAGTGTCCCAAAATGATTTTTTTGATAGTTAACAGCATGTGGACCACTCTCCCCCTCATGACGATCCGATGAATCGGGGCGTCATGCCTTTATTCTTTTATTCTGCGGAAATAAAACATGAAAAACAAGCAGAATGTAAAGAAGATAATGTAGCCCCACGGGGTCGTGTAGACACCCGTTATCATCACTATAGAGTTAAACTCTGACGTGATGGCCTGAAAATGATGGTGATTCTTATGTTGCATCAGCAGGACTTCCTTCCAATCATTGGTCTACATCTGTAATAGATGAGCCCTATGGAAGTTCTCGCGGGTCTTGAAGACCTTCAACTGACTCAAAAAGTGCGTCTGTGTCCTAGAAAATTTCAAAACATTTGGGAGTGAGTAACTAGACACGACGTGATCAATGAAAGTTCAGTGGCATGGGGCTGAGGCCACTGTAGTCAGTATCACTTACCTCGGAAGGAGACAATAATGAGAGATGAGGTTCCCCGTGAAATGTGATTAAACACCTGTCTGTTGGGAGACAAGTGAGTGGTCTTGGGTAGGGTTAAGCATGCACTGTTGGACAAGATGCAGTGACTTCTACCCGGGATCTGATTAAATCTGTCCTAAACCTATGGGGATTGTCCAGAGTATTTGAGTGGTCAGGAGTAAATGTTCAATGGATAGTAGGCACTTAAGGTAGCAGACTTATCAGTGATAATTGTTTCCTTGCTCACTTGAGCCTTCTGCTTCCTAATGCTCATAATTTTCACTCACTCACTTGCTCACTCACTCACTTACGCCCGGCTTTGTCCTTTGGGTAGACTTAGTTGGGTTTACTAAGCCATAGGAACATGTTCTCTCATTACTTTCTTCATTTTCTCTATGTACTCCCCCTCAACTGGGGCACTCGGTATGCTTTGTCACTTTAGGCACCGGGGAGGATAACATTTAACACTCCCCCTAAAATGTTGCATCCGTTGAGAGATTCCTTGCTTAGTCAGTGTAAAATGCTCCCCCTAAAATGCTTAGTCTGTTGGTATGAGTAGTACTATTAATCCTCTTAAATTAATCTCGGGTATTACAATCACCCCCACTTAGGATCGCAACGTCCTCGTTGCACCCTTAAACCAATCTCAATAAAACCCCAGAATCTTGCCCCGCTAAGTGCCCGCCCGATATCTAACGGGTCAGCACACTGTCGCAGGGTTGCTCTGATACCACCTGTAACACCCCGGGCCCCACACAGACCCGAGGTAGTTACTTCTGACCTCTAGTACTGTACCCACAAACCACCACGAGCCTTTACCGCACACTTTGTCCTCACTCATGCGCGCCCTGAGAAACTTCCCAGGGGGTCACCCATCCCAAGACTACTCCCGTGCAAGCACGCTTAACTTTGGAGTTCTTGGGTGATGAGCTCCCTTAAAAGGAGATGCACCTCTGTTGGTATGAGTAGTACTATTAATCCTCTTAAATTAATCTCGGGTATTACAGCGTGAGAAAGGGTTCTGGGGCATAGCCCTGGAATTAATGTAGATCTTTTCGTTAGCTTTCCAACAAAAAAGTTTGCTAAAATCAGGTCACCGAGTCAAAAGTTATGGCCAAAACAGTGCGATGTCGCAGAAAATCTCGAATTTTTGAGTTTTTGAGGAATTTCTTCGAAGTTGAGGTTCTCGATGTTGAATATCGAGAACATGTGGGATTAAGGAAAATTCTAAGGCAATACCTCGAAATCCTAATCTCGAATTTTAAATCTCGAGATTACAATCTCGAGATTACAATCTCGAGGTTTAAATCTCGAGGTTTAAATCTCGAGATTACAATCTCGAGGTTTAAATCTCGAGATTACAATCTCGAGGTTTAAATCTCGAGATCTTAATCTCGAGTTTGCCTCAAAGAATAATGACGAAATCCACCTGCAAAACAAACCTATAGTCTTCGAAATCTTTAGAATTTCAAAATGTTTGGAACATCGAAAACTTTGGAGTTTCGAAAAGCTCAGAAAATCGAAAACTTGCTGTTTGAAAAACATCAGAACATCGAAAACTTCTAAAAACTTTAAAAAAACAGAGATTCATCCAAAAATCCTATAATGTAAAGCTTCGAAATGTTCTGAACAGGAAAGATATCAAGTTTAGAAGAAATCAGTGATTCAAGAAACTCCAAACTTTGAAACATTCAAAACATCAAGAAATTCCTAAAATCTCGAAATCTTTCAGAATGTCGAGATCCTAAACATCGAGATCTCAAATGTCGGAATCCCAAAAACTCGAAATTCCAAAACTCGAAATTTCAAAACTCGAGATCTCAAAACTCGAAATTTAAAACTCGAGATTTCAAAACTCGAGATTTCAAAACTCGAAATTTCAAAACTCGAGATTAGGAATTCGAGGCCCTAAATGTCGAGATCCTGCAAAAAGAAAACTTCGATTTGTGAAAATCTGAAAACTGTTCTGAATAGCCCTGAAGGTCGAGATTCTCATGTATCAGTTTCAAGTCAAAATCGTTTCTGCAGCCATGTAAAATCAGAAAACTCGAGATCCTAATGTAGAGATCTTCGAGATTGAAAAATTGCAGAAAACAAAAACAGAGATATGCTGTAGAATCGGTTTTGAAAGGCGATTCCAACAGTATAATTTTTATAAAATATCGTTCACAAACAAGATTACAGGAGCAAATCTTTACATCAAAGAAAAAGAGAAGAAAAGCAGAGCAGTTCTTCGTTAGATCCAAAAATCGCAGATAGATTCAACCTTTTTCACGCCTCGGCTGTGACTCCGCTCCCAATTTGAACTGGGATTAATTAATCCATTAATATTAAAATTTAATAGAAATTACAAATACCAATGTCGATGAGGACGACTAGTCAAGTTCGTGAATATTTATTCATTTTGAAAACTAGTTACAAAAACATTAATCATATGAGAAATGATTAATTGATTAAATTAATACCGATTAATTATATTGTGTGTCGGACCCTAAAGAAAATGGGAAGGGACTAACTAGTATATTCTTGGACCACGTTAAAATAATTAAAAGCCCAAGGATATGGAAATAAGTTATATGCGAATGTTTGGGCCGGGTAAAAGTTAAAGGAATAATATAAGAGACTTTTTGAGCCACTTTCTAATAATAGAAAGGTAAAGGGGTTTGAGCCCGGAACATTGGAGAGGAATATCCGATACATTTTAGGATCGGTCTATTGATGTCTACTAGCCTAAAATAATATAAGTAAACGAATAAAAGTCATTTGGGTCGGAGTAAATTAAAAGGAGCAGCCCGCGAACCCAACCCAACTAAATTGGCCCAACCTTACTAAAAATAGTAAGGATAAATGAGGGAGCCTTATCCTCTCCTCTCATTTTTATCCATACGTATGAGAGATAAGAAGGAGGGGAAGAAGGCTTGAAGAGTTCCACACTCACATCAAGAAGTCAAGAAGGAAGAAGGCCAAGAGGAGGAGCAATCCGAGAGAAAACAAAGTCTAGCGGTAAGAACCTTGTAGCTCCGGTTCTTGTTCTTCCGTTTTATATATTTTTTTTCGTATGTGATTTTATAGAAATCATATGACGGATTCTAGGGGATGTTCTACACGTTTAAAGGTGTAGAAAAATGATATAAAGTGTTGGTATTTGACTTAGAAGAGTTGTGGAATCGAAATCGCCGGAAACCGCCATTGCTAGGAGCTGTTTTCGTGCTGCAGGGCCCGAAAGCCGGGCAGCTTTTGCAAAAGCCGGGCGGCTTTTGCCCTTTGCCAGCCAAGCCCATTTCGGAATATTCCCGATCGAAAGTTTAACGATGGGGCTTCAATAGGAAGGCTTGCTGGACATATTTAAGGTGAGGATGACTGACTATATTGTTTATAATTAGTGAGTTAATTTCATAATATTACCTAAAGTTGTTAAATGTGATTTTCATGGATTATTAATGATTAATAATGTCTAAATTAAAATACTATTGTTTATGAGTAAATGAAGCATGATATACAAATTTGGGAGAAATTGTGTATGATTATGTGATATGAAAGTGATGGCATGATAATGGAATTAACTATGAAAATATTGTGATAAAATATACTTTTACTTCATGTATAGAATTCATGAATGGATAAAAGTGATATTCTTGATATTGAGATTAAATTGTATTTGGATTGGAAAATCAATTGGAATGAAATGTTGATTATGAATTAAGAACTTGGTTGTTCTAAGATTATCCGACTAGTATTGAAATACTAGTCGGGAGATTGAGATAAATAAATGATGAAATTAATCCTAAGAGATAGGATTGTGAATAGAGATGCCTTAAGTAGTCCTAAGAGATACTTAAGGGTCGGAATGTATGAGCTCTAAGATATGTTAGGAGTAGGCCTTAAAGGCTACTCAAGGTAAAATGATTCTAGGCATAGAATTGGCTTAGGAATCGAATAACTTGACTAAGAGCGAGGCTCTAACAAATGTAGATTGACCAAGAGCGAGGCTCTAGCACAAATGTAGATTGACTAGGAGCGAGGCTCTAGCCTAATGTAGATGACTAAGGGCGAGGCTCTAGCACAAATGTAGATTGACTAAGAGCGAGGCTCTAGCCAGATGTAGATGACTAAGAGCGAGGCTCTAGCATAAATGTAGATTGACTAAGAGCGAGACTCTAGCCAGATGTAGATGACTAAGAGCGAGGCTCTAGCATAAATGTAGATTGACTAAGAGCGAGGCTCTAGCCAGATGTAGATGACTAAGAGCGAGGCTCTAGTATGAAGGTAGGTTGACTAAGAGCGGGACTCTAGCCTAATGTAGATGACTAAGAGCGAGGCTCTAGCATAAATGTAGATGGCTAAGGGCGAGGCTCTAGCACGGTATGTGATGGATAGTCTACCCGGGGGTATATATCCGAAGGGTTATTACTGGGAATAACTTAGAGAGAAGTCGGAGCAAGTAAGTAAAAGTAGAGAGAGAGTGTATTCAGTATGAATGCCGTTTTCAGCGTGGTTACAAATGGGGAAATGAGGTGCTATTTATAGTAGCAATAAATGCCGGGCAGGGACACATGTCAAGCGCTTATTGGCCGAGGGGTCACCTCAACTGGTTGGCGCTGGCAGCCGCATGTGGCCGCATTTAATGCGGTTGTTGGATGGGACGTCTGTGCGGGGTACGGTGATCTGTACGCATGTGAGGCGGATATCTTGTCGAGTGAGATGCCTTCGGCTATAGAGCAGTAGCCGAGGGCTCTTTCACCCGATGGCACCCTGGTGCCGAGGGCTCACGGTGCCGAGGGCTACTGTTTTCGCCGTTTTCTCTCAGTTTCTTAATTTGCTTGAGAAACCCGTTCTGTGAGAACTTGGAGCCTTCGGCCAGGGGGCCGAAGGCACCCCTGGCGCGTTGTGCGGACTGCTTGGTACTCTGGGCGCTGTGATTTGGGCCTGTTGGGCCTTCGATGGAGTAGTAGGAGTCTGTGGGCCGGGGGTTCCCGGGCCATATACTCCATCAGTATGATAATAAGATTGAGCGAGCCTCCATGATGGCTAAATAATGTAATTAAGAAATGCCCCATGACGATAATATAATTTACCGAAGGTTATAACAATCGTGACTAGTAGTCACGGGGAAATAGGGGTGGGCATTTCAAAAACGAATATGGGTCACGGGCCGACTAGTTGACTCTATATAAAGTAAGTATATTTTTAAAAAGGGGTAACCGAGGGTTATGGCCTATAATATAATACCACCCTAGATTGAGGGTCTTAGAAATTGAAACATTGATTATACTTAGTATAGTTGTCATTGTACTTGTCAAATGCTTCCAAGTACTGACCTCCCCTTCACGGGGGAGGCCACCTCACAGTTTCAGGTAGGAGTTGAGCTTGCTACCGGTGCCCGTTGCTTCGGGAAGATCTAGGAGAGAAGACGTGGTTCATGCTTCCTCCGTTTCAGTTTCAAAACAATTATAATAATGCTCATGGATATTATTTTCAGAATAATTATTTTTGGGGGCTTGTATGCCTAATTACGCCAAGTGTGGCTTGAACACTCGTATTAACTATTTTCCGCTGCTTTAAATGAATATTTTACATTATGTTTGTTTATGGATGTACTGTGTGTGAATGGTATTCAAGACGCCTTGTATAGTATGGATGAGTTGGACTGCGGTTGACTATTTGTACTGTACGGCGGGTTGTTGACGTGTCCGGGTAGGTTCGGGGCGTGACATCGGCTCTGATACCAATTGATAAACCCAAAATTTAAACAATCAAACAACCATAACAGTTATGAAGAAGCAGATAGAAGATTATGAGATGAAAAATCGAATCTGAAAACCGAATCTGGTATACCGTGATAAACAGCCGCTGCTCTCCCTGGAGAAGGAGAGCAGCGGAAAACCTACTCTCTCTCTCTCTATCTCGCCTCTGCGTCTCTCAAAGCCTCAAAACATTTAAAGGTTCCCGTAAGTTAGCCTCCTTTTATAGGAGAAGTTGGCTAACTTACGGGTTACAAGGAAGCTAACGGGCTGATACACATTTGTGGCCCGTATTACACGTTTAATTAATAACTACACAACAACAACAACATCCAAGCCTTAGTCCCAAAAGATATTGGGGTCGGCTAACATGAATCGATACATGATATCACAACCAGAAGGAAAAGAAGGAATAAAGATAAAAAGATAAGTTATCATGAAAAGATAATATAAAAAAAGATGAATATATATAAAAATGATAAAATAAAAAGGCTGCAAATAATGCTTATATATATAAGGATAAAAAAACTAGGGAAAAAAAGATGAGGGAAAAAGATTATCAAGATCACTCTTTCACGTGAATACCCGCCCTCCACTTAGTTCTCTCCAAAGTCATGTCCTCATCCAACCCCAGAAGAAGCATATCACTTCGAACTCCCCTAACCCACGTCTGTTTGGGTCTTCCTCTCCCTCTCTTCCCTGCCTCTTCTACACACATCTCAACTCGCCTAACAGGTGCATCACTCGGTCTTCTACGCACATGACCAAACCACCGTAGGCGCGACTCCCGCATCTTGTTTAATTAATAACTACACAAATACAAAGATATTT
Organism: Cuscuta europaea; assembly: GCA_945859875.1. Classification (NCBI taxonomy): domain Eukaryota; kingdom Viridiplantae; phylum Streptophyta; class Magnoliopsida; order Solanales; family Convolvulaceae; genus Cuscuta; species Cuscuta europaea. The sequence goes on from CAMAPE010000013.1 coordinate 5,297,036, forward strand.
AATTAGATTGGACACCATAAAATATTCCTAACAGGGGTGCATTATACACAGAATCAGTGAAAAAAATGTTAATAAATTTTAGAGTTTTTTCCGGAATAATGCTAATTAAATAAATTATTTCCGAAATACTGTCGGGTTAAGAATAATTCCCAAAATACTGCTGAAATTAACCACGATTAAGGAAAGCCGCCACTCCGAGTGGCGGCTCTTGTATTACTTCACAAAAGCCGCCACTATGAGTGGCGGCTCTTCTCTTATAGTACAAATTACAAAAGCCGCCACTTCAAGTGGTGACTCTTCTCTTACGTCCCATTTTGTACATATATAAAACGCAGTATGTTTCAAGAATTTGTTTAACTGCCTTCCCGATTGAGTTTTTAGCTGAAATTTGGTATGCATAAACTAGACTTGATGAGGAACATTCTCAAAAAACTTCATCAAAAAATTCCACCGTAAAAACCCTCTGATGGTGTTGTCCGAGGGGGGTTCGATCAGGACGTCATGACAAAAGGGTGGTCCGGCCACTTCAATTTTAGGTGATTCCCGGTGGGATGTTTTGCTTACTTTTTTTGTGTATGTTATTCATCAAGTCTAGTTAATCCATATAAAATTTTAGAACCAATATCAATCGGGAAAGCAGTCAAATGATTTTTTAAAGATAATTGCGTTTTATATGTATAATCCGACGTAGTTATCTTTCAAAAATCATTTGATGGCCTTTCGGATTGAATGTTTTGCTCAAATTTGGTATGACTAAACTAGACTTTATTAGGAACATACAAAAACAAAATTCATCAAAACAAACCACCGGGAACCACCTCAAATTGAGGTGGCCGGACCACCCTTTTGTCATGACGTTCTGACCGGAACCCCCCGAGGACAACACCATAAGAGGGTGTTTCCGGTGGAATTTTTTGATGAATTTTTTTTAGAATGTTCCTCATCAAGTATAGTTTATGCATACCAAATTTCAGCTCAAATTTCAATCGGGGAGGCAGTTAAACAAATTCTTGAAACATATTGCGTTTTATATATGTACAAAATGGGACGTAAGAGAAGAGCCACCACTTGAAGTGGCGACTTTTGTACTATAAGAGAAGAGTCGCCACTCGGAGTGGCGGCTTTTGTGAAGTAATACAAGAGCTGCCACTTGGAGTGGCGGCTTTCCTTAATCGTGGTTAATTCCAGCAGTATTTTGGAAACTATTCTTAACCCGGTAGTATTTCGGGAATAATTTATTTAATTAGCATTATTCCGGGAAAAAACTCTAAATTTTAATAGTTTAGATGTATTTCATATGTCTATTCTTTATTTTTTCCTTTCCCCAAATACCTCCACAATCTTTTTCTCTTCCACCACTACTCACCACAAGTAGGGGTCTGCACATTCCGATCTAGACCGGAAGATCATATTGAATCAAATTGGTGAGACTGGACTTTATTAGATCAGTTACATATCGGTTTGTTATTCGGCTCAAGGATCAAGCTAAGAGTTTTGAAGTTTTCCGTTCCGGCCCGGTCCATAATATTTAGGCCCCTATTGTCGATAGGACGGTAATTAAATACTATTCCTATTTTTATATATTTAATTAATCTAAAATATGTTAGTATTTAACAAACATTAAAAATTAATTTAGAGAAGTGTATTCTGTATGAATGAACTCTTGATTTATATAAACCTTCGAATTTCATATGAATGATATTTATGTATGTTATGCATGATTCAAATTGAAATAAGAGTCATGTTTACTAACGTCGTTATAAGTCTAAACATAATAAGACGCCATGGTTACACAAAATGGTAAGAAATAATAAAAAATACCAAACGAAACAAATGCAACTCATGTAGTAATGTAGAGTATTGCAAGAAAAAACCATTCAAGTTTATTCTTTAATTAGCGAAAATTCAATTTTTTTAGGATGAGCCGCAAACTTGGTCTCATTATGATCTATTACATTACCCGAATCTACAGGTACGAATGATAACCTATACATCAATTATTGCATGTAGTACAAACATATTTGTAGTAGATTCTTATATGTGCAGGGGCGTTACAACAGTCAAGGGGTGATATGTGCAAGTATGAGTGTGCCCGAATGATTTTGGTCCTATATATTCATGAACTCTCTAATCCATTGGTTTATAAAGAATAAATATTAAAATGATTAGTGTATGAACATGCAATTTTAATATGAACACTATATGAACATGCAATTTTACATCAATGAAAATTACATTCAATATGTTTATTACAAGTATTGATAATGTATAATTAAAAATAAATAACAGTATATTTTCTTAAAACAAGCCAGTTTACACTTCCATAAAAGTTGTCTACGTACGTATTCTCTTTCTCTAGAGTGATAGAAAAATCAAAGCCAACACAATTCTTTATTATTTGTAGAGCATTTAAAATTAATAAGAAAAACATCTACTCTTTATGAACCTTCGCTCTCTTAAGTCGTGGTTGTCCATGTTAATAATGTTTTGGTAATAGCTCCACGTTGCCGACTATATTCGTTCTCCCGAGTCTTTTATCTTCGTAAATTGAAATAATGAATCACGCATAAGAGCAAAGGTTCACACTATTGAAACCGCCATCTATGATAAGTTTATCTTGTGTATCAGTATAGATGTAGAGTCTCCCTATTAAATTTTTTTATCGAAGTGATAAAAAATATATATTAGGTTTTGGTTTGCAAACCTTACATGTTGAAACTGCCCTCGGAGCCCAACACGGTACATGAATACATCTACATCTATACTGATACACAAGATAAACTTATCATAGATGGCGGTTTCAAATTGTAGAATCAGCACCTTACTCGTGATGGGTAAAAGGCGAAAGAAAAATCCATGATTTTTTGGGTGAGAGGAAAATAAAATAATAGAAAATGAATGTGTGTAACAATGAATTAAAAGCCCACATGAATACATGGTTTAAGATTACATAAGAATGGATGAAAGTTTGAATATACCTAAACTTTTGTAGACTTTTAAAGTATATATTCAACACATCCAAACTTTTAAAATTCATGAACTTATAAAAATATTTCATTGATTTCTTAAAGGAATTTTATCAATTCAGGACCCGAAAGATAGATTAATTATCGATTGAAGACCCGAAAGATGAAACATATCGGTATAAGACCCGAATGATGGGAAACTATCAATTTAGGACCTATTGTTCCATAGGTTTTGATTTATTTAATTTTTTATTAATTCAATTACTAATTTTTGATAAACTTTTCTTCACAAAAGTTTATTAGTTTAATAAAACTAAATAATATTTAAAAAATTTAAAATAAAAAATAAAATAAAATTTATGACAACTTAGGTCCTAAATTAATAGCTTTCAATCATTTAGATATTTATACAAGCAAAATTTTACATATTAAATTTTTTTGTAGCGAACAAAGTCAATTTTTTTAAAAAGAAGATTCTGTTGTATTGGAAATTCCAAACCCCGTCCAATATTGTTCTAGTAATTACTAGATTCAGTCTTCGATTCAATATTTTGGAAGGGGAGGCTCAAGGTTGAAAAGAGAAGGAAGCTTTCCAACAACGCTATATGACCGTTGAACAAGAGGGCGCGGGAGCGGAACTGATTTTTCCCCCCAAAGTTTGCAAACTGATAACTTACATTTTACTGATTTTACAATAAGTAAGCTTTTAATAAGGAGGCTCTTCCTCAATATTGATGTACATGGTAAACTTAAAAAAAATAAAGTGTGATAGATTTTTTATTTATCATTTTATTAAGGCAAAAGATTTAGAAAACAGAATATGACAGCTTGTAATTGTTGCCAAAAATATATAAACATAGTCATCCACGACTGAAGAGAACGGGAGTTTGAAAGAGCAGAGTTTTTTTTATTATATGTTAGAACATTACCTAAGCATTGATTTTTCCAGCATTGTAAAGGAAGAGGATATATATAAACTTTTATGAAAGCGGTAGTTGTTTCGTTGAAAAAATACGGGTATGTTTACTAACAGAGATATTTTCCACTTTTCTATTTCTGTTTTCTGTTCTCCAATTTTTGTTTTCATTTTCCAGTTTTTTTTATCTCCAATTTTTTATTTTCATTTTTTAATTTTCCATTTTCAAATCAGAAAACACGTTGATAAATTTTTTTTCACCTTGTTCTGTGACCGACTAAAAGAACAACCCGACGGTCCCAATCCGAAATCAAACCTAGTACAACCTAAGTAGGGTATTGGGTCCCACATATAGGATAGTTGGGACCAAAATCGGCCGGTCTTGGTCGATCTCAACAGTTAGTTTGATGAATTCTTTTCTCAGTTATCTGTTGGTTGACAACTCAACGACTCTTTTAGAACTTTTCACTTTAAAAATGATTTCGAAAAACCGAGACTGATCCGCCTAGTCATTGACCGGCTTATACAAGGACCACCGGGTCGTTTACGGGATTGGCCCAGGACCGCTCGGCTGTCGGTCGAACCGAACAACACAGACCGTCGGGTCATTTTCTAGACACGATGGGAACAACCGGGTCACTGACCGGACCAGATGGGGACCACAAAGTCATTGACTTGACCGGATTAGACTAGGACCGCCCGACCGTCGATCAGATCGAACAAGTATCGTCTGGTTGTGGATCGGACCAAAAGGGATAGTCAGATCATCGACTGGACTGGACAGGGACTGCTGGGTCATGGACTGGACATGGGCCACCGGGTCGTGGACCGGACTGGACCGGGCAGGGACCGTCGGGTCGTTGACCGGACTGGACCGAGATTGCTCGGTCATCGACCAGACTGGACATGGACCGCCAAGTCAATGACCGGACCGGAACGTCGGGTCATTGACCGGACCTGATAGGGACTATCGGGTCGTTGACCGGATCGGACTGGAACTGACACCAGAGCGGGATCGGATCCAACACTAGGCACAAGTATGCAAATTCATTGCAGCGTCATCGCAGCATTCGCGTCTTCCAATTTTGGAAAACTAGTAAAAGTCACGTCTCCAATTTATTAAGGAAAACAAAGACATATCTCATTTTTTGGTTTTGGAAAATGATTTGGTAAACGCAATTTTCTGTTTTGCTTTCTGCAGTTTTGCAGCAATTTTTTTGGTAAACACGTTTTCTGTTTTTCTTTTTTCAGTTTTCGAGTTTTCTGAAAAACGGAAAATATCTTTGTTAGTAAACAGGCTCGTACGCTTTTACGTTTTTTTAATACTACAAAGTATATTAGTACCCTTAATAAACATGTGCAGTGTAGTTTTCTTTCATGTATAATTGCTTATGCATATTTATTCATACACTAGTCATTCTATTTACAAACGAATGGACGGGACATTTTAGGAATCACATTGAAACCATACGGGTTATTCGGGTAAAAGACTGATGTGCACCACATATTAAGTATATCATTGATGTAGATATATATAAACAAACGATATGAAATTAATGGATTTATATAAATTAACCGAATTCATTCATGAAAAAATTTATAAATTTAAAAGTTCGCAAATTTAAAAAATATCCATGTATGGGTTTACCCCATAAATGTTGAAATCAATAGGCAACAATCTTGTATATGCAATATCTCTACATCGAAGAAGAAGCTATCATGTACTCATTACGGAATAACTACAAAAATCCCAATTTCGAACAAAAATATGATTTATGTAAATATGATTATTATGTTTTTCTAAACGAGTATTGAGTAAGTGCTATCACCCAGAAATCATAAAGTTATGTTGTGAAAGTAATATATTTATATTAATGTATGGTAATACCATAATATGACAACATGATTCCTAAATCTGTCCCAAAGGATGCATAATTAATCCTAAATACCTTATTTGTTGGCGTTTGGTGAATTCAAAATTGTACGGATGTTTATGTATATACTTCAATTTGGACGTAGGATGTTTATGTATATACGAAATTGATTTCTTCAATGTCTCACTTTGTTTATAGCGTATGAAATAAGTAATCACTTATCAGTTACAAATTTACAATTATTTGAATAATTTGTCAAGTGAGATTGATTTGTGTACAATATGATCTAAACATTTACAGAGAATTACAAATTCGTAAGCAGTATTATATTTACAAATAATCACATGTCGTCGATAATTTAGTTGTTTGACCATAATATTAGTAAAAAACGTTATTTTCAAAATGTTAACTCAAAACTCTTTGTCGCGTTTTCATTTCAGCTGTTCCGTCCAAAACACTGGGGTCGAACAGTTATTTACCAAACAACATTTTCATTTATTGAAAACGTTAAAAGTGATCAAATCGTAATTTTTTGGTTGAAACGACATTTCCCAAACATCCCAACATCTAATCTCAAAATAATGAACCCTAGTTTCACAAATACTCTTGACATAATTTGAATTCGATCAAATAAATTCACTTTATTATAGTGGTGGATAGTCTACCCGGGGGTATATATCCGAAGGGTTATCGCTGGGAGCAACTTAGAGAGAAGTCAGAGCAAGTAAATATGGAGAGAGAGAGTGTATTATAAATGTGGAGCGTTTTCAGCGTGTGTCCTTACAAATGGGGAAATGGGGTGCTATTTATAGTAGCAATAAATGCCGGGCAGGGACACGTGTCAAGCGCTCATTGGCCGAAGGGTCGCCTCAACTGGTTGGCGCTGGCAGCCGCATGTGGCCGCATTTAATGCGGCTGTTGGATGGGACGTCTGTGCAGAGTACGGTGATCTGTACACATGTGAGGCGGATATCTTGTCGAGTGAGATGTCTTCGGCCATAGAGCAGTAGCCGAGGGCTCTTCCACCCGATGGCTACCCCGGGTGCCGAGGGCTCACAGTGCCGAGGGCTACTGTTTTCGCCGTTTTCTCCCAGTTTCTTAGTTTGCTTGAGAAACCCGTCCTGTGAGAGTCCAGAGCCTTCGGCCAGGGGGCCGAAGGCACCCCCGTGCGTTGTGCAGACTGCTTGGTACTCCGGGCGCTGTGAATTGGGCCTGTTGGGCCTTTTGGGCCTGTTGGGCCTTTGCTGGAGTAGTAGGAGTCTGTGGGCCGGGGGTTCCCGGGCCATATACTCCATCAGGAGTCCCTCACTCCTTTTGCCGAAAGGTACTTGAGGGAAAAAGAGTAATTTGTGCTTGCCCTTTGATGTTGTCCCGTTGTGATCCCTGAAGTTGGTGAGGAGTTGTTGCTTTTGTGTCCCTGCCGAAGGCAGTCCCTCAGTTACCCACATGTCGGGACTTGAGGGCTTGCTTTGTTGTTTGTTGGAATTTCACAGATTTTGTAATTTAATGTTTTTCCCGAAGGGGTCCTCCAGTCCCCCACTCCTTGAGGCACTTGTAAAGTGGTGGAAAGGAGTAAAGTAGTTACGTTGCCGTTGTGGGCCGAAGGCTGACGCTTTTCGTTTCATTTCGGGGGGATGCCTCGTTAAAAACCTCATTAGGAAAAACCCTTTGGGAAAAAAAATCCTAATGAGGGAAAAAGAGTGCACCGAATTCCCCCAATGATGAATCGAAAATGTCAAACCTTGGTACAAAGTGGGGAATGACAGGAATGCCGAAGGCTCTCTCTTCTGAGGGCTCCTGTGTTGATTAGCCGAAGGCTGGCTGTTGATGTCCTGGTGGCGCCGAAAGGGAGCCCCTCAATCCAGGGATCGAGGGCCTGCCAGATGAGGGCAGCAGTGAAGCTGTTACCGGGGGGTCCACTGTTTGTTGATGAAGTGGTGATTAAGATACCCAAGGGCCATGGGCCATCCGTCAATGAGGCACTCCCCGGGGGCTATCCAGTTTTGCGGTGCTGAGGGGAAATCCCCGAGGGGTACCCCTGATATGCAGCCCCAGGGATCTGAAGGAGCGATCCCGAAGGCGTGTGTAATGTGCGGTGTGGGGCACAACCCGGGGGCACTTCTGGGTGAGTGCACCCGGAGGCTGTCCTTGACGAAGTGGAGTGAAGCAGAAAGCCCGGGGGCTTCCAAAATATAGCCGTTGGAAATATAGCCGTTGGAATATGTAACGACGGGATATAGCCGTTGGGGGGGGACACGTGGCGTGTGATGGCTGGCTGTCCGTGGGCGGCGTCACCGGTTGGGCGAAGACGCGGTGAGTAATGATGGCGTCCATCCGGAGGCCCGGAACCCAGGCCCAAGCCCGGATTCCAGCGCCTATAAATACCCCAAGGCCGGGCATTCCTCTGTGTGCGAAAAATTTGTTAGCGAAGCTCTGCCAATTTTTCTAGAGAGAGAAACAGCAGCCCCCGATTGAATCCCCTGTTCTTAAGGTCAGTTCTCCAGTTACCCTTCACCTCTTAGCTACCTGTACTGCGCCCCTAGGCTAGGAGATAGAACATTTAGAGAACACTAGTTGTACGAGCCTTCGAACTAGAGCGCGAATGTCGTCCGAGAGCGATTCTCAAGATATCTCGAGGACGCCCTCGATGGAGGACGAAGGCATCTCTGACGTGGAGTCAAGCAGTGGTCAACCCTCGGATGGTGGTGATGCGGCCCTGGCCCGGGAGGTCCAGAAGGAACTCACTGCGGAGGTTGAAGCCGAGGGCTTCGAGCAGGAGTGCGATGATGAAGACTTAGCCCTCGCCTGGCAGACAGCGGAGGATGAGGCACAGAATGAGAGCTCGAGGGTTACGATTGCTGTTCTCCCCCCTCGGGGTTCCGGGGAGGCCAGTAGCTCGAGGCCGTTGGATCCGATACCTCTGAGGGCGGTTTCCGGTGTGAAGAAGAAGAAGGCCGCTACCAAGAAGAAGGAGAGGGCCGTCGATCAAGGAAAGCCCGTAGACATGTCCAAGGGGTATAGTTGGCTGAACACTGAGGCCCTCGAGATCAGGTCGAAGGCTGACAAGGCAGATCTGTACGTGACTCAGCTGCACGTGGGGCCCTCGGCCGAAGTGGTGGAGCCAGGTCCCGACGACGTGTTGTCCAGGGCGCCCGTGGGGTGTATCGCTATTCACGTCCTTTCGGTCCCCATGGGACTCAGGTTCCCTCTGCACCCATTCCTCCGGGAATATTTGCGGTTTGTTGGCTTGGTCCCCTGCCAACTCACGCCCAACAGCCACTCCTACATTGCGGGGTTCCTTCAGCTCTGCAAGTCCCGAGGGGTGAAGCCCAGCCTGGATTTATTCTTCCAGAGTTTTAATCTGTGCCGGGGGGGGGCACGAAAACGGCGAGGGGTACGCCAACCTGCAGCAGATTGCCCGCTTCAAACTATTCTCCGATGCTCCTTCTTCCAACAAAGGATGGAGGGAACGTTGGTGCTACGTGAAGTTGGATGAGAGCCCCTTCCCGAGGGAGCTACGTGACCGATTCCGAAGGCACGAAAAGATCCGGAGTGCCGCTCTTGAGAAGGACGGCCTAAAGCTGGCCAAGTTCCCGGAGGGGAAAGACAAGAACGTGGCGATCAAAGACTGCACCCTCGAGGAGGATTTGTACACCCTCGGGTTCCGTAGGTACCGCTTCATAGGGGAAACCGATGAAAAGTACCCTCCCTTCAACAAGGCCTTCGGAGGGGCCGGAGGTAGGAGTCGAGGGCTTTAGAATTTTGTACTTAGTTTTTTTTTTTGGATGTCATCGTCCCTTCGCTTAGACCCGTCGGACTAACCCTTTGTTTCCTCTGTGCAGGTATCCCCGTCTCCATGGTGAATGTAAAGGGCCTTGCCCGTTTGAAGAAACAGGACCCGAAGGGGTCGGGACAGGGCGTCCAGAAGCCCGCTACTGTCCTCTTTAAGAAAGCCGAGGGCGATGCCGCTGCCGGTAAGAGGAAGGCAGTGACCAAGGGGTCCCCCCCGGCTACCAAGAAGCCGAAGAAGGGGGATGTCGCCGAGAAGGAGCCCCCGGTCATTATTGCTGATGGGCACCCCGCCTCTGGGGTGCAGGTGGAGAAGCTGTCGGTTGGAACGCCGGCGGGGGCAGAGGAGTCGCTGCCTGAGATCCTCACAGTTGCTTTCCCGAGGGGTATGTCTTTGGCCAGCGGCGCCGTCGACCCGGGGGCCATCCTGAGGGGTATGACCCCTGAGACGGATAGGGCTGCCCTCGGGGCCTACAATGATGCGGCCCTCGAGGACCACATTCTCCGCTCCTCCCTCTCTGTAAGTGTTTACCTGGCTTTCTCAATCTTCTCATTTGATTATTTTTGTGTGATTGCCTTTAATTGTTTTTGTTGTTGTTCTGCAGGCTTGCTTAGCCCTCGGCGAATAGGCTCGGAGGCTTCAAGAATGGCGCCTCCACAGAGCGGAGCAAGACGCCAGAATGAGGGAGTGCCTCCTCAAGAACCAGGAGGCGGTGAAGCTGGGGGCCCAGCTAGAAGAGGAGCTCCGGCAGATGAGCTTGAAACTGGAGGCTGTAGAGAAAGGCAAGGCTGATGCTGAGGCCGCTGCCAGGAGAGCTGCTAAAGAGGCCGAGGACTCCAAAGCGCTAGCTGTCGCCAAGGCTCAGGAGGAGGCCGTTGAGGCCTTTGTCGCCGAGGGTTGGAGAGCCGAGGGGCGCAAGATGTGGGTGTCCTCGGTTGTGGAGGCCTACGTTGAAGAATGGGCCGAGGGCCCTGGGTGGGAATGGATGGCCCGGAAGGGCAGAGAGTACTATGAAGCCGGCGAATTCTTCACCCAGGCCCTCATCTACCGGAGGATGGCCCGGCATTTGGGCATTGAGCAAAAGGACTTCTCCCCCTCGGCGTATGGCCTTCCCCCCTTGCAGCCTGATGTTCGTGAGCCGCTCCCGGAAGGTGTTCAGAGGCCCAACCTTGAGGACACGGTGTTGAAGAACGAGGCCGAGGACGACGCTGTCGAGACCGGAGCGGAGGCATCATCGAGGCCGGCTGTAGAGGGCGCCCCAGTGGACGATGCTGCCGTAGTTGTGGAATGATTTTGTACTTAGAAAACTTTGAACATCTTTTGTAATGAACAACATTGTTCCTTCGGCTTCGGCCCGTTTGTAAATTCACACTTACTCTTGTTTTTGATGAAATGCATGCTGCCTCCGGGCTTTTCATATTCGAATACGCCTTATGTTTTGAATGTATGCTTTCTCCTTTGAATGTATGCCTTCGGTATTTCTGAATGTATGTTTAGGACTTAGAATACTATCTGATTGTAGCTAGCCATTAGGAGCCTTCGGTAGTTGGGCACCCTCTGCTGGATATGCAACCGATGGTTCGGCAGCAATTAGGACTTGGAAAATTTTTCTAAGTGTAGCACATATTAGGGCCTTCGGGTGTTTGCAGTAATCCAAGTCCTAGGACTTAGGAAAATTTCTAAATGTAGATTTCCCCTTGAGAGCCTTCGGGATATGGCCTCCCTTCCTGATGTGTGAATGTTGGGCCGAGGGCCCACTGCACAGGATTTAGAGATTTTTGCAAGTGAGTGTGTCATGTAGCCTTCGGCTACTGCGGAGCCCCACCTGTAATGTTGAATAGGCCGGGGGCTGAGTCTTTAGGACTTAGAAGATTTTCTTGAGTGTTTTTTCATTGTGTACCGTAGCCCTCGATTGATAGGTAGCCTTCGGCAATTAGGTCCCTTGAGATGAGGGTGGAATATGTAGGACTTAGAAAATCTTCTAAGTGTAGAGTTTCCCTTGGGAGCCTTCGGGAGATGGCATCCCTTCATGGTGCATGAGTAGTTGACCGGGGGGGAAAATATGTAGGACTTAGAAAATCTTCTAAGTGTAGAGTTTCCCTTGGTAGCCTTCGGGAGATGCATCCCTTCATGGTGCATGAGTAGTTGACCGGGGGGGAAAATATGTAGGACTTAGAAAATCTTCTAAGTGTAGAGTTTCCCTTGGTAGCCTTCGGGAGATGGCATCCCTTCATGGTGTATGAGTAGTTGACCGGGGGGGAAAATATGTAGGACTTAGAAAATATTCTTAGTGTAAATTTCCCTTGGGAGCCTTCGGGAGATGGCTGCCCTCTGATTCCACATCACTTTGCGAGATGCCCGGGGGCTACTCATTCAGGACGGAATACCCTCTTTTTTTTAAGTGTTGTTGTATTGCATGGCCTTCGGCCACCATATTCCCTTGGCTGTAATATTGATTGGGCCGGGGGCTCCATCTTTAGGACTTAGAATTTTTTGTAGTGCTGCTTCCCTGTGTAGCCTTCGGGTGCCCGGGGGGTGCTCCTTCAGGACTTAGGATTTTTCTAAGCATAAATTGATGTTGAATCCTGTTGTTGTGAAGAAAGCCAATGAGGAGTGTGTGCCCTCGGCATACACTTTAAAAGTTGTAGAATTTGACCCTTGTCATGGGGAAAGGGCCCTCGGTATTCGTGCATAACAGATGCCTTCGGTGTTTGTTTGAAGTACTGTTCAGTGGACCTTGGACAGTCCAGTCCCTTTGTATTGTTGAAGCCTTCGATGTTTTTGTGACCGGAGGTGACCAGGTAGTGGACTTTAGCCGTTTCCTGATGATATTTCTTTGAGTAGTATCCTTCGGGAAATAGGAGTCTTCAATTTCCGGAGGTGTTCCCGTGGGGAGCCCTCGGCATGTTGTGATTTTGTTGGAGTGTACTCTTTGATTTCTCGCTGAGTCTACTCCCCTTCACCTTTTTTTTTTTTTGGTTGGTGGTGAAGGGAAGGCATCAAGAAACTTGGGTTCTTGGTAAGGCTGGGCCTATTAGGAGACCATCAGAATACACCAATGGCTCTCCTCCCTCGGGTTAACCTTCCGAGTTCCGAGGGGATCGAGGGACGTTTCCTGGGCACAAGATATGGTGGTCCGTAACCTGCCTCCCCTTGGGGGATGGCGCGGAAAGCGCCTCATTTTTGAAAGTCGTCCCCTCGGCGCTAGACATAGTCTGTGGCCTGCCACACCCTTGGGGTGGTGGCGCGGGGAGCGTTTCGGTTTGGAAGTCGAATCCTGGGCATTTCTCGTGCCTGTCATACCCTTGGGGTGATGACGCGGATAGCGTTCCGTTTTTGAAAGTCGAATCCTGGGCATTTCTCATGCCTGTCATACCCTGGGGGTAGTGACGCGGAAAGCGTTTCAAGGAAGGGTTTTCATTTGCACACTAGTTTATTATAGTGGTGGATAGTCTACCCGGGGGTATATATCCGAAGGGTTATCGCTGGGAGCAACTTAGAGAGAAGTCAGAGCAAGTAAATATGGAGAGAGAGAGTGTATTATAAATGTGGAGCGTTTTCAGCGTGTGTCCTTACAAATGGGGAAATGGGGTGCTATTTATAGTAGCAATAAATGCCGGGCAAGGACACGTGTCAAGCGCTCATTGGCCGAGGGGTCGCCTCAACTGGTTGGCGCTGGCAGCCGCATGTGGCCGCATTTAATGCGGCTGTTGGATGGGACGTCTGTGCAGAGTACGGTGATCTGTACGCATGTGAGGCGGATATCTTGTCGAGTGAGATGCCTTCGGCCATAGAGCAGTAGCCGAGGGCTCTTCCACCCGATGGCTACCCCGGGTGCCGAGGGCTCACAGTGCCGAGGGCTACTGTTTTCGCCGTTTTCTCCCAGTTTCTTAGTTTGCTTGAGAAACCCGTCCTGTGAGAGTCCAGAGCCTTCGGCCAGGGGGCCGAAGGCACCCCCGTGCGTTGTGCAGACTGCTTGGTACTCCGGGCGCTGTGAATTGGGCCTGTTGGGCCTTTTGGGCCTGTTGGGCCTTTGCTGGAGTAGTAGGAGTCTGTGGGCCGGGGGTTCCCGGGCCATATACTCCATCATATAGTCTCTTGTCTAATTAGGATGTGTTAGAAGTAATCTACATCATTAGTCATTACCAACTTGATTATCTAGAGGTCGTTTGGTAACACTGTTTTCGGCTTATCAGGTTTATAAGTCAACTTTTTCACCAAACACGTAACTTTTGTTTTCGCGCACTTAGTTGTGTAATAATAAGAAAAATAAAGTTGAAGTTACTTTTCTGGTTGTATTTGCTGAATTTATTGTAGATGACCATTTTAGCTATTTTTACATATACTACGTATTTTTTTCTTTATTTTATTAATAAAATATTTTAATTTTTTTTTAAATTAGCAGAATCAGCCAATGCAGCTAACTCAGCCAGAATTTCATAAATTTCAGCATAATCAACCGGTTTTCGTGTCAGCCCCTGATAATTTTATTTTATGAATAGAGATACCCTAACACTAACGCTATAAATCCTATAGTTGTGCTAAATGCTCCTCAAATGGTGAAAGAGCAAAAGCAATTTGTTACTATGAATTTGATGCATTTCTTCCCAACACTCCAAACTCCAAAGCACTCCTTTTAATAAGAATAATGATGTTTGAGAGAGAAAATGATTGAAAGTTAGGTTTATTTTGACGAATTAAAGGAGCTTTAAACGCGGATTATCCTATTAATTACAGCGTACAGAAAGAGTGGATCATGACGGAGTATTACGCATTATATGAGTCGTTATTTCATTTCATTTTACAAAAATAATCGCTTTTGCGGCATGTCGCTATCGGATTTCCACTGGCCTCTGTCCTTTTACCGTTTTCATTTTTCTCTCGCGGTGATAAATATGGAATATCAAGCACTTCATTCATTCATGCAGAGGGAAAGTACATACAGTGTGTTTATTTACATTTTAATTTTGGGGAGGATTAAAAGAAAGAAACGTTCTTGGATTTCTTTCTCTCTAAATTTTAAGTTGTGGGTCTGAAATTCCTATATCGCTGGCTATCTGTCGTGGAGAGCTACACGTTTTCCGATCAAATCTCAGCGCCTGCTTTATCGGCAGGTTTCAGTTTTTAATTGTTTTTTGTAATTTATTCATTTTCTGTTTGTTCCCCATCTCCTACAATTACTGAGCTTGTCCGCTTGAAGCCAAGTAAATTAAATACATCCGCAAATACTGCGTACACACAAAGACACAATTGTAAATACGTCTAAGCGTTTTGGGCTGTCGAAACCAGAATCATTTTTTGGTGGTTTAGAGTATAAAGAAAAAAGCAAGGGTTTTCTTCAGGGGAAAATGTAGCTGAGCTGATTTGAACAATTAATCGCTACTTGAGTAGCTCTTGTTTTGGTTCAATGGATGCGCCTGGGCTTTGTTCTTCAGTTTGTACGGTTGGTCTTATGAGGTAGTTTTAGCTTAATTGGTTCAACCTTGTAAATCATTAGCTGATTTTGGGTTTCTCTGTAATTCTGTGTTACTATTTTATCTAAAAAAAGAATTGTCGGATTTGAGGGGATTAACCTGGTAGAGAAGTGTTGTTGATCCATGGAATCAAGGATTGGTGGGAAGGGTCATAATCTTTATGGCCCAGTTGTTCCTGATTTAAAGGCGCTAGGGAAAAGAAGTGTGGAGTGGGACTTGAATGATTGGAATTGGGATGGTGATAGGTTCACCGCCATTCCTTTGAATTGCTTGCCGTCAGATTGTAGGAGTAGACAGTTATTCCCTGACGGGTCTCAGGTTCCGGTGGCAAACAGTAACGGACTTTCATCTGTTTCCACTGAATTGGTAGTATTAAATGAGAAAGAGAGGAGGATGGAAATGGAGAAGCGGAGGAGGGTGGAAGATTCGAATGAATGTGGGTCACTTAATTTGAAGCTTGGTGGTCAAGTGTTCCCTATCACAGAGGATGAGATGAACAAATGGGAAGGAAAGAGCGGAAAGAAGACGAAACTTGCAGGTGGATCATCTACCCGAGCTGTTTGTCAGGTGGACGACTGTCAATTGGATTTGACCGGTGCTAAAGATTATCATAGGAGACATAAAGTATGTGCAGCGCATTCCAAGGTCACCGAAGCCCTTGTAGGAAATGCGATGCAGCGGTTCTGTCAGCAGTGCAGCAGGTCTGTATTTGAGTGCTTTAAGATTTTTTAAATTTTGTTTGCACTTGTGCTACATTACGCTCTTCCACCCCCCACCCCCCAAGAAAAGAATAAATAAATAATAAAAAATGCATGGGAGCTTCAGTACGAGTTTATGAGAAGCTTGGATATGGTGTTTCTGGTTTCTTACATAACCTATACTATGGTAACTGCTAGGATATTTATTGTGGCCTGTCCAGTTATCATCTTTTGACAAGTGTAGGTCTGCTTTGGAAAATACATCTAGAAGAAGAGCCATGGAGCATGTTTGGATAACTTATGGCATACGAGCTTTCTCATTGAAGTGTTTTTTTTAATTCTTTCAGAGCCTGTTTGACAAGAACCTGTCCATTTTCATGCCAAAACACTTAATTTTTCAACTGAAAGTACTTTGTTCCCTCTGAAACCACTTTTTGTCTGAAAGAAGTCATCCCCAACGGTCTCTCCCAGTTTGATGCCCTCATAAATAAGCATGATTTTTTTGAAATGCTTAAAAAATGTTTCCACTCTCTGTCGGACACATCTTTCATATGTGGGTACATTTTTTCTCGAAAAAGCACTCTTTTATTTCATAATAACTCAATCCCTATTGCTCTCACGCTCCCACCAGTAAAATTTTGGAAATACTTTTTTCTTGGATATATAGTGTTATACTGTTATCTAATATATAGATAATTAATTGACCGTATAAATTTCATGCCAATGGTCCCCCATAGTTGGATTAAGGTGATGGTGACAATGACATTCATATTTTAACATAAATAATAAATGCTTATTACAATTGAGCAGGTTTCATATTCTTCAAGAGTTTGACGAGGGGAAGCGGAGTTGCCGTAGACGCCTAGCTGGACACAACAGTCGGAGAAGAAAGACACATCCAGAAAATGTAGCCAATGGAATCCCCATGAATGATGAGCAGGGAACTAATTATTTATTAATTAGTCTGCTAAGAATACTAACCAATTTGCATGGTAAGTGTTAATCCAACTAAACATTCATAGCCCCATTTACTTATAACTCTTAGGTTGTAACATTCATTAATCAATGTGCCTTTTTCTTTGAGTATTTTCTGATTTCAAAATTCAATGAGGTTGTAAATTGATCAAGAATTATTGGGCGGAATATACATATCATTACTATATGAGCTGCTTTTCATCCATGGGCGATGGATGAAATGAGTACATTCAATGAAGTGTTGCTGCTAAAACTAAATTTAAAACATTATTCTTGAGTAGATAAAAAAATGGTAAGGGCATCCTAAGGATGAACAACTTCCCAACGGCATGCATTTTAGATTGACTTCCATGACTTTCTCCTGACCATTCATGTTATGCAGCTTTGGCCAATGTTGGATGCATCCCTCTGCTATGACTAATTCATACATAAGACATACTCCGTATTAAATAAAAAACTACTTATTTACATAAGACATTATGCAGAAGACATGAAACTATCAACGCAAGACTTAAAAAACCATGTATTTTCCTTTCCTATTATTTTTTAATAATATGTAATAAATTCGTTATTAAATTTAATAAATAATCCGTGAAATTTTTTGTTGAGAATTATCACAAAAATAATTGGGAATAAGAAAGATTATGATTTTCTTTGTCTTAAATTGATAGTTTTAACCATTCATGTCTTAAATTGATGCATTTCATCTTCCAGGTCCTGGGTTGATAAGTGACCTATCTTTGACGTTGAGACACTATACAACTCCCACTTTGTTTGTAAACCTAAGTTTTTTGTGACTTGATGAATGGTTGAACAAATAACGCTGCCTTTTTTAGGTGCAGCAACTAGCTCTGATCAAACAAAGGATCAGGATATTTTGTCTCATCTACTAAGGAACCTCTCAAGAGTGAATGGCTCAAATGATGAAAGGAATCTTCCTGGGACATTATTACCAGTATCACAGAATTTTCAGAATCCAGGAACATCTACTGGATCTCCAGAAAAGGTGTAAAACTTGATTCAGAGCTCAAGAGAAGCTATGATTTTCTTATGGTTTTAAATTCTGATTATTAATAGATTATTTGCAGGACTCTCACCAACTGGTATGGAATTCTGCCAACTTATCGCCATCAGAAGTGATGGGAAAGATTACCAATGCAGTTAATGCTGAATCTGGAGTTTCACGGAATCCTTCTGCACAGCCTGATAATGGTATTGCAACGGATGCTTTGGCCAAACAGACAAAGATGCATGACATCGATTTGAATAATGTGTACAATGACTCTCAAGATTATACGGGAGTAGAATTAAAGAGTTCTGGCCCCTGTCAAATTCCCGCGAACATATCTACTGGTTGTCCTTTATGGGTTTCTCAAGATCCTCATAAGCCAAGCTCCACTCGTACCAGTGGAAATACTGGTCCAACATCAAGCCTCTCACCTTCAAATTCCAGTGGCGAAGCTCAGGTCAGGAGGGTGAAAATCAATTTTCATGTTTCCCCATCATAGTTTCTTTGTGCACTCGGATGACAATAATGATCATTTACATTGAAATTATAGCCAGTTTTTCCTTTTACTTGTTAAAAGATTAAAATTTAGTATAATAACTTTTATACAACAGCAACAACAACATCCAAGTCTTATTCCCAAAAGATTTTGGGGCCGTCTAACATGAATCAATCCACATGATATCGGAGCCACAAAGGAAAGAAAGATCATCATCATCATCATCATTACCCCAGTGCCGCAAAGGCTCCCACGTACGGTGGGGTAAGAGGGGTCGGATGTACGCAGCCTTACCCCGGTAGGCTGTTTCCGGATGACCCATGGTCAAAATTGCGTCGAAAATTGCACGGATTGACTGTTGTTTCATAACAAAGAAACACAGTCAGTTTAGTGAGCCATTTTGCTTTATTACATCGTATTCCCAAGCCAAAAATAGTGAGTCTTTGGCTCCATTGAAATAATGGAATTAAAGGAAAGAAAGATTAGGAAAATAAATGGATAAGGTAAGATAAAATAGATAATAAAGATAAAGATAAAAGATAATAATAACTAAGAACATAAGATAGATAAAAAGATAAAAGTATAATAATTTTTATAAAAAAGTAATAACTTCTATATTGATGATAAAAAGGTTGCATCTTGAATCTATTTCAATAGCAATACTTAAGAAAAGAAACACTTCAATATGTACTCCTGAATGTTTTATGATGGATATTAATAATAATATCCAATTGATTCATATCAACTTTCCATCTTTCTAATTATGAGGTTAAATTGATTCAGAGTCGCACTGATCGGATTGTATTTAAACTTTTTGGAAAAGATCCTAGTGATTTCCCTCTCGCCTTGCGGAAACAGGTAACAACTGCCATGCCGTTTCTGAAGAAAGTCTTACATAGCTTATTACATCAGTTTAGTTTGATGTCATTTCCCAACTTTGTTGTTATCATTACTCTTTTTGTAGATTCTTGATTGGTTGTCAAACAGCCCTACTGAAATCGAGAGCTATATCAGACCTGGCTGTGTCATACTGACAATATATTTGCGGATGGACAAGTGCATATGGGAGGAGGTGTGTTCTTTTTCTTTTTTGATTCCAGAAACATTTGTACCTAATCTCTGTTGATATGCAAAGTCAGCTTGTCAACTGAATTATACTAGTGCTCATTTGGGAGTTGGGTAGCCCTAATTACAGATTTCCTCCAGAATACCAACTTATTTGAATTCATTGGCCGAATTCTTAATAAATAAAAGAGTAGAGAACTGTTTTTCTGTGAGGAATCAAGAGATATGACACTTTACCCTCATCTTTTAGATACTATTGCCTTTAATTTATTGTAAAAATTGTAGATTTTAAATACATTTTCAGGCAGTTCACTTCATTAATTAAACCTCTGCTATAATCTTGGCCCATGATACATTTCAACCAAATTTTACCCTCACCAAATGAGCCTTTGGTTCGGTACATAGCATGGGCTTGGTGTTTGTGAAGCTTGTATAATAAGTTGAGCTTTTGTTCATTTGTTAGTTCCTCATTGCAGCTTCATTTGCTCTGTTCTCATAGGCTGTACATGGTATTGCTGCAAATTTGTCTGTTTTATTGTTTTGCAGCTTTGCTGTGAACTCAGCTCTAGCTTAAGGAAGCTCCTTGATTCGTCTTCTGATCCATTTTGGAGAACAGGATGGATCTATACTCGAGTTCAAAACCGTGTAGCTTTTGTTTTCAATGGTATCATATTTTCTTTGTGTCCTTCTGTATACAAAGTTTTTCACTATAACTTCGTATCGGTTATTTTTACTATCACTAATATCAGTATAATTATTAGTAAAAATAATTGATAAGAAGTTAGAGGTTTTGTCCTAAAAATTAAGTGTTACGATAAGTTATACTACGTACTACGTATTTCGCATGTTAGAAATAAATACGCCGTATTTATTTCTCTGTTGAAGTGCTGATCCTCCACCTGTGTGTGTGTGTATAAAAAGAGTAAAGGACTAATGCTATGCTGAAACTTCATGGTGCCGAAAGCTTTAAAGTGTTGCTTGTTGAAATGAATTTTAGTTTTGAAGCATAAATACACAACTTCTTAAAGTTTTTGACAACTTGCTAATTCTTCATTTGAGCTTTCGCAATTTCTTGAGATTTTTCACATGGCACATACATGTTAAGGAAACCCAAATTGAAAATAAAAAAAATATAAACCAACAGGTAAGGTCATGGGCTACTAGTCCAATTAGGTTGACTTCAGGATGGAATCCCAAGTCTTAATACTGTGCACAAACATTGAGACACACACATATGTCTGATGTAGATTTTCTTCTCTCACAGGTCAGGTTGTTTTAGACACGCCTCTACCAGTTAAAGGCTACAGCAGCTGCCGGATATCAAGTGTCAAACCAGTTGCTGTTCCTGTCTCCAAAGGCGCTCAATTTTCAGTTAGAGGCTTCAACTTGTCACGGTCCAGCACAAGGTACACAAGTTTGTTTTTCTTTTTGAAATTTTAGTCTCTCTTTCTTCAATTTATGGCTGTACTGACTACTTTGTTTCTCCTGACCTTTTTGTTTCAGATTTCTATGTGCACTAGAAGGGAAATATCTGGTTCAAGGAAATTGTGATGACTTGGTGGGAACTAATTCATTAGTGGATCATAATGAGATCCAGTCCCTTAGCTTACCTTTCAGCATACCAAATGTCACTGGACGGGGATTCATCGAGGTTTATTATGTCTTCGTTTAGCCTTTGTTTGGTTGGAGGGTTTTGAAACAGGGGGGAGGAAAGTGAAGCTGTGTGTGTTTGGCTGGGGATTTTAGGGAGTAATTGTTTTCCTTATTTTCCTTAACCTTTTTCTTTTCACCAAAAATGTTTTACTTCTTATTGTTGTACTAACTAGACTACTAGTAGTTTAATGTTTTGTTTAATTAGGCTTATTACACAAAACAAGTCCAACGTTTGGAGTTATTGACCAAATTAGTCTATCATATACTCCCTCCGTCCCTTAAAACTTTGCCAAGTTTGACCGGCACGGGGATTAATAAAGTGAAAACTGTGTGGTTGAGAGTTGCGCAGAGGAGAGAGAATTAACTGGAACCACAAATTCTTTACTTAAAAGGGAAAGTGGCAAAGTTAGTGAGACATCCAAAAAAGGAAAGTTGGCAAAGTTATAAGGGACAGAGGGAGTATATATTTATCTTAAAGAAGCCATCGTTTAAATACTCAAGACAAAATTATGACCCGTCTTATGTTATTCATAATTATTTAAAAACAGTCATCATTTAGAAGCATTATTGATTTTGTCAATGTGTCAAATTGTCATTACTGATTTTATATATTTTCTTAAGAAAATTATATATCATCTACTCCTCCAAAACTGCTCAGAGCACCAACCCTACTCTCTCCTATATCTGATGTATAGACTACATCTACAATGACAATAATATATCGAAATATCAACAATTGTTAGAAGTTGAAGTACCATGGATATGGGATACTTATGCTTCAAAAGGATGTATGCTTTTAAGTAATAATGAATTAAATGAGATGTGTCATAATTTTTTCTTGAGTATTTAAACGATGACTTCTTTTAGATAAATATGTATACGATAGACTAATTTGGTCAATACCCCCAAACGTTGGATTTGTTTTGTGTAATAAGCCTTTTAATTAAAACAAATATTATTTGGATTACATCATTTTAACGTTGTTCTTGAAGATACTAATTTCTCTCCACCCAATCATTGAACCAAACACTCTCTTTTTTTAGTCGCCTCCATTTCTCCTCTCCCCTCATCTCCCTTCTTCTGAACCACATACATACTTATTGTTTGTACAATACGGAGTAGGTATTAACTTTTAAGAACTTGGGTTTTGGGGTCTCATCCCTCTCACGGTCAGTCTTTCGAATGACTTGACATTTTATCTCATAGAGACCCATACTCTTCACCGCCTAACACTTTGTCTGGACAGTGCAATTTTTCTCGTAGTGGCATTCACCCTTTATGGCACTCCTTATCTGGACCATGCAATTTATTTTCATGGCATACATATTGCTTTAACGCTTACAGTCTAACATCGCATCTAGACTAAGTCTTGAAGTAGTCCAAAGTCTTATATATTAATCTGTTGTCTTTATATTTACAGGTAAGGCATACTCTTCATCAATAGGAATCTTTTAAATCTTATTCTCATTATTTCTAGTTTTCTGTGTAGGTAGAGGACCATGGTCTCAGCAGCAGCTTCTTTCCATTTATAGTTGCTGAGGAGGATGTGTGTTCGGAAATCTGTACACTCGAGAGCATCCTCGAGGTTGCAGAAACTGCATCTATTGGGTCCCAACAGGAAAATGAGAAATTAGAAGCTAGAAGCCGAGCTCTGGACTTCATACACGAGATGGGCTGGCTACTTCGCATATCTCATGCCAAAATCAGATTGGTTTCCAATATGAATCGTCATTTCCCTTTTAACCGGTTTAGGTGGTTAATAGAGTTCTCAGTCGACCGTGATTGGTGTGCTGTAGTTAAGAAGCTTTTGGATGTTCTATTTTCTGGCCTTGTGGATGAAGGAGAATACTTGTCCGTTGAGGTGGCATTGAGAGATATTGGCCTCCTCCACAGAGCTATAAGTGGAAAACGCAGATCAATGGTAGAGGCTCTCCTACAATACTGTCCAGATATAGTGTGTGACAAAAAAGAATTGTCCAAAAAGCGAAGTGGCCTCTATGTGTTTAGACCTGATGCAGTAGTAGTTGGAGGCCTTACGCCACTCCATATTGTTGCCAGTCAAGATGGATTGGAGAATATGTTAGATGCCTTAACCAATGATCCAGGACAGGTGATTTTCTCCTCATTCTCCGGTTTTTCCTATTGCAATGGTGTGCCACCTCTTCTGATTGGCTGGCAACACGTTAATTAGTTTAACTCTAACCTGCTTTTATAATCAACTAATTAATAGTCCCGGGACTTCAAAAAGAGTCATGTTTTGGTAAATGGCACACCATGTTATTTTGGCTACATGCAACTATAGAAGTAAACCCAGGTATTCCTCAATGGTTGACATTGCACCCTACTCTAGGGTGCAATTGTGCAAAATCAAAGTACAAAACTTGAGATGTAAACTCAAATATTAAGATAGGCATGGAATATAAATGCCAAATTTCCCATTTTAAAAAGATTGGACATTTTTTCGTGGGAGCACGGTATAGAAAATATCACTATTGCCCCCTGTTCTTCTTTGATGTTTATCTTGAGTTATAGGGTTGTGTCATGTAAACGGAAAGGTAGTGATGATGTTTATTTTCTAGGTTGGCATTGAAGCATGGAAGAACGCACGTGATAGTACTGGTTTAACACCAAATGACTACGCATGCTTACGTGGCCACCATTCATACATTCATCTAATCCAGAGGAAATCGACGAAGGAGAAATTACCCGGCAACACTGATGTTGTCTTAGATATCCTAATGGATAAGAAACCAAATAGCAACGGGAAGCAGAAAGGAACAATAGGCGGTGGTGGGTACAATCATAGAAGCGTTACATCAAGTTTTCAGACCGAAAAAACGGTCACTACGAAGAGAAGTTGCAGGCAGTGTGATCACAAATGGGAGTACGGAAGGTGTAGAAGAGCATCACTTGCAATTTACAGGCCGGTGATGCTATCTATGGTTGCGATTGCCGCCATATGTGTCTGTGTAGCTTTGCTGTTTAAGAGCTCACCGGAGGTGCTCTATGTCTTCCAGCCCTTCAATTGGGAGCTTTTGAAATACGGATCAAGTTAACCTAGCGTAGATGAAAATAAGCTATAAATCCCCGCCAAGGTGCTACATGCCACTTAGGAATTTATTCGTTTGAGTTTTTCTACTCAGTAATTTGTAGTTACTTACACGAGCTCTTCAAATGTCACCGGGGATTATTCGACGAAGCAGGTGTTATTGTCTTAGTTTGATTGCAAATCTATATAAAATATTATATATGGAAGCTAGAGCTCCTTGTTAATTGTTATTAGGGATGGACTCAATCCAGTTCTGGTCCTGTTTCAGATCCATTATTTTGAGTAAAGGGTGAAATCGGAACTGTAACCGGGTATACCTGGTTCAGTTCCAGTTCTCGGGTCAGTTCTGGTTTCTTAGTGTATTGTAAAAAAAACATAACCTGTCTGTTCTGGGCTTATTTTGGAGGAATCGGAAAAGAAAACCAGTTTAGTCTACATGTAAAAAAACAACCCAGGTCTGGAACCCAGGCCTCGTGTTTTGGACTTGTGGCTTGATTGATCGCTGCAAATATTGACTGTCAAATGGCACAACCCCTTAGCTTTGATTCAGACTTCAGAGTTTTGTGATCTACAAGTCCCAGTAACGGTTGTGGAGCTTTGTGATTTATAAGTCGCAGCAACGGTTGTGGAGCCTTTTCAAGCATTAACTAATGGCTAGAAGTTAGTCCTTTCTACTTATGGTCATTTTCAGATTGGCAAAATTATGGACTAGTGGAAGGATACTTGGGTTGATTTAATGCTCTGATTAGTTTTGACTTTTTAAGACAAAGTATTCTCCTTTATTTGTTAAGTAATCTTCCAAGTATAATTAAGGAGCCATGCATTAAGAAGCCTATGTTCTCGCGATTGTGAGTTCATTGCCAGCAGTTTAAGATGCCCAAGGCGGTATTCGTGGGGTTACGTCTCTAAGCATTTTTTAAGTTTCCTTATGCATCCACATTCGACAGTTCATTGCTCCGGGCACTTTTGACCTACTGTATGGTCGTACGGATTGAGCGGTACTGGCCGCTTTTTTGCTAGGAGATGTAGTTCAATTCCATGGGTATTATGCCCTCCGGTCGTGGGAAAGAAGCCATTATTAATGCCCAGATTATCACTTTAAGATACCTATGAGGGGCGTGAGCAAGAGGGGGCATACAGGTCTTAGCAATCTCTGCATTTCAAAAAACGTTAAGTCAGCCTGACTTTGATTCGTTTAAAAGAAAGACAGCACATCAAAATCATGAAATATATCTGTAGTGTGAGAACAACGGGGTGTCGGGGTCTGAGAGTAAGAATTTCTTCTAATTTGAGATGCTCTAAACTCTAAAGTGTGAACACATGATAATCTTACTAATTTTTGAAATGTGCATTGTCCAGATTGATAAAACATCCAATGTTGTTTAAACACTTTACAAAGTACTGATAAATTATTTACTATCTACCCAACTTTATAAGAACAACATATATTGATATGCACTTGCACTATATTTTATCTAGCAAATTGTTTGAACTACTAACTTTCAGTCAGGTTTAAATGATCCATACAAAGTGACTTTTGCTAACTTTTTTCTTCTCTAGTTATTTACTCATATATGAGGACCATAATATTTTAGTTTAGACATATTGTTTCATGGGTAAGAGCTCTGGAAGACTGGAACATTTGGTAACATAAAGTTCTTCCAAAAAAGGGAAAATAAGTTTTCTGCTTTAATTAATTCTCAAAATTGAAAATCAAAATAAAGCTAGGGATATTTGGTAACAGAAAGTTCTTTGAAAAGTAGGAAAATATGCTTTATGCTCAAATCAATCTACAAAATTGAAAATAAAAATAAAAAACATAAAATTTAAAATAAATCAAGTTTCGTATATAGTGCTGGCATATGCCAACGGGTTGATATACACCAAAGACTTTCTTTTTCCCACCAAATTATAAAAATTAAAATAAAAGATCTACTTTTCTTCCATCTGTGGCTCTGTGACCTGTGTGCTGAGATAAATAAAAAGCAATAACTTATCATTCTCCATCATTTA
Organism: Cuscuta europaea; assembly: GCA_945859875.1. Lineage (NCBI taxonomy): Eukaryota > Viridiplantae > Streptophyta > Magnoliopsida > Solanales > Convolvulaceae > Cuscuta > Cuscuta europaea. The sequence continues at coordinate 5,323,014 of CAMAPE010000013.1, forward strand.
AATATAGGATGAAATTATAATCAATTGGAGTAAATATTATATTGATTGGTTAATCTTATAGTATCACATACTACGTATTTTATAACCTAACTTATCAATCATATCTTAATTCTTTCTCACGAAGAAAACAAGTTTGAGTATTATGTAATAAAACAAAATTCCTTGAAATGTGAAAAAGTTTAACATTTGTTGCTAATCACATAAGTCGAACCACAGTGATGTCATAATCCCCAGGAGGTCATGGCAGATCATTAGTCCTCCTTCCCTCTTGCAATATCCATGAGATAGGCATTGAGACAGTGGCCAAATATTTTGGTTGAGAAGGACTCTGAGACGTGCTGACGGGCCTTAAGGCCCATCGTCATAGACAGGCTAGGATCTGAGATGAATTTAGCCATGGCTGAACAGAACTCTTGTGGGCAAGGATCGCATAGAAAACCGGTCACACTGTCATCTACTGTCTCCACAGGACCACCACTGTTGCATGCTATTACGGGTTTATACGCTGCCATTGCTTCCAAAGGAACAATGCCAAAATGCTCATCCTACCGCCAAAAATATCAAGATTATAAATCAATGTAAAGGTTTGTGTGTTTGAATAGATCATAAATCATCGAACTTGGACACACCTTTGGTGTATAAAGAACACATAGGCATTCAGAGAGAAGTGCATTCCTTTCAGCAGTAGAGCAAGAAGGGACGAACTTGACCCGTTCAGAAATACCTTGTTTTTCAGCCAGCAGTTTCAGCTCCTTAAGATAATCGACATTCTCTCTTAAGCGTTCATCAAATCCACCTGGGCGAAAATGGGAATGAAAAGAGGGCCCACAGAATAACATCTTATCAAGTAGTAGATGTTAAACAACAATCAAGCTATACCTAGAACAGTAGAAAAACAGTATAGGTTATAAAAATTCAAACAATCAATAAGTTGGACAGGACCGGGAACGGTCAGTAAGTCAGTTAACTCAGATACCGAACCGGAAAAATCGTCCGGACTGGAACCAGTCAAACCTAGGATCAGAATGGACCAGTAACAGTTTGAAATTAGGTTCTGTGATCAGTCTGAAACCACCCCAAGAACTGGACCGGATCAGACAGAGTCGGACCAAGTTTACCGGTTCCAACTTTTCAAAGACCTAGAACCTGAATGCATCCACCCCCAGATAAAGTTTGGTTTTATTATTTCACTAAAAACTTGTAGCAAGAAATAAACAAAACCTATACCTGCAATAGTCAAGGAAGCATCAGCCATATTAGCATAATGATTCCCACCACCTTCATGATTATTATAGAGCATGGCAAAGGCAGATATTGCCAATTCTATATTCTTTTTCCTTTCAAAGCGGTTGATCGATAGAAAGTTTAATAACCTAGATAAAGTGGATAAACAATGTTACATAAAACTCAGAGAAAGTTCTACTAAGATTTAGTTGGCATTTCAATTTGTGTGTTGATATCATACATATAAATAGGTAAGCAGAGATGGAAAAGCCTCGTACTTGGTGTCTTCACTAGGTTTTTCAAATTGGTCAAGATTTACTGCTGGGTATAGCACGGCTGGTCTAACTCCACGCTCATTTAGATGCCTGAATGTATTCGCAAAAGTAGAACCCGTAAACTTGCTATTGACTAAGATCATGTCAGCCATACCTACAAAGTCAGAAAACAAAAAGCGTTTGGGATGAGTGGATGACTTATTTTGGGTTAAGAAAACTAAAGAAGCTCGAAAACACACAACAGAGTGTACATTGGATATAGATTAGGAAAGGAAGGGCCATTAGGAGTGTGTTTGAGATGTTTTTTCAAAGAATAAATGCTTTTTAGAGGGGTTCGAAACAGTCTCTCTATGCAGGGGTAAGACTGCGTACATCTGATCCCCCTTACCCCACCGTAGGTGGGGAGCCTTTGAGGCACTGGGGTAATGATGATGATGAAATGCTTTTTGGAGGGGGGATTGTGTTTACTTCAAAAAGAAGCATTTGACGGAAAATGGAAAAGTGTGTTTGTAACAACACTTTCAATGCTTAAGGTGTATTTTAAAAATGACTTTAAGTGCTCAAATGAGAAAGCCTTATAATAAAAGCACTTACACAATATGTTATCCCAAACGGAATGTAAAGTTAAACAGCACTTTTGGCACACAAAAAAAAATGAACCTGTAGTCATTTCTTCTAAAAAATCTATAGGCTTGCGGTATATCCTCCTGAGCATGGTCGTATGCTGAGCAAGTAACATATCTGGAAAATGGCAGTAGAAAACAACCTGCGTAAGGTATAAGATGATAAATTATCATGCCACACACTCCAGATGTAATTCAAATTTGAAACCTACTACCTTCATTGACTTCTTAAGCTTCATAAGTGGAACAACAACAGAGACTTGATCGGCTAGTACAATGTCAAATGATGGCCATAGAAACAGCACCGATAGAGCAACAAAAATGCATCTCAAATATGCACAGATTGCATGAAGTCTATAAAATATATTTCGGGGTAGGAATGAGCCATATACTTTTACGTGAAAGGTACCTGTGCAATTAAAATCAGTTAGATTGTGCATGTCTGCTATACCTTTTTTCAGCTTATCAGCCACATATTTCACCGACCACCGACTACACTTGCTGACTTATTTCACTACGTAGGCTGGCTTAATGCCTTAATCAGTTCAATGAAAAAACACCCCTTGAGTTACTTTTTTTTTTGGCTAAAATGAAATTTCTACCTTCATTTCAAGATATTATTTTATTTAGTTTTCTCTTAAAACATATTGTGACTGTTTTTTTAGATTATTCAATAGAACCAATCATGTCTACAGAAAATTTAACACATTAGCCAATTTATCCATTTTAGGCGTTGCCAACTTCAAGGAGAGAAACAGAGAGAGTATACAAAAGAGCATAGAAAGATCTAGCTACAAAAATATTGCAAGAAGAAATAAAGCAAGAAGCTAACCAGAAAGAGTCTCCTCAAAACAGCGATTTTTGTCATGGTGGGCTGTAAATACATGGACATTATGTCCACAGGAGGCAAGTTCAACAGCAGCATCAACAATAAGTCTTTCAGCGCCGCCTACATATTGCAAAACTTAAAAGATGAGTTGACAAAAAAATACCATAACAGAAGCCATGACACTATAAGTGAGAATGATGGACCATATAACGTTTCCCACTCTAAGATGAAAACTGACTACAATTAGGTGAGCTGAAAGATTTAAAACTCAATTTTCTTTGTATCTAAGTAAGCATGGAGATACTCAAGGCATAATGCTTCTAAACCTATCTAATCATTACCACAAGGTCCTACTTTTTGAGCGGGGTACAGGGTACTTAAGTTTTTTTAATAAGATGTAAGAAAAAAACAAGTCCACCCTACTCCTTTACATAATCAAGAAAAAGCTGTAACAGAAACAGACAACAAGCCCCATTACAAACTTTAAGTGCATATCAATATTCACTGTTCCATAAATGATGACATGTGGAGTTGCGTTGTGCTGTTAAAGAATTAACAGTAACACTACAATGTCATCAATTTAAGACATAGCTTGATCTTAAACCAGAAAAATAAAGAATTAACTAATTCATTACGAGTAAAAACACACAGAAAAAAATGACAACTTCAGTAAATCGATAGAACTTTTTACGAACTAATAATTACCGATTCCCAGATCGGGGTGGATGATAGCGATGTTCATCCTCGGGCTTTCTTTCTTCTCCATTGATGCTCTTCCCTGTGATTGTGAAAACTGTGAAGAAAGGGAAAAGACCTGGTCAGAAAGGTAATTCGCGCTCACAGTTGGATTGAAAGTTTCTTGCTTGACAAAAGCAACTGAATTCAAGGAGTGGTTTGTACATGAAGGCCTATACTCTCAATCGCCGAGGGCTTTCCTCTACGAGAGCCTCATCAGATTGCCCGCGCCTGATTTTGTTCCCCAGATTCAACATTTAAAAGTTAAAACAATCTCATAACATTCAAAATACCATTTTGATCTTATTGGAATGTATAATCATGCTCTTTATTTCTTATTTTTATTGTACATTCGTTATATAATTTGATGCGATTTTTATTCTTAAATAAATAAGTAGTGTATGAATGTACTGCATATTTTTTCTTTTTGGGTATTGAAATTGGAATTTTAGTGGTTAAAAATGCTTTAAAATTAAAAAAAAAACTTTTTTTTTTGGAAAAATAACCAAAACCGGATTTTTCTAGGTTTGTCGGGGTTTTCGGGTCCAGGTATGGATCAGATTGTTTCGGTTCAGTCGGGTTTTTCCGGTTTTGGACCATTTTTGGAGTTTTAACTAACTGAATCGGGTTTTGGTCCGAATTGTCGGGTTCCGGTCGACCTGGACGGTTCGGTTGGTTTTTTAAACATAGCCTAAAATGAGATTTTTTAGTTACTCCAACACAAGATTTTTGCTTAGAAAAATGTCACAATAGCAAAGCCAAAGACATTTTAAGGGAAATATCAAATATGGTGCAAATGCAAAGTTTTTTAAAAATGCAATGCACAAGTCAAATGTCACCTAAAAAGTATAGTGCAAAGTCAAAATTCTCCTATTTTAATCTAAACATTTTTTTAAGAATAAAATGAGATGTTTGCAAAAAAAGGAATAAAATGAGACATATGAGACAACATAATCTGTACGATCACAAAAACTAAACACTAGGGGAAAAACAGTCACAATAAGTGGCGGTTTTATAATAACCGTCACAATTTGTGCAAAAAAAAAATCGCCCACGGGCGGTGGCTTATATATAATAACCGATGCATGTGTTTAATTTTTTAATAATTTTCGAATTCTATGCTGCGGTTTTACAAATTAACCGAAGCATATATATTACGTTGAGAAAATTTTCTAAACAGGACTAAAAGATTGACAAAATTCATACATAGGACTATCATTGTTTTATTCTTCAAATAGGACACATTCACTCTTATTTTCGGAAGTTTTATTAACTTATTCTTTTAATAGGACTACATAAGTTTTATTTGAGAATAAAACATACTTAATCCTGTTTTTGCACTTTGAGTATATTTTCATCCTATATTGAGCAATTTCTATATAAGAAGGTGAATGTATTTGTGTGGATGTTGACGGTTATTGGTAGGTTTTGGCGGCGAGAGAGTTATGGCCGGGATAACGAATATGCCGGTTATTCTCCGGAAATCTAAAATGTCAAAAATGGAGCTAATACCAATGCATGACTGAAGCCCGGAAGGGTGACAAAACTGGAGTTCTTAAAGTTTTTGGGCTACAACTTCTTAAAGTTGATATAATTTGGTTGTGCCATCAGCGGCACATACCTGGCAGTAGCCCCACTGGCACTGGAAAGACAAAGGAGCCCTTGAATAATCCTACTAGCTCAGATTGTGAACGTATGGAGACAAATACACCCTCCAGGCGGCTGCTAAATACATCTGTACATGGCCCATCTTCACCGATTGTAAGTACTGATTGTGATGCTCCTGTACAAGATCCAATCATCGGGGGACCACCTAGCCAATCAATTGTGAATCCATGAATCATTCCAATAAAGAATAAAAAAGGAGCGAGAGGATCCGAAAGATTCCAAAACATCTCGAAAATTATGAGATTGACTTGCCCTCCTCGCTTGTTCACCCTGGACCCACCGTGAATCACCTTCACTCAACAGTATATCCAATGTCCAATTTTATCAGTTACGAGAAATTTTCAAAAACGCATAAAGCATTTCTAGCGGCTATCACTTAACATGATGAGCCTAAATATTTATCACATGCTGTTCAGGACCCCTTGTGGTGGGAGGCCATGCAACTTAATCGTCATTTCAAGTCTTATACATATCAACTTAATCATCATATATATATTAAGTTAATAATATTCATTCTATGCTTCCTTTACCTTTCAAACATAGCATGCAATTTCATAGAAATTCTCATATCATATTCCATGCATATTCATGTAATTCATTTCATACATGCCTAATCATTTTGGCTAATCACATGTTTAAATATCTTTTAAACATCGTTATGAATACATATAACATTTATTTAGGTAATCTCATAATTAACCCAAAAATTATAAGGTATTAAGCCGTCCACTCACCTTAAATAAGCTATAGTGTGTTCTACGCTCCTCGGTTGAACTCCGGCGAAACTCCGACGAACTCCGGCGAACTCTAGAAACTCTTTAGTTAAGCTCCTAACAAGGTTTTATAATCATAAAACTCATATCAATACAAATAACCTCTAAAAGGTTATTTTCCGGCGAACCGATCGTTTTGGCTTCTAAGTCCGTTCTTGGACTTAGAACTACCTTGCAACCCTTCATTCTACACTTCTAAACATGTAGAAAAATCCCAGGGTCTCCTCATATGATGTATAATCCATATGGTAGTTAAAGAGTAGAGGAAAAGTTAATATAAGGTCATTACCTTGATCACCACACTTTTTCCTCACTTTTTCTTCCTTAAGTCTTCCTCCTTGGACTTTGTCTTCTTGAGCTCACTTGGCTATGGAGGAATGAAGCTTTACTGAGGTTTTTCTCTCCCCTTGAAAAGCTTGGTCGAAAATGAGAGGGATAGGAGAGTAGGAATGATCCTTTTGTCTCATTGGACAAATGAGTGTGGATGGGAGGTCCACCTCATGTCCTTTAGATGTCATTCCCTTAGCCTCAACTTCCCTCACCCTTCTCCTCTCATTTCAGCCGCCCAACCATTGGCTTTTGTGACCAAAAAACGTGGGTTGGCCCCCACACATGTGGGAGGTCAACCCTTTAACCCCCGAGGTGTACAATCGGACTGTTTTAATTATATTTAATTTTATCGAGTCAAATAAAATATATTATGCGTTTCCCATCATTATGGACTTTTAGAATGAATATACATTCCTCAACTTTAATTTAGAAGTCTCCGAAATCCATTTCAGACTGTTATCTGATAAATTACCAATACCGGTAATTGGGCCTCATTGACCGACGGGTCAACCCTATGCCCTTTCTATGGTCCAACTAAAATATCTACCACCATATACATGTTATCTAGACCAAGATGGATATAATATGTGGTCCCGGAATTATCGGGTGGTCCTCGCTCCTGATGTGGGCCCACGTGCAATTCACTATTCACGTGAAAGTAAAAAAAAAATTACAACCTTGTAAATTCAAAATCATTATTCAAGGTTTATTACATGATTTACTAAAAAGTAAATATACTTGGGGACGGTGTTACAGGATGAGACATAGAAAATGTGGATAAAATACATACATTCTAAAATATGATTTTTAGTCAGGTTTAAAGTATTATTTACAAATAAAAGGCGAGTGAGAAAATGTGGAAAACCCCCTAAGCTATGATAGTAATATAGATAATTTTAACACCAAGATTGTCACAAACATCTTTCCATATTAGATTTCTATTCTGATTCAAAGGAGTTTATCCTTTATATGACTTCGTATGTAATGATCATAAAAATGTTAAGTTGGTCGCTCTCCCATGTTGGTATCTGAATAAAAATTAGCCACAGACAATTGTCTGTTGTACCGTGAAGGGTTACAACGATGACAAGATTCTGAGGTTTAAATCATACATCAATGTCGTCTTTAAATGAATTTTACATAGTTGTTTAATCTTGGTTCAATTGTACGAGCTTCAATGCTAAATGTGTCCCATAATGTAAGATATATGTGGTTTTGTATGAGTTTTAAGAAAATAAAGTATAAAATTGTTATTTTACAATTCTAACTTCAAATAAGTAGGAAGGAGCAAGATAGGGTGTACAAAAAGTAAATAGTAAATTGATAAATAAAGCGATAAAGTGGGAAAGTAAAAAAAATTGTGAAATTCAATTTAGTAAAATGTTCATATTTTTAGACAATTCGAAAAGAAAAGTATATCTTATAAGTGAGATGGGTGAGTGTATTTTTAGATTTCTTTTTCCAACAACAAAAGCTTATACTACATAAATAAAAAGGACGTTTGATGTGAAAAGAGCTAAATTTTCACTTTTAATTCACTACACCGCACTTTTATGTTTAAATACGGTACTTTTTCAATGTTGCAAAAGCGTTAACTTATTTATGACAATGTCACCGCATTTTAAACTCAATTTAATGCATTAATATTTGTTAGCACTCTTAGAACTACTAAATCTCAAATTCAATGCACGAAAATCATTCTCAATCGCCCCCCTCTGACGGTCAAATTGAGCAGAACTGACCAGACAATTTTCCAATTGAAGGTATCAATCACAGACCTCCAGATTCGGTCCATATCAGCACGTCCAGAAGCATTAACTATATAGAAGTAAGCCATGGAAAGACAGAACGTGCTAACGGCCGCCCTGCAATTGTTGCTCAAATCATTCACCAGACAAAGAAACAATGCAAGCCGCCTGACGGAAAAACAAACCCTGTTATCGATCTTGCAGACCCAAATCTGCTGCGTAAACTTCCAATTATTACCAATCATCTCGCTTCTTCTTCTCCCTTTTTTTCCACCTTTCACTGCATGTGCATACCGTTCCAGACTTCCAGCTAGCACCTCTTCCGCCGACCTGAAAAAAGCACAATTTGATTGTCAATATTACATCTAGAAGACCATAACCCCTTATTCACTATTTCACTTGATCTGAACGGCAGCTTGAACACAACCAGATTTTCACCCGCGCGATGCACGGGACATATATTAAATATAAATAATAATATTAATGAATAATAGTTATTTCATATTAGTTGTTAATATAAAGAGTTAATGTTTCAATGACATGAAAGAGTATGTATGTAATACACAAAAATAATAACAATTAAGGTAAATATATAATGTTTTGGAAGAGTAAGGAAAAATAAACATTACAATAGGAAATCTGAACTCTACACATTTCGAAATACTTCTTTGTAGACAACATTGGTAGTACGATCGAGATGTTCTCCATTTTCTCCGCATATGAGAATCTTCAAACCCTTATGATTTGTCACCCTCGATGCTGCAACATAAAGTTGACCATGCATAAAGACAGACTTTTTAATAAAAGGCCAACATGCAACAACGATTGACCTTGACTTTTATTTATTGTCATTGCATAAGAGGCCGTGATAGGAAATTGTCTTCTTTGAAACTTGAACGGTATTCTGGAATCAGATGGAGTCAAACTTAACCTTGGAATGACAACTTCAAGTCCTGCATATTTCCCCCCTAGAATTTTTGCTCCTAGGATGTGATTCCCAAGCCGTGTAATAATCAACCTTGTTCCATTGCAAAGCCCCATAGAAGGATAAATATTCCCCAGAAGCATTACTGGAGTACCGACTTTAAGGATTAACTCGTGGTTCGGAACTCCTGATGCACGAATTTTATTAAGGAATTCAGGAGTGTGCAAATCAACCAAGAAATCATAATTTGAGTCTGACTTGCATATGCTATCAGAACTCAAATATGTTCTAGACTCTTCCTGAACATTGAGAGATGTCATGTATTCATTAATTTGATCCACAATATCAAGAGTTGGAGCTAGAATTGCACGCTCTTGCAAGTAGGACGGATCATTGGCAATATTCTCAAAGTTAGGATAGGTGCTTTTCACAATAGTGGCAATTGGATCCTCTCCACACTCTAATAGAAGGTCACTTGGAATTTTGACATCCGTAAATCCATCATTGACATCGCCCGCAATGCCATCTCCTAAATCTGCAATCCACTCTGTGAACTCTACCAAATCTTCATATTCACGATCGTCACTAAGTGATTGGAGCCTCATGTTCTTCGTCAAACGCAACACAATGCACTCATGCCAAATATATGAAGAATTGATTGTGGCATTCACTATGTCTTGTCAGGTACCCTTTGTGATGACTGGTAGAAAAAATATCTTTTGTAAGATTCAAATATTCTTGTCTTTAAGCAAACTAAAATTTGTTTTGGAAACAACCTTTTCAACTTCCTTCCTCAAGGACGCATCAGTTTTTTCCACAATCTCAATACATTCCCTATCTCATAAAGTAAATGTTGAGTGACTTGAGTCATCCATAACACAGATTGCAACTTTGTATCTGCATATTATGAAGTTTAGTTATAAGATAAGTTCTCTAATTGTTTAAATAAGTGGTAGAAAAATAAGCAAATAAAAGGTAGTTTACAACCTCAGAATTCCGTCTGGAAGGGTTGTGTCACATGTTGTACATCTGAACGTCTCATTTTCTGGTTGTAGTTTCCTGTTGCACGTTGGATAGCTAAGATAGCACCATTCCCTACAGTTATCTATGGATACTATGTCTCCAAGCACCCAATAGATTCCCTCATGTATCATTAAAATTCGTAGTTGGTAACATAAAACATTTTGACACTTGAATTGAAACAGATGTGAATTGAGTTACCTTTGGATCATCGAGCAAGTCACAAATGTTAGTCATAGTTGTGTTTCCTCTAAGTACCTCCTCACTGCCTTGACCCATTGAATTTGCAGTGAAGGTAGTTGTAACACCCCGCCCCGTATGGCTCGAGGTAGTTACTCCTACACACCCTTCAGACCTCTAGTACTGTCCTCACAAACCACCACTAGCCTTTTCCGTGCACTTTGTCCTCACTCATGCGCGCCCTGAGAAACTTCCCAGGGGGTCACCCATCCCAAGAATACTCCCGCGCAAGCACACTTAACTTTGGAGTTCTTGTGTGATGAGCTCCCTTAAAAGGAGATGCATCTTGTTGGTATGAGTAGTACTATTAATCCGTTTGAATTAAATCTCAAGTATTACAGTAGTGATTGTGGTGTTGTTGTCATCTGGCCCAAATCTGTTAGGTGCAAATAATGAGTATATAATGTGAAGCAGTCCCAAAAAATTATTGCAAAACTCACTGTGCTTTGAAGTCTTCAAATTATGGTGATTCTCCGTTCATTATCAACTTAGAAACATGATAAGAAGTACCGACCAAAACTTGACATGTAAACATTATCAAAACTGCTTATGTGGTTTAGAAGATAATGTCTTCACATGTCACTGTTTGTAACGTTTACCTTGATAACGTTTAGGTCTTCCCATCTGTATGATGACATAGATGGCCTCATCCTTGTGCAGTTCATGAAAATCTGTGAACTGCTTGCAGTAGTTATTCCACAAAGTGCAACCAATGCGATTTCCGCTATACATTATGAAAAGAACAGTATTATGGACGTATCAAAAAATACAACACTCCAATGTAATATAGTTGAATCTTAGGAATAAGGAAGTACTCTGGATCTTCCAAAGTCAACTCAATCAATCTCTCAGGGTTCCCATTAATAATGTGCGTCTGTGCTGGGGTCTTGCCCACATACTTCCAAATCACATCTCCAGTGTAGAACTGCTAAATTAAACTGGAAAAACTTATTCATAATATGTGCTGAAATTATAACGAATTACTAATGAGCAACTTGTTGTTGATGACCCTGAGACTCTGTAGCATATCAAACTGGTGAAAATTGTAGATAAATTTGGGAAATGTGTCTGATATCAGGTCATAAACTGTGGTTTTTTATAAATTCTAGAATGTAAGGGTGTTCTGTGGTTTTGTATGTGTAGTAGTTGTCAAGAACTAAGAAATTCTTAATTCTATAGCATTTGTTTCCCACCAACTTGGATTAGTAAAGAGGCATAAACGGTCTTTTTATGACTGCATGAATATGAAGACCCCTGCGAATACATAAAAAGCGTTTAACATAAAATGAATACTGGCTCACGAACATCTAAAGATAGTCAAACATAGGCATTATGAAAGACGAACAGATAAATCACCTCTTCATCGTGAAAGACGACCTCCATGCGTTGACCACCTCTTGAATGGGAGGGCATCTCATAAGCCCGCACAACCCTTACTTTGAGTGCCCAAGTTGACCTGGTTTGGTCAACTTCCATTATCAAAGAGTACAAAGTGCCGCCATTATTTTGAGGATTTTCTGAGCTTGTGGCCATGGTGAGGTGGTGAATTTGAACTGAAATGAACCCCCTATTTTATAAAGTAACCGAAATATTGAGGTCTTGCAATCAAGATGTTTTGCCCATTGTGTAATAAGGTTCACCCTTCAACAACCCAGTAAATGCCCAACTACCTCATTAAATGCCCAACCACCCAAATTTAATGCAATGACCAACAGATATGAGTTACGTTGACTGTCCTACCATTTGATTCCGCCTCAGTTGCATCGAGATACCAAAATATTTAACAAAAAGCTAATTATTCAACATATGTGGACCCAAAAACTTGTTGAAATCGAATCCCACATATGACCCGTTTTTGACCCAGCGATTTGGGCGGGAAAAGTGGCAACTGTTCCACTTCATTTTGTATAGAGAAAGATTAAGGCCCAAATCTTGAATTCAAATAATTGTAATCAGTAATCTTTACAATGAACAATCTTTTTTAAACCAAAGGTTCTAGATGAAGTGCTTAAATTGAAAGGTATTAACTGTACTACTTAATTGTATATGTGAATTCAATAATATGCACGCATACTTATATAGATTATGAATTACTGTACTAAATATCAATATGCATCCTCTCTCACTTGGATGATTACCGCTAATACGGATTCATAGCCGGCCAACGAGGTGTCGTCCCTGTCAGGCAGGGACAGAGCCACCTATAGAGTTGTGGTGTCAATTGACACCACTGAAAATAATAATTTACAGATAGGTATATGTAATATAATCTTTCAAAAATTTAAAATTCACAGCACTGAAAATAATAATCATCTATAGATAGGTATCTCTAATCTTTCAAAAATTTAAAATTGACACCACCATTAAAAAATAGAAATTGCTCAATATATAACCAAAACATACACAAAGATAAAAAATAGAACTAAGTATGTTTTATTCCCCAAATAAGACTTATGTATTTAGTCCTTTTAAAAGAATAACTTGATTAAAACTTCTCAAAATAGGAGTTATTGAGTTCTATTTTAGGAATAAAACATTGGTAGTACTATTTATGAATTTTATCCATGTTTTGTCCTATTTAGATTTTTTTCCAAAAATAGTGGGGGTCAATGTATATAATTTAAAAGTCGGAACACTAACTTCAGAAAAAATTGAAAAGTCGCGCCAAAAACAAAAGTTTGGACGACACAACTCTTACTTCAATAGTCCAACTCCAAATCGGTGCAAGGAACGACATAATCACAGAAGAACCGATTGCAGAATCAAATGGAAGATGCTTTGATGAATGATACCTTAGTTACTTTTATTGAAAAAGATATATTTAAAAGTTTTAACAAAGAAAAAATTCACAACATTTTCTACATATGAAAACGCGTTGGGAGTAGTTGTGATTCAACTTTAGTTTTATGTATGATAATTTTTGCTGTTTTTCTTAATATAGGAATGAGGAATGATCTGGTCAAACAGGACGGGAACCGCTGCCCGGCCAAGCCCTTTTAAGGGATCTTCGGGTCAATTTTTTTGGTAAAATTTTATGAGCATGTTTTTCATGAAGTGTAGAGCACATCCACAAAATTTTATCTAAAAATTCAACCCAAAAGTCAATTAAATAAATCATTGAAAAACATGGCCACCGCGTTTTTTTAATCAAATTTAATGCTTTTTTGGCTCATTTTGAGCCATTAGATTTGAAAATGAATGCACAAGATTAATTCTCACTTTGCATAGGAAGACCTCTTTGTATTTGAACCCTCCCCTACACACACATACATATATACATAAAGTGCCATCACCGCCATGTTTTCAATAATTTATTTGACTAACTTATCGTTTGAATTTTTGATGAAATTTTGTGTCGATGTTCTACACTTCATGAAGAAAAACTTCCATAAAAAAATTCGACACGGGAGGTGCTCAAACGGCTTTGTCGTACTGAAAATCCTGTTAGTCCGGACTGACCAGATCATTTCTTTATCTTTATATATGTACATATTATTACATAATATTAGTTTGCTCAATTGACACTATTGACATTAAATCCTGACTCTGTCCCTGCTGTCAGGACAGGCTCAGTGCCATCATTCCCATTTTTGAAGACCAGCCACATCCTCCTTCACTTGGATGATGACCGTTGCTTCAGATTCATGATCGGACCACGAGCCTTCATCCTCATCAGGACCAGCTCGACAACATCATTCACACCACAAAACTGGTCACATCCTCTTTCACGTGGATGATGATTGTCGCTTCAGATTCATGAGACCCCTGTATCTTTATCAACACTGGGCTTAGCTCCGTCGTCATGATCCTATGATTGGGCTCACCGGCCGTCCTCACGAGTGGCGACTATCTCTTCATTGACTACATATCATGGTGGGCACCACATTCTCCTGTGCTCATCAGATGAGCATTGCTCAGATTCGAAGACTGGTCTCATCCATCTCTTCAACGGATGGTGACCTTTGCAGTTGCACGCAATGGCTTGAGGGATCACCCTTTTGCTTCAATTTTGGAGGCATCCAGTGTACTCATTTCCCTTCACTAGGATTTTTTCCCAATAATTTTTTCCTTGTAAGGTTTTGACGAGGCAGCTCCCAGGCTGGTAATAGGACAAACAAGAACCCAAGCTGTTAATCAGACAAACAAGACCCTGAGCTACTAATTGGACAAACAAGACACCAGACTGCTACCCAGAGGTACGAAGGAAACCCCATCCTTTTGCAAGCGGTGCAGATCAGTGTGGATAGATGTGCAATCGTCTTTTTCCGGGGCATACCTCGAATTGCCATCATCAGTGGACAGCTAAATGACCAGCCTCTCCCGAGCATACCTCGACTTGCCATCATCGGCGAGCAGCTGTGTCACTGGCCTCTTTCAAGCATACCTCGAATTGCCATCCTCGGTGGACAACTGTTCGACCGGCCTTTCCCGAGCATACCTCAGTTGTCCATCATCAGCAGACATTTGAGCGACTAGCCTCTATCGAGCATACTTCGGCTTACCTTCAAAGCAGACGCTCAATGAAGAACCAAGGGGACTGGCCTTTGATTTAATTTGTGGTCCCGGTGTACTCTTTTTCCATCACTAGGATTTTTTTCACTAGGTTTTTTCCTATTAAGGTTTTAACGAGACACCCCTTCATCATGAACAAAGGAAGAGGTCTCCTCGATCAGAGAAAGACTCCATCTTTCCACAAGCAATGTGGATCAAACTCAAGGCTCGTTAATGACCAGCCGATCAGCACCCGTGTCAATTCCAAAACAGCTCAACTACTTCCTTTTAGTCGAGTCTACTACTCGACTAAAGAAGTGGGGGACTCATGTTGGGATAATGGGTTGGGTCCAATACTATCGGCCCATTGTACCCGAGCATGGGCTTGACCGGGCCCAAAACACAGTCCGACTAGTGGATATTGGTTTGAAATTATTTAAATAATTATCGGGTTGGCTGGTCCATTAACATTAGTTTTAGACCATAATTTGGGCCAAGCCCATGTAGCATTTAATTAGTGCGCCTCTTGTAAATGCATATAAATAGGTCATTAATCCCTTCTATTCGGGGATGCGATTTTCACTATACTGAATTGCTGCTATTTTCGCTACCCAAGTTATTTTCTACCAACATTTAGAGCCACACAAACTTTACCAAATTTGGTATAGGACAATCTTTGCCAGACGAATAGAAAAGTAAAGATGAGACAATCTTAGTAGGGTGGAAGCAGTACAACGTTTAGTTTACGAAATATAGCAAGTACGCTATATGAAAAAGTAAACCATTGGTTGTAGTTTTTTTCATAAAGGTGAAAGAGAAGTTGTATGGGACTAGGGTGAAAAGTTTCTCCGGTTGGCCATAGAGCACAAGGCATTTGTACTTAAAGTCTACCTAGACCTCTACTAATTTGAGTCAAAAAAGTACTCATAACACCCAAGTTTTGGAAATGTTTATAAAGGATTATATTACGGGGACTAAAAGCATATTTAAGCCTGATTTTAATGATCACATACGAACATGTCCTCTTGCTCCCTTTGACTATAAATATGGTGGAGATGATTCTGAAACAATTAACCGAAGCTGCTAGTCGGCTATCATCTTTCTTAATTAATTCGTTTAGAGACTTATATCATCATATATATTAAGAAAAATATATAACTATTGAAAATGGCGGGAGGACCTGCTGGAAATTGCTGCAATATACTTTTTGGAGCATTATTTGTAGTACCTTGGGTCATCGGCGTCCTCATGGGAATGACTTACGCTGCGATATGCTCAACTTGTGCCCATCTTGTGCACATCGGAGCCGCTACTTTCCTAATCGCGATTCTAATGTTTGCCATCGGCGTAGGGTATCTCCTCAGAGCATGTGGTGGGTACGCCGTCTCCCTCAGGAGTCTCTCGCCGCTTTTTGTGGCCACGTTTATTGTCTTCATTGTGTCCTCAACCGTGCTCGTCGAGCAGTCCAAGCTCATCGGGAAATCATCAGTCTCCCCCACTCCGGTGCCGGGCCGGCCGGCTTACAAGGAATACCGTCTCGACCAGTTCCCCACCTCGCTTCGAGACAGGGTTCTTTCCGAGTGGAATGGTTCTCTCTCAAACTGTCTCCCTGATTATGTTTTTTGCAGAGCCTTGGATCACGACTATTACTCGCTCGAACAACTATCAATTGCGCCGCTCACCCCATTACAGGTAACATGTATACTTTAATTCATTTCCTTTGATCTATATGTATGATAAAAAAGTCTTGTATGTATACACTCCATCCATCCCTTTCTAAAAAAATACACTCTTCAAGTATATTTATAATACAAAAAGTATTGATGATATTACCTCCGTCCCGAAAAGGTTTGTCATATTGACTTTTCTTGATCAATGATGACAAAATTTGGACAATGATTTTATTATAATTTATATTTGTTTATAATTTATAACTTTTATACTTTTATTAAAATATTTTGAATAAGGAACATTTTGATATAATTTTCATATTCAAAATAATTTCGTATTAAAAATATCATTGCTTAAAGTTGTTTGTGATTGACCAAGAAAAGTCAATTTGGCGAACCTTTTCGGGACGGAGGAAGTATGAAAATGATATAAAAAATTCATTGTTAAAAATACTATCATACAATTATAGAATTATTAAATTTTGCACGATTATACTAGTTAAAATAATTGATCAAAATTTACTATTTTTGACTGGAAAAGTTAAAGATGACTAATATATATTTAAATGTTTAAATATATACTAGTATAAATCTCTAAAAAAAATAGGTTGATTTTCTATGTTTCAAATCATGTGATATTAAATTTTTCATACTCCGGCCCTCTAAGAGTACATTTTTTCATTGTGCCACTGTGACCTTCTTTAATTCATTATTAAATAATTGCTCAAATATGATTTTGATCTCTATTAGGTTATATATATAATAGAGATCAAATACAAATCATGCTTAATTTACAAAGTACAAACTAATCTTGGTCATCCGATGAGTTGATCTAAAGGATATAAATGCAAGGTGGCATTTTTGTAATAAAACCTAACTTTTATAGGGTGCAACTCATTGAACGTAAATGTGCAACTGCTATTTTATGACTATATAATATGCAACACTTTGAACCTCAATATGCAATGCAAATAACGTCAAGGTGCATCGTACAAACATTTGCACAATAAGCACAGTTTGTACTTGATCTTTCCCCTATATATATATATATATATATATATATATATATATATATATATATATATATATATATATATATATATATATATATATATATATATATATATATATAATGAGCAAAAAAAGTGTGTGTATACACACACGGTATATATAGAGTAATCTTCCGGTCAGGTCTTCCTGACCGGAACCGCCATCTGGACAGTGGTGTTTGGGTCCTTTACCAGTGTATTTTGTTTATAAAATTTTTATGGAATGTTCTCCATCAAGTTTAGTTCATCCACTAAACAATTCAGCTAAAAATTCAATCGAGAAGGTACTCAAATAATTTTTGGAAGATAACTGCGCGAGAATATACATATAAAGCGCAATTATCTTCCAAAAATTATTTGACTGTCTTCCCGGGAACCACCTTGAAGATTTAGCTGAATTTTTGTGTGGATCAACTAGATTTGATGAAGAACATGCCTAAAACATTTCATCAAATAATTTCATCGGGAACCACCCCAAACGGTGACGTCCGAACGGCGGTTCTGGACCTGAACTTCTCTCTCTCTATGTGTGTGTGTGTGTGTGTGTATTCTTCAATTCATTCTAATAAACTTTCATATGAAGTACTCTAATTTTATTAGCCTCATGACAGTCTGGATGTTGTCTGCCACCTCAAAGTTGTAGCTTCACTTTCGTGGCACCAACATATTGGACAAGGAATCAAACATCATCATCTTTAGGCGACGACTGTTCAAGGTGGAACAATGATCAACTTTGCTTCAATTGCGATTCTTGCATAGCAGCATTACTAGCTCAGTCCAACAAAATTGTGGAAAAAATAAGAAAACTTACATTTGGTGTGAATATAGTGTGTGGTCTATATTTTCTTTACTACATTTTGTTCGGGTTGTATGTGCGCCACTACCCCGATCCCAATGATATTCAGCCTTAGGCATGATTTTGGAGAGTATATGTACTTCATCACACTCCACTTTTACCATATTTCTTATACACAATCATATAGAAGTAATATATATTGTTGGAGGCCGTATCACATTATTATACTCCGTAATTAATATGATTGTCATTTTTGTATGTATCCTATTTAGATTTGTGTTTGTTCTTTTAAGCTTATGTTATCACTAAACGTGTTAAAACTTGAGTGACTTAATTAAAATAAGGTCCTAATCAATTGACCTCAATGATAGATGAGATTGAGATACGATGATGTTCAATAAGGTTGACATCTAGCATTGACCATTTTTTTGTGTAGTTAATCTCAAAACTATCAATTGAACACTAGCAACTTCATCATGCTTGCATAGGTACTTTGAAAAATATTTGAAATGTTCTACTCATTTGTCTATGGAGTTATTGATGTACGTGTCACGTCTGAACTCTCAATCGATCGACCAGTGAAGTGGCAATCGTAGTACCACTCATCAAGTATATCCGCAGACTCCGACAGAGGAAAGGTAGAGCCATACCCACTCACTACAATAAAATTGATCTTTAAAGGCACATAATAACCGCCTCTAAAAATAGGAAAGTGACATTTGATGCTGTTTGGAGGCAATTTCGTGGTAATCATAAAATAGTCTGTCGCAAAAAAGTTGTTGCCTCTAAACACACTCTTTAGAGGAAAACAAAGACATGCCTCTAAAGAGATATATTTGAAAGCAATAATGGCATTTTGTCTCAAAGTGTCATTAAAGGCAATCATGTTATATTGTCTCTAATGTTATTAGAGACAATCATTTGAAATGACTCTAGATGTTATTAGAGGCACTATTATACATTACTCCTACACATTTTCAGATGCAACTTTAAATGTTGTCATGCATTGGAACTTTTTAGAGGGAGCCATAAGTTGATGCAAAATTAAACAATATACATTTTGTGGAATGTATCAAAGAGTGAAAGTGAAGATGGTGAGTAAGGTATTCATTTAATCATTGCAGAGAGGAATGTTTGATGTTACGGGGACGTCCTCTTATAGAGTATGAGAGGTATGTTGATTTTCGTTTATTGGAGCAAACTCATGAAACTTGTTTTCATGAAATACAACATCTCTGTTTCGAATAACTTTATTCACTTTGGAATCCCATAACCGGTATCCAAACTCTTGATCTGTAACACCGTCCCCAAGTATATTTATTTTTAGTAAATCATGTAATAAACCTTGAATAATGATTCATGAATTTACGAGGTTACAAATTTTTGTTATTACGTTTGCGTGAATAGTGAATTGCACGTGGGGCCCACATCGGGAACGGGGACCACCCGATAATCCCGGGACCACATATTATATTCATCTTGGTCTAGATAATATTTATATAGTGTTGGATATCTTGGTTGGGCCATTGGAAGGACATAGGGTTGACCCGTCGGTCAAACGAGGCCCAATTTCCGGTATTGGTAAATTATCACATAACAGCCCGAAACGGATTTCGAAGACTTCTAAATTAAAGATGAGGAATGTATATTCATTCTAAGAGTCCATAAGGATGGGAAACACATAATATATTTTATTTGACCCGATAAAATAAAATATAATTAAAACAACCCGAAAAATACAACTTTCAGGACTGATTGTGCACATTGGGACACAAAGGGATGACATCACACATGAGTGGGGGCCACCCCACGTTTTATTGAGCTAATTTGGACAGGGAGTGCTGGAGTTGACCAGGGAAGGTGTGGTGGAGGGGGGGGGGGGGGGCTTTGACATCATAGTACAAGGATGGCCCCTCACCCATTACTCATTTTGTCATTTGAGACAAAATAAACCACTCCCTCTAACCTCAATCACCCAACTCGTCCAGCCCCATTATTTTGAGAAGAAGAACTCTCAAAATACTCATTCTCCATAGCTGAACTCGAGCTCAAGGAAGGAGGTCCAAAGAAGAGTATTAAAGAGGGGAAAAGGGTAGGAAAAGTGTGAAGAATTAAGGTGATAATCTTATAACAAATTTTCTCCTACTTTTTATCTATCATATGACATATATATCATGTGGAGGAACCCTATAATTGTTCTACATGTTTTGAAGTGTAGAACAAGGGGTTAGAAGGTAGTTCTAAGTCCAAGAACGGACTTAGAAGCCGAAAACAACCGGTTCGCCGGAAAATAACCTTTTAGAGGTTATTTGTATTGATATGGGTTTTGTGATGATAAAACCATGTTAGAAAAATAAATAAAGTGTTTCTAGAGGTTGTTGGAGTTTCGTCGTAGTTTCACCGGAGTCCAACCGAGGAGCGTAGAACGCGCTAAAGCTCATTTAAGGTGAGTGGATGGCTTAATGTCTTGTAACTTTTGGGTTAAGCATGAGATTACCTAAGTATATGTTATGTGTGTTCATAATAATGTCTAATTGAATTAAACATGTGATTAGCCAATTAAGGTGATTAGACTTGTATGAAGTGAACTATTGAAATATGCATGATTTGTGAAGTGAAAATGCTCATAAAAACATATGTGATATGTTTAGAGATGAAATGTGCATAAAATAGTTATTTATAACTTAGTACATATTGTGACTAAGTTTGACACACATTGGATTTGGAATGGCGGGTCAACCGAGAGTTGACCGGCGCCGGTTTGGCCTTACTTTACCTACATGCTAATTTTAATGCATGAGTTGCATGGATGATTTTGTTTAGGCCTTAAGACTTGGTCTAGTCTTGTTTATTGATTATGATATAGGCTCTATCTAGTATGATATGTGGTAGATCATAGGTCGGGTGGAGTACCCAAGGATCGAGTGGTATCCTCAAAACTCGGTTATATAGGGTGGAGTACCCAAGGATCTGGCGGTATCCTCAAAACTCGGTTATATAGGGTGGAGTACCCAAGGATCGGGCGGTATCCTCAAAACTCGGTTATATAGGGTGGAGTGCCCAAGGATCGGGCGGTATCCTCAAAACTCGGTTATATAGGGTGGAGTACCCAAGGATCGGGCGTGTATCCTCAAAACTCGTAGATTACTATTTAGTAATTCAGGACCGGGAGGTGTCCTTATGATTATTTGATTTGGACAGGAGGAGTCCTATACACTCATAGGTCTATGGGTGAGTTGGGGTTTTAAGTCAAGGACATTGACTACTATTAATTTTTCCCAATTAAACAATGACCTACGGGTCGGGTATTTCCAAGTGTATATAAGTACTGATATGTATTTTGTAACTTAGGGTAAGAAAGTATAAGTATATGTATCACCCTATGTTTGGGTCTTATACTTGAAACGTTAGTTACTCTACATTTAGCTTGCTACTCGCTCGGTACTTGTACTGACCCCTTCAGGGGCCCCCACCATTTCAGGTTGAAGCTAGAGCCTGTTGTCTACACCTTTGCACGGGTGGAAAGAATCCAGAGGAAGACGTGGTTCGTGCTTTCTTTATTACTTTAAATCATAAACTATGCTCATGGACACTTTTGTAATATTACATTGTTTTGGCATGCGAGCCTACGTTTTGCCATATGTGGCTTATGATTGACCGTTGAATATTTTCCGCTATTCATTCAATCTATGATGTGATGTTGTTGTGTATGTTTACTACTGAGTATGGTGTGAACGATGTTCATGAGCACCTTGTGTGATTATGTGAGGTTGACTTGCGAGTGACGCCACTTAATCACACGACGGTTGTACACGCACTTAGATGCGGTCTGGGGCGTGACATGATCTCCATAGTCGATGAATATGCATGTATTTGACTTGAGATCAAGCTTCTCTCTCAACTCATTAGACCCATGCGCAAAATGCTTTGCACCCGGACACTTTCAAGTGAGAGTAAAAAACGCCTCTCCCTGACCATTTCTTCAATTCTTTGGAACTCCAAAGTTTAAAGGGACAGAAGGTGACTTGTTTATAAGATAACAAGTTGTCATACTCACCGGCACGTATGTGGTGGCACGTGCGGCGGCGTCTGATGGCCGTTTGGTCGTCGGAAAATATTCGAATTTTCATCTCGATGAGCCAAACCCAAACTCATGTTCTTAGCAGTGTTTGGTAGGACTAGGATGGGACAGAATGGGGAAGAGGAGTGGGATGGTAAAGTAGACATATTCACCTTAACATATGAAGAACCAGCCAAAAGATCAAGCAAAAATAGGGCTGTTGGGACTTTAGAGACAAAACTGATCATCATAAGTGTGACAAGAGCAGTAAAAAAAGACATGCTTTTGAATACATCTCTTCCAGCTATCAAGGAGAAATGGCCAGATTCAGAAAATAGAAATGTCATGATTCAACAAAACAATGCAAGACCCCATATTTAAGTTGATGACCCAAACTTTGTTAAGTGTGGGACAGACAATGGTTGGAACATCCAACTGATATGTCAGCCTCCAAATAGGTCAGACTTGAATGTCCTGGACTTGGCTTTCTTTAGGTCACTTGATTCAATCAAAGATCAAAAGGTCCCATAGTGCATTACATAATTAATTGAAGTTGTCCAAACTTCATTCAGCGAGCTAACAACAAACACATTGATTTTGAGCTATCAGTGTGTCATGCAAATTGCAATGCAAAACAATGGAGGCAATAATTTTGAGTTGCAACATATAGGAAAGAACTCACTAAAAAGGCAAGGGTTGTTACCAAAAAATATCCAAATCAGTGCAGACCTATATGAATCAACTAGGGCATTTCTGATTGGACAAATGGCAACTACAAAAAATGCAGAGCATATTGAAGAGCAATTCATTATTGAACAATCGATAATTTTTCAAAGATGAAGTGTTAGAAATGTGTTCGCAATCACATTTTTTTTTGTTTTTTGGTGTTTGTAAACACAATTAGTGTGTTACAAGTTTTTGTATGTACATGTAAATGCCTTAGAGTACACATTATAAATGTACTGACATGTAGGAGGATAGTGTTTTTGTAAGCCCATGTGCATTTAACCATGATTTATTTTATCCAAATACAATGCACACACAAAAATCCACCAAGTCAAATGCAATGGTAATCGAGCCTCCTACAATTTTGAAAGCTACAATTACAGTTATAAACATATGCTACATATTCATACAATCTACTTGAACTCAAACACCAAATCATCATTAGTTTCAACCAACACTCAAACCCCAACTACTCATGACCCAACTGTAACTCAAACCCAAATACTCATGCTTCAACCGTAAGTCAAGCCCCAGTTCATCAAACACATTAAAAAATTAAGGACTGATATAAAAGCAGAGGGCACTACCCTTAAAAGTGTCATGGCCAACTATGGTCATTGCATGTTGTCGTGTTCCCTCCGCCGCTGACGAGCAGACCTCCTCACCATCCTCCACGCCTTCCAACCCATCAAAAGTGTCAGGCACCAGTTTGTCTCCATATATCTTCCTCCAAGCCCAACCTGGATCGATTTCAGACTCACTGGAGTAACCGAAATGAATACGTAGGGGCATAAGATTGGGAAATGGTGCATGTGACGTCGGAGGTGAGACCGGGTAATAAACCAGATTACAAATCGAATGTGTTTGCTCCTGGACATCTAGGATCGATGTTGCATGCGGTATGGTGAGAAGATCTGAGTTATTAATCGGACAGATAGGAGTACGATTAGGTTTCCTTTCCATGTACATGTCAAGGCTCGGAGATGAGCGGTTGCGATGGAGATATGAGGTAGGTAGGGGTAGCAGCGGAGGAGATGAAGTAGTGTGTAGCCGAGGCGGAGATGATGTAGAGTGAGAAGGAGCCGTGGAGGAGATGAGTTACAGGGTAGGGGAAGAGATAAGGTATAGTGAGAAGGAAAAGAGTGTAGAAGGAATTAATGGCGTAAAAGTGAAAGTCAACCGATGAAAGTGGGCAAGGAAATGAAAGGGCAGCCCATTTAATGGAATAAGTGGTTGGGGGTATTAAAGCCATTACACACTATTTTCTTTTATGAATAGAAGTGGGACTTTAATTTATAAACTCCATTTTGGAAAAGTGTGACTTTGTTTTAATTAGGGACAGAGGAAGTATAAGATTTATAGGTCAACAAATGAGATTAAGCAAGCACTGTATTAACACAAAAAATGACATGTATATTATTAACGGAGTTTTTCCGGACCAAAATATGACTACTTATGTTTTTGGACAATAAAATGACTAGTTACTATGAACGAGTAACTGAACAAGATATAATGTATTTCAGAGTGACAAATTACTGATAGTGAATCACCGAGGACTAGTCAGTAGTCACTAAATATGTCATTTTTGGAAAATTTTAAAATAGGTCATATTTTTGTCTTTTAAGTTTAATTTAGTACTCACTTCGTCTTGCTAAGATTGTCTCGTTTTTTTTTTTTGGAAAATCTCACTAAGATTGTCCCATACCAAATTTGGTAAAGTTTGTGTGACTCTAAATCATTTTTACTTTATTCTTACTTTATCAATTTAATATCAACCACATAACCTGACTTTTCTTAATAACGTATCACTCTCTCATGTTCCAATGTTAGTGGGACGAAACTAGTAATATTTATAGAAAAGAGAGATTTGCAATTTTAGTCCCACAACTTTAGACTGTTTTCATTAATCTCGTAACTTTAGTCACTTACAAGTTTGATATTGTAATTAATAAAACTTTGCGATTTAAGGACATTTCTCCTGATAAGTACATTTTCCGGCAAAAATATACCGGAAAAGATGCCGCCAGCATTGGATTTTCTGCCGGGAAGTGTTCTTTTCCGGGAAAATGTCCTTAAATCGCAAAGATTTATTAGTTACAAGACCAAACATCAAGTAACTAAAATTACCAGAGTAATAATGAAAACGTTTAAAAGTTACGCGACTAAAATTGTAAATAGATTTGCACAAAAAGACCTGTTAACATGAAAGAGATGAAAATCTAATTGATAATAAAGGATTTATCCAAAATGGGACTAAAACATGGTTAAAACTCCAAAATAGGACTTTAAATTTTAAATTGCTTAAATAGGACTCCAGATTACATTTTTACCCCTACTCCCAAAATCACCTTTCCCCAATCCCTCTGCCATCGATCCTACACCTGCGATTCAGCCCTCCCTTTCCGACGCAGCTGCCATGTAGCAGCTTGACTGATTTCGATCGTAACTCAACCGCCGCCGACCACCACCTCTTCTCTCCGGTAAAATCAGGTATTCTTCCTCTTCTCCTCCTTCTGCTTCCTCTTCCCCTTCTTTTCTTCTTCTTCTTCTTCTTTTTCTTCTTCTCCCCCCCCCCCCCCCCCCCCCCCTATTTTCTTCTCCTCGTAGTTCTCCTTGACAATTTTATGGCATTGCATTTGTTATGATGACAGTTTTTTAAATAAAAAATATGACTGAAGAAGAAATGAGCAGAGAACAGAAGAGAAGGAAAAGGAGAAGAGGAAGAAGGGGGAGGAGGAAAGAAGAAGAAGAAGAAGAAGAAGAAGAAGAACTTACATGGAGAAATGTTGACTTGAGCAGTGGAGAGGGAAGCGAAAATGACCTGCGCACATATATGGGAGGCTGCTATGCGTCGCCGGTGTAAATCGTTAGTTAGTCTGACATGTTTTTTAATTGGGGGTAGTTTTGTCAAATAAACTCTTTTTAGTCCTATTTTTGATAAATAAAACCTAGTAGTCCTATTTTTAAAATTTCCCTTTGATGACAATTCTCTCTTGATAATATATTGAAAATTGTAAATATATTTGCAGAACAAACACAAACGACCACATGAGCTCTTCCATCCCCATGAACGCAGAAGGGTAAACCACTCATTTCAAATTGATAAATCTCAGAAAAGAGAACTGTTTCTTGGTGATAACACTACAGCACCATCTACTTTCTTCTGCCGGGAAATGACGACATCGTCTTCTCTATCCCTCTTATCCTCACTCCTTCCATCTCCTCTGCCGGACGCCTCCACTCCACCGGTCAGGATTGCTACGAGCAGGCATCAGCTGCTCTTCGTCCGGTGCGCCCTAACAGCCGGCGCCTCTCACTCCGCAGTGGCCTCGCCGAAGAAAAGGCACTGGAAGCAAGGGGAGTTCCCTGGAACTACTGAACCTTCAGTCCTGAAGAATAAGAGAACTCTCAGAAAGAACATCAAGAAGAAATTGGCTAGAGATAACACAGTCAAGCCATGGGCCAACACTGTCACTGAAGCTCTCTCCGATTGCATCGAGAAAAAGCAGTGGTTCCAAGCAGTTCAGGTCAGTGCCTATGAATTACGTTATGCAATGCGTTGATTTTTATAGAGATTGAATTATTATTATTTTTCATTTGAAATGGGCTTCTGGATGAGTAGAGATGTGGTCAATGTGTTTACTTTTATGGGTATTATCCATAATTGAATGTTGTCATATTCATTCTAGGGATTTTTACCCATAACTCATAAGTAATTAAAATATGATGACTTGCCACATGAATGAACATTTTACTCCGCAGCTTTTAACTAATACTCCGTATAGTATGACATCACACATTGAAACTAGGCAAAGTTGGGAATTAAAAAGAACTGGCGTATAGGTATACATATACCATCAAATTAGGAAGAAAGGGGCTGAATCATATCCTGTGAAAGACATCATATTTTAATCATACATGTGATGACATTCTCTTGATTGTAGGGTTAGATAAACTAAGTGCCTGTTTGATGAAAATAACATTTGGCTGAAATAGCACAAAAAGATGAAATGTCAATTCTTTTTTTTGCAGCAAAAATAAAAGTTTTATTAAGGTATAGAAAAGAGTACAGCAGCTAATGAAGGTAGAAAGTTAAATAAATAACATAAAGTTATTGAAATAACACGCTTAATCCCGTTTTTAGGTTGAAGCCGAGCGCTTCGTCTAAACTTAGGCTGAGTAGCCGTTTTATAATTAGGATCACTTAGTCGAGCAAGCTGCTCTTGATCTAAGTCATATCCCAAAGACCCTTCATCTGAAAGCGCATTAAAATCCAATACCTCCTGAAGATTTTTAACCTAAAACTGCTTGAGTCTGGTAGAGCTTGATATCCCGCTCCTTGATCGAGTGAAACCCAACTTCATTCTGGAAGGCTGGAACGTTATCCTTGTAAGCTTGCAAATCTGCTTGCAGTAAAGCCTCTGAAATAGAATTTTTATTCTCAAGTACAAAATGGGCAGTTCAAAAATAGCAGTATGGGTTGAATTTGAGGTGAGCCGTGAGGTTGGCTAAAAGCCTAAAATGGCTGAACTGTCTAAGAAGATACTAAGCTAGTCTGAATTATCTTACTCGTATAAGTTAAGTCAAAAAACTTAACTTGCTAAAAAATATAATGAAGTTGTCATTTCTCTTTATGTCAACCATTTTGATAAAAAAAATAGAAGCACGTTGGGGCGTTGGGCTAATTCTGAATCATGAGTTAGAAATCTGGGTATTTTGCTAGAAAGGCCAATAAGCCAAAACAAAAAGAAAAGTGGTACCAAACGGAGACTGAAAAAGATTATGCAATTGATTATCATATTTTCAAAATGATCTTTTCAAAGCATATGAAAAATGGATAATATTGCATTTCTTCTCTAGAGTATTCCCCTTGTATGGGTATGACTAATAAGTTATGTATTTATGATATAAGGTTTTTGAGATGCTGAGGGAACAAAAGTTTTATCAGCCAAAAGAAGGATCATACATGAGGCTTCTTGTTCTTCTTGGTAAATGTGGGCAGCCAAGTCAAGCTCAGAGACTATTCAACACAATGATCGAAGAAGGTTTGGAGCCCAGTACGGAACTCTACACAGCATTACTTGCTGCATACTCTAGAAGCAATCTGATTGAAAAGGCACTCGCGGTTCTTCAAGAAATGACCAAAGTGCCCCTTTGTGAGCCTGATGTTCACACATACAGTATATTGATCAAGGCTTGTGTTGATGGATCCCGGTTTGATCTACTTGAATCCCTTTATCAAGAAATGGACGAACGATCTGTATCTCCTAACACAGTCACTCAAAACATAGTCTTGAGTGGGTATGGTAAGGCAGGGAAATACGAAGAGATGGAGAAGGTGCTGCTTAGCATGCTCGAAAGCGATTCATGCACACCTGACGTATGGACCATGAATACCATCCTGAGTTTGTTTGGAAACAAAGGCCAAATTGAAACAATGGAGAAGTGGTATGAAAAGTTTCGTGATTTTGGAATCGGTCCAGAGACACGAACATTCAACATCCTAATCGGATGTTATGGCAAAAAAAAGATGTATGATAAGATGTCAATGGTGATGGAATACATGCGAAGACTCTCATTTCCATGGACAACATCGACATACAACAACGTTATAGAGGCTTTCTCAGACGTTGGTGACACAAAGCACATGGAGTATACCTTTGACCAAATGCGTAGCGAGGGCATGAAAACCGACACAAAGACCTTCTGTTGTCTCATTAGAGGGTATGCTAACGCAGGCCTTTTTCATAAGGTGATTAGTGTCGTTCAGTTGGCTGGGAAATTGGAAATCCCAGAAAACACGTCATTCTTTAATGCACTTATATACGCTTGTGCAAAGGCAGATGATATAATGGAGATGGAGAGAGTTTTCCAGAGGATGAAAGAAAAGCAATGGCAACCAGATTCCTTGACGTATTCTGTCATGATCGATACATACAGAAAAGAGGGCATGACTGATAAGGCCTATGAATTGGAGCAAGAAATAAAGATGGTAGCTGATGATTCTTGTTATTTTGCTGATGATAATAATAATGAAGCGGAAAGTGTTGTTAGTTTGCAACGGTAATGCCATTTCCTTTTGTTGTTACCCAAGTCTTGTATAGAAGCGTCCATGTTTCTGGTTCATTATTTAACCGGTAAATTATTTTAAAGTATTGAGATATCATTATGTTAGGAAAGTTAGCAGTCTCCAATGTTTGTACAAGAATTTAGCTTTTCTCAAGAGCTTTCTTGTATTATCCATCTATTTGTTTTGGCGTGGATTTGTTTTTGAATTTATAACTATTTCCACATTTCAAAATTCAGTTATTTTACATCTCACGCGGTTTAGTTCTTAGCTACAAGTTTGACTCAACTTGGTCTTTTACTATGACGAAATTCAACCTTCATATATTATATATATTCAGAAAGGTTATTTTTATGCCTTCACTAATTCTACACCCCATCACAGGACTTAAATTTCTCCTAAACTGGAGGACAGTCACACCATGTTATGAAGGAATTATATGAGAACCCATGAGGTGTCCATAGAAGCTAGACCTTGATTGCGAATTCGCAATGGGAAAAGGGGGCGAGGTTTCCATCTCGCTGCAGCAGCCTCCAAAGCATCAAAGCATGACATCAAGCTTTTCATTCGATATTGGACGGTCAAGATTTCTTTCATTTACTGTGATCTACATCTTGTAAGTTCAATGTCACACTTCGAACACACAATCAATCAAGTGCTGTTGTATTTAGCATAAATTGTTTGTATGTACAAGACCCTCTGCTATATATGCTTTGTCATAAGACAAAGGATCACAATATCACTTTTAACAGGAAAGCTATACCAATACAATATGATACACAGAAGGTGGGACAAATTTTATTTGGACCCAAGTAGTACTCAACCATAGCAATACTCCTATTTGGATAAGATGATTGGAGATATAAATTAAACAAAAGAATAATGCTCCTTTTTCTTCCTTACATGTTACATCCTACATGGAACCTTGTCATACGTCAATCAAACAGGGAGAATAAAAGAGAGTAAAGTTGTTGCAGAGAGATCCTCCAAGAATGCTGGTTCTCTTGGGCAAATGAGGCAATCACCTTAGTCTGTAGTCACACAACAAGAGGGGCAAAAAAGAAAAAACAATACGTGCTAATTTCAAAACATTAAAGAATAAACTAGAACTAATTACATAAATATGACCAAAATAAAGATGATTTACAAAAATATGACTAATGACTAGAGTAGTAATGAAATCATAGTAATTCATATTCAAGTTTTGAGCTTAAGTTACCACAACATTACATTATAGTAATGAATAGTCATATTTATGTAAATATGTTTTATTTTAGTAATATTCTTGTAAAAAAACCGACGGGACACTTCGGACTATTTTTGAGTATTCTCATACTTTTACATTTAGAGCCCGTTTGATAACACTAAAATCGGTTGAATCGGTTGGTTTTGCTGAAATTTATGAAGTTCTGGCTGAAGTGGCTGTATTGGTTGATTCTGCTGATTTATGAAAAAATTATATTTAAAATATATTTTATTAGTAAAATAAATAAAAAAATATATGAAAAATAGATAATATGGTCATTTACGGTAACTTCAACCAATACAACCAGAAAATCAACTTCAACCTTACTTTCTTTTTATTATTACACAATTCAGCATGCGAGATCAAAAATTTCGTGTTTGATTAAAAAATTGATTGATAAGTCTGATAAGCCGAAAAACATAATTAACAAACGAGTTCGGAACCGAAATAATGCTCCGTATGCTAGTGGAATTAAAAATGTAACTAATTACCTAATTGTCCATCCTCTGGAGTCGGGTCCCTTATTGTGCATTTTGACTTAAAAACCAAAAGGCTTGATTAGACACCTTTGCCAGTTATACGATGCTTATTTAGGAAGTCTCAAATTCCATTAATTATCAGATTGTATTATCTTCCCCAAATTACATTATTAAATGTTTGTGCATAATTGATGTTAACATTAGGCTGATGTTGTTTCAGTTGATGCATTAGTTCTATTCAATTTTGAGGGGATTTTAGCACGAGTACAAACAGTTTAAATAGGGGAGCGTGACATGTACAAATGATATAAACTAGCACCATTCTCATTTAATCTGATAAATACTCCAAACTTTACATAAAAAATTATTTTTGCACCATTGTCATGCAATATTTTTTTAAAAAATGTAAACTTATGAGGTTAATTGCATAATTTAAAATAGCAAATTAAAAGTGTTGCAATTACTCCCTCCGTCCCAAAATTATTGTCCCGCTTTCCTTTTCGGTCCGTCCCGAAATAATTGTCCCGTTTCTAAAACTTCATTATTTGGTAAACAAATCTATACCAAACAGTGTCAAACAGTGCAAAACAGTGTCTACAGTGCCAAACAGTGTCGCTACAGTGCCATTTTCTTAATCTATGTGAAAAACCAAACGGAACAATAATTTTGGGACGGAGGGAGTATATAGATTGAGGGTAACATTATTTATTTTGCAATGGAAGTTTATAGTGTTAATCATGTCTTCATAAATTCTAAAATATTTTAAATTATGCAATTAACACCATAAATTTACATTTTTGAAAGAAATAATACCTGACTATGGTGCCAAAATAACTTTTTATATAAACTTTGGGGTATTTATAATACATAGGGTTGGACTCGGGTCCGGGCCGGGTCCGGGTCGGGCCTAGGCCCGGGCGGGCCGGCGGGTCAGAAATGGTGGACCCGGGACCGGCCCGGGTCCGGGCCGGGCCGAACCCATTATAATTTTTTTTTTTGTTTTCCTCTTCCTAAGTAACCCCCTCCCACCCCCAACCCCCAAACCACCCCCAATGGCCCAAAATACCCAGCCCAACCCAAAACTTTAAAAAAAATTGCAAAAAAAAAAAAATTGTTTTTGGCCGGAACCGGGCCCGGGCCCGGCCGGGTCGGGCCTTGTTTTGGGTGACCCGATCTCGGACCGGAAAACCCACGGGCCGGGCCTACCCGGACCGGTCACTGACCGGGCCGGAACAGTACCGGTCCCGGGCCGGTTCCGGGTCGGGCCACCCGGCCCGAGTCCATACCTAATAATACATATGCAAATTTGGGGTGTTCATCTCACACCCCTTCAAAGTTTGGAGTATTTTAATTATTTTTCCCTATAAACTAACACCTAGATGCGCGCATATATATTCATTTAATTTAAGTATTAATTTTGTAAATACATTTGATGGAGTATATGGCCCAGGGACCCCCGGCCCACATACTCCCACTACTACAGTTAGGCCCAACAGGCCCAAACGGGCCAAGCCCAGCTAACGAGACCCCAAGTGGCCCATAATGCAAGACGTATGCCTTCGGCCCCATGCTCGAAGGTTGTGCACTCATAAAATCAAGTCCAGGAACATCACAGGAGAACAAAGCTCGAAAACCAAGCCTTCGGCACATACAGCCTTCGGCACATAATGCCCCCCTGTATGTGAAGCCTTCGGCCCCAGTGCATACAACCGAAGGCGCTCTTCTCAACAAGATCTGCTCTCCCACATGCGCTGAATCACTGCGTCAAGTACAACGTCACACCCAACCACCGCATTTAATGTAGTGCACATGCCAGTGCCGGTGCCACCCTGATTGAGGTGACCCTCAGCCGTCAGATGCTTGACACGTGTCCCTGCCTATCATTTATTACTACTATAAATAGCAGCCATTTCCATTGTATTACAACACACAACTTTCCATACTCGAATATATATTCTCTCTTACTTATTGCTCTGACTTCTCTCTAAGTTATTCCCTGTAATAACCCCTCGGATAAGCTACCCTCGGGTACACTATCCATCATTTGGTGCTCTCGTTGAGAGGTCAAACAATCAAGTAAGAAACCCCCCCCCCCTCAAACACCCATCGAAATTGGAAGAACCACTCGTGCCCAGTCCAAGACCCTTGAAGACAACAACCTGGCCCTCGGCGAGGTCGACGCCCCCGAAGCCTCCAACAGGGCTCCTGAGGACGGAGTCATCACCGGGTTGGAACAGGCCGCTGTCGACCTACGTCTCCAGCTTCAGACGAATGCCCCCGATGCCCGCCTAGGCATCAAAACCCGGAGGAAGGACCGGAGCGAAAACCAAGTTACCCCTGGTCTTGACTATCGACGTAAAGTCGGCTTTTTCAGCCTTCATCCACACGCTTACTCATAATCCAGGTGCCCTCGGTGCACTTGTACCACCTCAGGCTCGGGGGGGATGTCATTCCTCTTCCACCACTTCCGCCCCCCTTCGCGTGCCACGTTCCAAGAACTGGAAACAACGAGGGGGTCGTTGCTCAAGATACCGCGTCCGAGGAAGTTCAGTCCCGGGACCAGCGCGGTGCGGACAAGGATAGGCCATGGACCTCCGCCCTCGACAGGATCGGAGGAGCGTGTGATCCACGAGGGGTCCAAGACCGCCTCGGAGGTAAAGTATTCCAAAGGCCCCAAGAAAGCAGAGGATCTGTCTCGAGGGCTTATGAGAGGCGTCTCCCTCGGGACAAAGGCAAGGGACTGCTACATGCTGATGATGCCAGGCATCAAATCAACCAGGCTCACTCAGCCCGTGTACAATCTCTGGGGGCGGAGCCAATGCCGAAGGACCCCAGGGATGATATCATAACGGCCCTTCAGCGTCGGCTCAATGAGATGGAGGCCCGCCAAGTGCACACAACCGCTTTCGCCTCCCATACGGATCCTAAATATGAGGCTATGCTAGCCAAAATGGACGAGATGTAGAAAAGGATTGCTGAAGGCTCCGGGGAACCCGTCATCCAGCTACGGATAAGGATTCCATTTACCCCAATGGTATTGGCGGCCCAGATTACGAGAAAATACCGAGGGCAATCCATCAAGCCCTACGAAGGGAAGACTATCCCCAAGACCACTACAGCAGGTACCAGAACAACATGATGATGATGAGGGCCTCAGATGAGTATTTGTGCCGTTGGTTCCTTTCCACCTTGGAAGGACCAGCGTACGAATGGTTCAAGCGACTGCCTGAAGGCAGTATTGACTCATGGCAAGAACTCGCCCAACGTTTCTTGACACAATTTGCGGGAAGGCACCGATCAAAGAAGCATTTCTCCCACCTACTAACGGTGTGAGGCAACAGAAGGAGGAGACCCTCCGGGATTTCCTTGAACGCTGGAGGCTGGAAACGGACAAAGTCGACGGCGCCGAGGACAGGACTTTTATGGCTCTCCTCCAGACGGTCCTCCGCACCGGTAATTTTTCAAGGAGCCTTATTATCGAGCCTCCCCATGATTATATAAAGGCACTCCAACGGAGAGATCGGTACGCGGAGGCCGAGGAGGTGGAGAGGTGCCACTGAAACCTCGAGCAACAACGCCCCAGGACGGATGAAAGGAACCACCAGGGGTCGGGAGCTCCATTCCATTAGCCAAGAGGTCTGGCACCCCCGGTGATCGCCCTCGGCATGGCCAAGCCATGTCCGGGGGAGGATACAAGAACAACCTGAAGGCCTGGGCGCAGCCCGTCCTTCTGGAGCACCCTCGGATGCCTCTGACGCAACCCATCAGCGTCATTCTGGACTACACCGAGGAGAGGGGTCTTGTGGAGCGAGACTCTCGCACACCCCAGAGGTATATGCTATCAACCCTAATGAACCATACTGCTGCTTTCACCGCCATCAAGGGCACATGACCGATGATTGCCATCAGCTGAAGGCGACCATCGAGAGGCTGATACAGGCGGGACATCTGTCCCAGTTCGTCAAGGGTTCCCCCTAGCATGGGCCACCTACGAAAGCAAGCACCTGGGTCAACCCGAACACCATCCCCCTCGGTGACCCGAAGGGTAAGAAGAGGGAGATCGGGAACCTCGATGAAGAAGAAGGGTACAACCAGTGCCAAGAAAAGAAGCGTCACATCCACATGATCACCGGCAGCAACACGGGGGGAGACTCCACCAGCCAAAGGAAGAAATGGGCGTAATCCCTTTACATGGGGAAATTCACTCATATGCCCCCCGTAAAGCGGTTGAGGGAGGAGCCCATTATATTCACTAACTCCGATCTCCCCCCGATTTCCTCTCCTCAATGGGACGCACTAGTAATCCAAAGTGAGATCAACAACACCATCATCCACAGAACTTACGTTGACACGGGCAGCTCTGTCAACGTAATGTACCTCAGCACGTTCAAGGAGTTGCATTTGGAGAAGGAGTCCCTACGACCCATCCGGACCCCTCTGTCCGGCTTCACCGGAGACACCATAGATTCCGAGGGGGTAATATCCCTCCCGATACTCTTCGGCGACGGGTTCCATAGGGCCAAGCTCGAAGTGGAGTTCGTCATCGTCAACATCGACTGCACCCACTACATCATCCTCGGCCGGCCTGCCCTCGAGGACCTGGAGGCAATCATCTCCATGAGACATCTATGCCTTAAATTCCCAGCTGAAGGGGGCATCGGGTACTTGAGGGGGAACCAAAAACTCGCACGCGCCTGCTACCTTCAAATAACGAAAAAGGTCAGCAAGACCGAGTTCCATGTGGATACCATCACCAGAACGGTAGAAGAGGAAGAAAAGAGGCCGAGGGCAGAACCAGCTGAAGAAGTGGAAGACTTTGCGCTCGATCCGACCAATCCGGAGAGAGTCGTAAAGATTGGAGCCAAGCTCCCGGAAGACTTGAAGACCGGCATCACAGAGGCCCTCCACGCCTACTCCATTGTGTTTGCATGGGGGCCGGAGGACATGCCGAGAATCAGCCTAAGGGTCATCACACACCGTCTGGCAGTGGACCCCTCCTCAAAACCCGTGCAGCAGAGAAGAAGGCCTCTGTCGGCCGAAAGGAAGGACTTCGTGAAGAAAGAAGTCGCTATGATCCTCTCCATCAAGCACATCCGGGAGGTAAAGTACCCTTCATGGCTGGCTAACGTGGTCCTCGCACAAAAACCACCCACCTTCCGCATGTACGTGGATTACACGGACCTCAACAAAGCCTGCCCCATGGATCCTTTCCCCTTCCTAACATTGATCAACTGGTAGATGAGATGGCGTGCTATGAAATCATGTCCTTCCTCGATGCCTTCCGAGGGTATCACCAGATCTACATGCACACGAAGACGCGGAGAAGACAGTCTTCATGACACCCGAAGGCATCTTCTGCTATCTAGTTATGACCTTCGGTCTGAAGAATTAGGGTGCCACTTACACCCGGATGGTGCCCAGAGTCTTTCAGGCCGTCCTATGGCGCACCATGGAGGCTTATGTCGACGACATGATCGTCAAAAGCAAACAATCGTCAAGCCATGCTGATGACCTCCGGGAGATCTTTGCCATCATGCAAAAGTTTAACCTTCGGCTGAACCCGAAGAAGTGTACCTTCGGCGTGCAAGGAGGGAAGTTCTTAGGCTACATGGTAAGCCGGAGGGGCATTGAAGCCAACCCCGAGAAAACCCAGGCCATCGTCAACATGGAGCCCCCACGCAACGTGAAGGAAGTACAAAGGTTGACGGGCCGCCTGGCAGTCCTCAACCGCTTCCTATCCAAATCAGCGGAGAAATCCCTTCCCTTCTTCCAAATCATGAGAAAGACCGCCGACTTCCAATGGACTCTTGAATGCTAGGTAGCCTTCAACGAGCTTAGACAATACCAGTCTTCACCCTCTATGCTCTCCAAGCCCAAGGTAGGGGAACCGCTATATCTTTACCTTGGCGTTAGCCCTGTGGCCATCAGCTCAGTACTCATCCAGGAGGAAGACGGCATCCAATATGCCATCTTCTACGTCAGCAAGACCCTCAAGGAGGCGGAACTTAGGTACTCTCCCGTGGAGAAGACGGTGCTAGCTATCGCTTGGACCGTCAAGAAGCTAAGCCACTACTTCCAAGCTCATCCGGTCCAGGTCCTCACGCACAAACCCCTCGGCGCATTGATGAGGAGCCCCACCAGCTCCTCCCGAATGGTGAAATGGGCCATCTTCCTTAGCCAATACAACATTGATATCCGGCTAAGGCCTGCCATCAAGGGCCAAGCCCTCGTGACGGAATGCACGGTGAGGTGCACGATGGACGAGGAGCCCCTGGCACCCCTGGACGAATGGTGGACCCTCTATAGAGATGGCTCCTCGGCAGCAAAAGCATGCAGGGGAGGCTTTGTTCTCATCACACCCGAAGGCTTCCGCGCCTACTATGCCATCCGCTTCTCCTTCAAAGTTTCCAACAACGAGGCAGAGTATGAAGCTCTCCTCTGTGGCCTTCAGCTGGCGGCCAACCTCAGAGTGAGGATGATCCATGTAAAGCGTGATTCCAAGTTAGTGGTTGGCCAACTCTCTGGCGAATATGAGGCGAAGGAAGGTAGAATGAAGCAGTACAGGGATGCGGCCAAGAAATTACTCAAGGTATTTGAGGCTCACTCCATCACTCAAATACCGAGGGCTCAGAACTCCGAGGCGGACATCCTCTCGAAGCTCTAGGCTGAGTCTCCGGAGCACCTCTCAAAAATCGTGAGAATAGAGGAACTCAACCTCTCGAGCATACATGCAAGCCCCATCATGGAGATATAACCAAGGTCTGAGGACTGGATCTCAGATATCATCAACTTCATCACCACAGGGCAACTGCTCGAAGATGAAACCCGCGCAAAACTATCAAAGCTGAGGGCTCCCAGCTACACCCTCGAAGAAGGGAGGCTATACAAACGGTCTTACAACGGTACGTTACTTCGATGTCTTCATCAGGATGAAGCCGAAGTTGCCATGGAGGAAGTGCACAGTGGCACTTGCTCAGCTCACCAGGGACCCTTCTCTATGTCCCGAAGGCTCATAGTCCAAGGTTACTTCTGGCCTACGATGGCCCGGGATTGTGCGGATCTCACCCGAAGGTGCGCCACCTGTCAACACTTTCAGAAAGCTCCCGGAAGGCCAGCAGTTAACTACGCTCCCATCAGCACGGTGATACCCTTTTCCAGGTGGGCATCGACCTTGTAGGTCCACTACCGAGGGGTACCTCCAACAACAGGTATATCATCATCACCATTGACTACTTCACCAAATGGATGGAAGTGGAGCCCCTCGCCAGCATAACCGAGGCCAGGTGCCGCCACTTCGTTCTCAGTAACATCCTCACAAGGTTCGGCGTCCCCCAACAAATCATTTCCGACAATGGAACCCAGTTTGAGGCAGCCCCCTTCTGCGCCCTCCTAGAGGCATGGAGCATCAAACATGCCTTCTCATCAGTTGCCTACCCTCAGGGAAACGATCAAGTGGAGAACACCAACCGAACTCTGCTGGAGGGGTTAAAGAAGAAGCTGGAAGCCGAAGGGGGAGGCTGGGTAGAAGAACTCCACAACATCTTATGGGTATACCGCACCACCCCTTGGAGGGCAACTGGCGAAACACCCTTCTCCTTGTGCTATGGGTTCGAAGCTAAAGCCCCCACTGAGGTAACTATCCCAACCCGAAGGGTAGATCAATACGAACTTGAGGTCAACGACGCCACATGGCCCTCGACCTCCACCTGATCTCAGAACGCCGAGAGCAAGCCTTTCTAATGGCGGAGAACTACCGAAGATAGGTAAAAGGCTACATCGACGCCAAGGTCCGCTCCCGAGAATTTCAAGTCGGGGACTATGTCCTCCGAAGGTGGGAAGCTAGCCAACCAACCGAGGGAGGCAAAATGGCGCCAAAATTTGAAGGACCATACATCGTCACAGCCATCATCAAACGCGGAACATACAAGCTCAAACACTCCAATGGGAGCGAGGTCCCTAGGCATTGGAATGTACACCACCTAGTCAAATTCTATCAGTAACATATGAGCGGCCAAGCCCTCATAACTTATGAATGTACTTATCCAACTGCCCAAGGCCCCTTATTTTTCAAGAATAAATACATATTCAAGACACCAAGTACAAAGTACATAGCGCTTATGAGCGGCCAAGCCCTCATACAAGCACCCAACCCAAGGCCTTATCTCATGAGAATGAAGTGTTCCAATCTGAGTATGTGAACAAGACCCCTCAGTACCAAGTGTCGAGGGTGGGCATTCGAATCAACTGCAAATTGGAAGAGCCCTCGGTACCAAGTGCCAAGGGCAGAATGTGGAACATGACACCAATTGTTAAAAACAAAGTTGTTCCCCGTGAGGACGCCACTATACCGAAGACGCCATATATCGGTCCCGGAGGCACCAAATGCCCCCGGCCATTTGCAACTAATATGCAAATAAAACCCTTCCTTGAAATGCTTTCCGAGTCATTACCCCAAGGGAATGGCAGGTAACGGATTATGTCCCGGGCCCAGGATTCGACTTTCACAAACGAAACGCTTCCCACACTATCCTCGAAGGGGAAGCAGGCAACACACCATGTCTCAGGCTGAGGGAATGACTTTCAAAACTGAGTCGCTTTCCGTGCCATCCCCCCCAAGGGGAGACAGGCAACAGACTATGTCTCGGGCCGAG
Organism: Cuscuta europaea; assembly: GCA_945859875.1. Lineage (NCBI taxonomy): Eukaryota > Viridiplantae > Streptophyta > Magnoliopsida > Solanales > Convolvulaceae > Cuscuta > Cuscuta europaea. The sequence goes on from CAMAPE010000013.1 coordinate 5,362,639, forward strand.
GAAATGACCCTCGAACCCCTCGGAACCCGGGAGGTTAATCTTGAGGGGGGAGCCAACAACTTATACCATTGCCTCCCACATAGGCCAAGCCTTACCAAGAAACCAAGTTTCTTGAAGCCTTCCCTTCACTGTCTCAAAAACAAAGAAAAAAAAAAGAGAAAAAAATGGGAGTGAAGGGAAGTAGACTCAACGAGCAATGAATGAGTACAAGTTTTACAATCCACGACGGAACACCCTTCGTAAATATTACCAAAAATTAGCTAAGTCCACTATACTATATATGGGGTTTAAATTCCACAGTCTACATTTTAGAGGTCAACTATGAAGGCTCTCGCTGTACAGCAGTCTTCATCTCAGCATGGATCGAAGGCATCTGCCCTTATGTTTCAGGCTGAAATCATCTAAGCCTACATCTTGGAAGGCAACAACGAAGGCTCCTGTTGTATGGCCTTCGGCATCTCAGGAATTCCGGAGGGTACCTACACTCATGTGGGGGCTAAAGATTTCAAAGGAAGCAAAGGGAAAATTCCTAAGTCCACACTTTCGAATCCAATAATGATGCAGGCTCCTATGCTACAAATGGACTAAGTTTGAGTAAGTCTACTACATCCTACGGCATTACCGAAGGCATCTACTCGCAAACATGAGCTCAAATTTCCTAAGTCCACACTCCTATACCCTCTGGCACTACAATCAACACCGAAGGTTCCTATTCTACAAATGGGTCAGAGATTTACTAACTCCACATTTCTACCGGAGGCTACTGGTTGCAAACTCAATGGAATTTTTTCTAAGTCTGTGAGTTTAGGGCCCCCGGCACAACCATACTTTCCCGAGGGGAGTTTTGCCTAAATCCAGCTACGAACTGAGGGCATGCTCATGACATTGCGTAAAAATTTGGCTAAGTCCACAAGGCCAGACCCCCGGTGGTAGAGGATGAAGGCTAACTGTTTCACACAAATACAGGAAGACATCAACCGAGGGGCCAGTGGTAAACGTCACTTAGAAAATTTTCTGAGTCCTAAATATTTGGCCCTCGGTCAACTCACAATACAAACATACATTCATAAAGTTGTGAAGAAGACGTAAAGGAAAGCGAAGGCATACAATCGGAAAACATTGAGGGTAAATTCAAACATCAAAAGCCCGAAGGAATCCATTCATCCATTCACAAAAATAAACAAAGGTGTTCGTTACATTGGCCGAAGCCAAAATCTCTTAAGAAGTAATCACAAAACATTGTGCAAAAATTTACAAGTACAATCAAGGGTTATCTCCCTCAGCAGCAACCTCCCCGTACTCTTCCTCGGCATCCTCGCCTTCTTGCATCAGCACCGAATCCTCTAGGTCCAGTCTCTCAACATTTGGAGGGAGGGGGATTCACACGTCTGGCTGCAGGGGAGGAAGGCCATAAGCTGAAGGATCAAAGTCCTTCTGGTCCACCCCATAATGTCGGGCCAGGCTCCTGTAAACGAGGGCTTGAGTAAAGAACTCACCCCCATCATAATAGTCGTTGCCCTTCTGGGCCAACCATTCAGCCCCGGGGCCGCCTACCCAAGCATCTACTGAGGCCTCCAACACCGAGGCCAACCATTGATTCTAGTCCTCGGACTTCCACCCCTCAGCGGTGAAGGCATCAACAACATCTTTCCGAGCCTTGGCGACGGCCTCTCCCTTGGACGCCTCGGCCTCATCAGTAGCTTTCTTGGCGGCTTCGGCGGCAGCCTTCTCAGCCTCGACCATGCCCTCGGCCCTGGCCTCTGTCCTGGCCTTTTCAGCTTCAGTCCTTGCTTGCTGAAGGCTCTCCTCAGTCGTGCTATCTCCCTAACGGCAACAACATTGTCATGGACGAGCTTCTTCAAAGTCTCGTCCTGCTGCGCCTTCTGAAGGCACAACTTTTCCACCCTCAGAACCTGCTCGCCGAGGGCAATGCAAGCCTACAAGCACAAGAAGCAGAAGGATTAGACTATTATGCGAAATACGTTAAGCGACAAAAGGAAAATAAAGATAGGGGGGATCTTACAGTTAGAGAAGACCGGAGTATCTTAGAGTCGAGGGCTTCATAACCAAGCCGGCTCAGGACCACCTTATCTAACGAGGGGGTAGCACCCCCCAGGAACTCCTTCGGGTCCACAATCCCGTGCATGATGGCGGTCCCCTTTACGAGGGAGAACTGTATATCCTCCCAGGGCAAGCCCCCCTCATCCAACTGTGTCGGAGGGGGTTGGAAGGAGCCGTCGCTACCACAATAGGAGGCTCGGAGGAGGAGTGCTCATCCACAATCAGGACCGGGGGAGCCTTCTTCCCAGCATCCCCTTTCTTCGGCTTCTTGCCGACGGGCACAACACCTTTTCCAGCCGCCTTCCTCTTCGCAGCGGTGGTGGCATCTTGAATGCCTTCGGCCTAGACATCAGCAAGAATGGCCGAGGAGGGCTCACCACCCTTCTTGAAGAACTCGTCGACGGGCTTCTGGGTTCTCGTCTCCTTCTTCTTCGGCTCTTTGGCCAGCTTCTTCTTCAAACCGGCAAAGTTCTTCACGTCCATGTTAGCACCTGCAAGATAACAAGAATGAATTAAACCGAGGGGTCAATACAATAACAGAAATGAAACTAGGAAAATTTCTAAGTACAAAATGCCAGAGCCTTCGGGAACCATCTCATATGTTTTCGAAGGGACGATCAATGACGGGGCACTTCTCATCCTTTTCCCCCAGGAAACGGTATCGCCGGAAGCCCAAATCATGTAGATCATCAGAGAGGGTCGAGTCCTTGATTGTCACATGCTTCGTCGACCCCTTCGGAAGAGCAGAAAGCTTCTTTCCATCCTTCTTGAGGGCGGCACTCTCCACCTTCGGATGGCGTCTAAAATGGTTCTGCAACCCTCCAGGAAACGGATTCACCGCCATCTTGATGTACCAGAATCGGTCCTTCCAGCCCTTGTGGGACGAGGGCGCATCAGAAAAGAGCCTCCACTGAGCGACCTGTTGCAGGTTCGCAAAGCCTTCGGCATTAGCATGACCCCCCCCCCCCCCCCCCCCCGGCAGAGGTTGAAGCTCTGAAAGAACAGATCGAGGCTAGGAGTCACCCCCTGAGACCGGCAGAGGTTCAAAAAACCGATAATGTATGAGTGGCTGTTAGGGTCAGTTGGCAAGGGGCTAAGCCAAAGTACCTAAGGTACTCGAGGAGGAAGGGGTGCAATGGAAACCGGAGGCCAAGCGCTACAGATGAGACGTGTACGATAAAGCGCCCCTCGGTAGCTTGGGAGAGTAAATCGTTGGGGCCCGGTTCCACCACCATCGCTGAGGGCCCAACATGAATTTGAGTAACGTAGCACTCCGCTCGGTCAGCCATCGACCTCATCGCGAGGTGATAAGTCTGATTTGTTCATATATTTTAACTCACTTTTTATAGCGTTTCTTGTCAAACTCGGGGTAAATTGATACATTTTTCTGTAGTTTTGTTGCATTTTTGTTAATGTTTGAAATTAGTGTTGAAATTTCCATTTTTGAGTGATTTGTGTTTATTTCAAGTGTTTGAATTGATTTTATGTTTTTTTTCTATTTGAGTTATTTATATTTTGTAATTGGTCAAATTTCAATATCATATTATATTTCAATGTTTGATTTTTACAATAAACATATGAAGTTAAGAAAACAAAAACAAAAAAGAATGAGAAAACAAAAAAAAATGCAGCAAGACTGCGTGACAAAAAAAATGCAAACAAAAGAAGAATAAGTGGAGTACAAGGAGCCAACAAATCAAAGGAGATGGGATCTCCTAACTTGTGATCAGCCGCAAGAAAAGAAGGCAAGTCGGCAGCCAAAAAAAGCAGCACATGGCTACGGCCAATTCAAAATAAAACAACAAAAATAGGAAGCTACAATCAACCAGCTGCAAGGAGATGGGATGGGCAGCCAAATCATTTGCTCGGAAGAGCAATAAAAGGTCGGTAGTAGGAAAGAAAAGATTGCAGGGCAAGGGCAGAACTGCTCTTGGCAGAAGAAGCTAAAAAATTGCAGATTTGGGATTGAAAAAATAATCCACTTGCGAGAGAGGGAGAAGCTGGCCGAAAGGAAATTGACACCCGCAGCTCTTGGCAGTAGGGTAAGGGCAGTTCTTGGCAGAGTAGAATCAAGATAGCAGCTGGCCGGAAGGGAAGAAACGCAGGACGAAAATCGCAGCCAACTACTCCATGCTCATTCATCTTTCAATCTTAGTTGTTAAGGTTTTATGTTAAATTTCTTCTTTAATTTCATGTTTGGATAAGTTTTAATTTCACTCTTGGATTATTTATCATTTGGAACTACTCTTAAGTTGGATTTTGAACTATTATTATGTTGAATGAATTTGTATTTGAATTATATGTTTCCTTGTATTACTTTAGCTCCTCCATTAATTGTATTAGTTTCTTGATAATTATGTTAGGCTAAATTTTCATGGGGTTTGGATTTGGATAAAGTTAAGGTTAATGGGTGTTCTTGAATATTGAATTAAATTTAGGAAGTTTCTCCCATTTTTAGGACTAGTTGTTTGAGATGAAATGAAAGAGTAATTTGTGAAATTGATCACTTCACTTTTGAATGTTTGGAAAATTAATTCTTGTTTGTCTATGAGTGTAGAATTAATTTAGCTCACATCTCACACACCCTGAACTAAGCCTAGAAATAGGACATGTTAGGGGAATTAAAATCAAGTTCTTGTCTATGAGAATTAATATGTCACTATTCTTAGATTGGAGAAATTATTCCTTTTTTGTTCATAATCCAAAGACACCCAAGATCCTTAATTCCAAATCTAAACCCCCATTTTAATTAGTTAATTTATTGTCACTAGTCACATTAAATTTACTTTTTATCATTTTATTTTTGAAACTTTACTCATCCACAAGTTTGCTAGTTTAATAGTATTAGTGAGTTCATATTTTATATTTTGTTTATACACTTCGATCGGGAAACACCTTGTAATCAGACTGGTTAGTTAATACAAGTGAGTTTTCGAGTATTAGTGAGTTCATATTTTATATTTTGTTTATACACTTCGATTCTGTGCCATTCCTGATATATCCAAAGTTCATGTTGGGCTTTCGGATCTACGGGATTTACTTTCAACATTGGCGCCGTCTGTGGGAAACTTGCAAAAAGTTTCACATTCAAATCATCCAAAAAACTCTATTTTCAAAAATGGTCAGAATTAGCTCCTATCATACAAACGACGGTTCACGCCGTCACGGGAGGAGTCACACCCCGGGGAGTCAAAACCCTCAGGGACAATCCAGCCGAGGATCGTATCCTCGTTTTGATGGGGATTTTGTGATTCCCAAATCCCTGAGAAGAAATCCTCAGGCCATGCGAGACATGGCTCAGGTCATGCAGCATATGGCGAACGAGGAGGAAGGAGGGTCCAACTTTACAGGGGGGACTCCACGCACGGAAACAACTATAGCATCATCCCGTTCGCATGCCCATCGGGATAATCGACGTAGTGCCCCACCAACAGCGCACCACAGTCCAAGTGATCGAACCCTGATCGGGTCACAAGCTAGAGGACCAACTCCCATTGGTCATCATTTCCAGAATGCCGAGCGGGAGAATACCAGGGCCCCTCAACGGCATTGGGACCGGGACTATACAGACATGAGGGCTCCACCACTGCCCCCTTTGACGGCCCAGGAGGAAGAAATGGCCGAGATGAGGAGGCAGATGAATGAGATGCAGGACCAAATGAACAGGGCACCTGTACAACCTGCCCCAGTTCAGCTGGGAATTACTTCCCCTTTTACTAGAGAACTCATGTACGCAGACATCCAAGGGGGTGCCAAGCCACCGACCGGCCAAATCTATGACGGGGTGGGAGATCCCCATGTGCATTTGAGGAGTTACCAGGGGGGACTCATGCTGCTAGGGGCACCCGAGGCCGCTATTTGCCGGTTATTTTTTAGTACGCTCAGGGGGCCCGCCCAGGAGTGGTTCGGGACACTACAGCCCGGATCAATCAACAGCTTTGCCGAGTTATCGGCGTTATTCTTGGCCCGGTTTGCTTCCAGTGCCAATCCCAAACGGCACTTCAGCTATTTGACCAGCGTGAAGCAAAACGCCAAAGAGACCCTCAATCAATTTCTGAAAAGGTGGAGGGATGAAACTTTGACAGTAGGAAACATGACGGATGATACCGCCATTACCCTGTTCACGAATGCTCTCCGAACGGGGGAGTTGTACAAGGAATTAAAGAAAAATCCGGGTACAGTCTACGCCGAGGTACTAGACAGGGCTCGCAAGCATGCCGCCCTAGAAGAGGAGATAATGATCAGGGATAAGGTCGTTGCGCCTGTTGCCCCGATCAGAATGGCCGATTGGCTGGGTCCTAGCCCAGCGGCCGCTTTACCTCCCAAGCAAGGGAGATTTACACCCCTGGTCCTATCAGTAGCGACCATTTATCAGCACGAGAGGGACAATATTCCCCTCCTGACTGATTCTGGACAGTTCATGGGAGCGGATGACAATGCTTTCTGTAAATATCACAACAGAAAGGGTCATGCCACCAATGCCTGCAAGGCCCTACAAACAGCCATTGAGGATTTGATCCGAAGGGGTCATCTGGGCAAATATGTGAATAAAGATCCAAATGCTATAGGCACGTTGAAACCGGTCAGGAAACCTAATAGCTGGCGCCGGGATGCCCAACGTGACGCCCAGCCTCAAAATGATGTATATGTTTCCCCCAGGGATGAACCAGAGGGCTCGGGAGGCCCTGGGAAGAAACCTCGAATGGAGGTCAAGGTTATATTCGGGGGCGGGGAGACAGGGGATTCGAACGCAGAACGGAAAAGGTTCGAGCGAAGTCTCTATGTGGGATCCGTCTCCACTCCCCCCAGAAGAAAGGAAGGACGGACCCGATCACGTTCGGGCCAGCTGATTTACCCAACTCTCCAAGCCCACACAGGGATGAACTGGTGGTAAGCATGTGTATTGACAATGCTTTGATCCGCCGAGTACTGGTCGATACCGGGAGCAGTGTGAATGTATTGCATCTACAATCATTCGAAAAAATGGGTCTACAAAGAAGCCAACTGACCCACCTACGGACCCCACTGGCAAGTTTCACCGGTAATTGCATTGAAGCTGAGGGTACCATCCAATTGATGGTTGAAATTGGGGATGAAACACACAAAGTGTCACTCCGAATGACGTTCGTGGTGGTGGATATAAAGTCTGCCCACAATGCCATATTGGGCCGACCGGGATTGGAAGATCTGGAGGCAATAGCCTCTATCCGCCACTCATGCATCAAATTCCCTACAGACACTGGGGTTGGGGTGGCCAGAACTGATCCGACGACAGCCCAGACATGTTATCGGGAGGCCCTGAAACAGATGAACACTCGTGGGATGCGGGTTAATACAATTGAGGTGGAAACCCACCGAACGGAGTTCGAGGCACACCCAGAGCCCGCCACCCTTCTTGAACAAATCGACCTGGATTCCCCCCCGAACCGTAAGGTAGCTATCGGGGTAGACCTGGAGGCTGACCTCCGGGATGGCGTGATTGCCGTCCTAAAAAAGTTTCAGGTACTGTTTGCCCGGGGGCCAGAAGATATGCCCGGCATTGATCCGGAGATAATATGTCACAAACTTGTCGTTCGGCCTGATGCAAAACCAGTCCAGCAGAAGAAACGGTATCAAGCAACCGAACGGCGGGAATTCACAAAGAAGGAGGTGGCCACCTTGCTGAAAATAAAGCACATCCGTCCGGTAATCCACGTAGAATGGCTATCCAATGTGGTTCTAGCCCCAAAACAATCTACTTGGAGAATGTGTGTGGATTACTCTGACCTGAATAAGGCGTGCCCCATGGATCCCTATCCAGCGCCGAGGATCGATCTGCTAGTAGATGAAACTGCCGGATGTGAATTGCTAAGCTTCATGGATGCTTTCCGGGGTTACCATCAGATATTCATGCACCCGGCTGATGTAGAGAAAACGGCGTTCGTTACTTCGGATGGTGTGTTTTGCTATATCGTCATGCCATTCGGATTAAAGAACGCAATGGCAACTTTTCAAAGGATGATCGGGATGCTGTTCAAAGAAGTGATGGGGGTCACAATGGAAGCTTATGTTGATGACATCCTGATCAAAAGCAAGAAGAAGGAAAACCATGTCCTGGACATAGAAAAGGTGTTCGAGATAATGCAAAAAGCAAATATGAGGCAGAATCCCAAAAAATGAGCTTTTGCTGTAAGAGGGGGCAAATTTTTGGGATACATGATGAGCGAGAAGGGGATTGAGCCCAACCCAGAAAAAGTAAAAGCAATTGTGGATATGGAGGCTCCCAGAAATCTCAAAGAAGTGCAGAGATTGACCGACCGGTTAGCAGCCCTGAGCAGATTCCTATCCAAACTCGCCGATCGAGCTATCCCGTTCTTCCAGATCATGAAGAAAGCCAACCCTTTTGAATGGACGGCCGAATACCAAACGGCCTTTGAAGATTTCAAGACGTATCTGTCTTCCCCTCTGATCTTGACAAAACCCGAACCAGGGGAACATCTGTATATGTACCTAGCTGTAGCTGACCTGGCCGTGAGCACAGTACTGTTGAAAGAAGAAGATGGTGTTCAACGGCCAATCTATTTTGTAAGCAAGGCTTTGAACGGCCCGGAAACCAGGTACACCTTGCTAGAAAAAACTGTACTGGCCTTAATAGCTGTCATTAAACGTCAGGAACCATATTTCCAGACCCACCCGGTAACTGTGTATACTACTCAGCCGCTAGCCACCATCTCGAGAAATCCTATGGCAAGTGGACGCATTACCAAGTGGAGCCTCCTGATCGGGCAATATGAGGTGGATTTCAAGCTTCGACCTACTATCAAAGGGCAGGCCCTGGCAGATTTCATTGCAGAATGTACCGCCCGGCCCTCAGAAACAGATTCAGAGAACAATGGGCTGGATAACTGGTGGGAAATGTATGTGGATGGTGCAGCTAGTGCCAAGGGTTGTGGAGCTGGAGCTGTGATTACATCGCCCGAGGGGTTCAAAGCATATTATTCTATCCATTTTGACTTCAAGGTAACCAACAATGAGGCTGAATATGAGGCTCTCATTGCTGGTTTAAAATATGCAAAGGCCCTGGGTGCCGATCGGTTAAAAGTCCGGTCAGATAGTCAATTGGTAGTACATCAAGTAAACGGCACTGCTGAGGCCAAGGAAGAGAGAATGAAGGCCTACAAGGAGATAGTTGAGGAGCAGATAAGTAAATTTGAACAAGTGGTGCTCGACCAAATATCCAGGATTGAAAATACTGAAGCAGATATCCTATCCAAGTTAGAAAATGCAGTGTTCGACGATCGGGCACAAGAGATCCCGGCTCATATCCAACGTTTTGCCCATCGGGAAACATTGGCGACCTCAGCAATCATGGTGCTCCAGATCGAGGCCATATCTTATGCCATCCCGAGCTGGGTCATGGATATGAGCAACTACCTGAAAGACAGGACCCTCCCACAAGATAAAAATCCTGCTTATCAGATAAAATGCATCCAGAGGAGGGCTTCCATGTTCGAATTGGTGGACGGGCAGCTGTACAAAAAGACATTTGGTGGGCCGTATCTGAAATGCCTCCCACCCGATCTAGCGGCGGCTGTAATGGAAGAAATTCATGAAGGTATCTGTTCCAGCCACCAAGGGCCCAAGACACTGGCCAGAAAAATCATCCTACAAGAGTATTATTGGCCGACTATCCAACAGGACTGCTTTGCACATACTAGGAAATGTAAGGTATGCCAACTGTACGCACCGGTCCCCGGACGGCCTGCCACTTTCTACACTCCAATGACGGTGGCCCTTCCGTTCGCAAGATGGGGGATAGACCTGTTAGGCCCTCTACCTACGGCCCCTGGAAACAACAAGTATATCATCGTGGGGATAGACTACTTTACTAAATGGGTAGAGGCCGAGCCACTGGCCAGCATCACTGATGTTAAATGTCAAAAGTTTGTCTGGAAAAATATCATTTGCCGTTTCGGAATCCCTGAGCAGATTGTAACTGATAATGGAAGGCAGTTCGTGAGCCGGAATTTTGAGAACTACCTGGTCAAATGGGGAATCAAGCATTCCAGAGCATCCGTGGCGTACCCTCAGGCGAATGGCCAAGTAGAGAATATGAACCGTACTATCATGGATGGCATGAAGAAAAAGCTGGAAGAATACTCCTCATCGTGGCCTGATCAGTTAAACTATATCCTATGGACTTACAGGACCACACCCCGAACAGCCACGGGAGAAACTCCATTTGCCCTCGCATATGGTTTCCAGGCCAAAGTACTAACGGAGATCCTAGTTCCCACACACCGAACGGTGCATTACAGCCCAGAACAGAATGAGGACAACTTACGGGCTGAATTGCATTTTATAGAAGAAAGAAGGGATCTGGCAGCTGCACGAATGGAAGAGTATCACAGAGCCACAAGAAGATATTTTGATAAGCAAGTTAAAGTTCGTTCAATCGAGGTAGGGGACCTAGTGCTAAGGAAGCGAGAAAAAAGCAAACCTCTCGAAGGTGGAAAAATGGCACAAATTGGGAAGGCCCTTACCAAATATGTAAGAAGTATGCTTCAGGAACGTTTGGCCTACAAAGTACCGAAGGCCGACCGGCAGGTACTTGGAATGTGGAACATCTAAGGAAATTTTATCAGTAAAAACGGCTGTTGCCACCTCTAAAAAAATGGATAGAGAGGGAGACATAACTTCCACATAAACACAGCCCATGATTAACACGATCATTCTGGAAGACCGAATGAGGAACGGGTTAACTACATGGAAGGAAAATCAATTCTCAGCTAAGGGAGTTTTTGACCCTAGATTTATGAAGGAATAAAGGGATCGAAAACGGCTTGAAGAATTGAGGCTCAGAAAATCGGTGCCCGTGATTAACACGATCATTCTGGATGACTGAATGAGGAACGGGTTAACTCCATGGAAGGAAAATCAATTCTCAGCTAAGGGAGTTTTTGACCCTAGATTTATGAAGGAATAAAGGGATCGAAAATGGCTTGAAGAATTGAGGCTCAGAAAATCGGTGCCCGTGGTTAACACGATCATTCCGGATGACCGAATGACGAACGAGTTAACGGCATGGAAGGAAAGTCATTCTCAGCCAACGACTTGGAATTTGACACTCAGATAGTCTCACCTCAGCGGTTAATATGAGAATCGATTCTGGAAAACCGAATGATGAACATATTAGCAGTTTGGAGGGAGCCATTATTTCAGCAAGAGTTTTGACCCTGTAATTACGCATTGATGAAGGGATCAAAATGGCCTGGAGTTCGAGGACAATGATTCTCACCTCAGCTTTTTAACACGCCAAATCATTCCGGATGACCGAATGACGAACGGGTTAACAGTTTGGAGGGAGCTGAGTCGTCAACTTGGCCAAAGTCGACCCTATAATTACGTACGGGCAAAGGGATCAAAACAGCTTGGAGATGGTGTCAAGACTATAAGATATGGATTAACCGAGCGACGTTCGGATAAGGTACGGATTGTCGTCCGGGGAATCGGAACTATGGTTTTGAAAAAGCTCGCCTCAGTCATGAGCTTGATTCGGAAGCGAGTCGCCCTTTTAGCTATAAGTAAGGAATGACCCAATTCGGTGATCTTGCTTATAGTTCGAAAAGGGTTACCTCAGACCCCTAATATGGATGATACGAGCCAGAGAGAATAGTTCGGAATGCATCGGAATTATGGGTTTGGAAGGGAGATAGTCTCTCCTCAGCTTGTTAACGCGTGGAATCATTCTGGATGACCGAATGACGAACGGGTTAACAGTTTGGAGGGAGCCCCTGTCCCAGCTGAGAGTTTGACCCTGTGGTCACGATCAAAATGGCTTGGAGGAATTCACCTCAGCTAAGAGTTTTGAACCCGTGCGTCACGAACGGAAAAGGGATCAAAACGGGCTCGGGAAAGGTGTCAGAACAATTGTGAAGAGATAGCCTCACCTCAGCTTGTTAACACATGGGATCATTCCGAATGACCGAATGACGAATGGGTTAACAGTTTGGAGGGAGCCCCTGTCCCGGCTGAGAGTTTGACCCTGTGGTCACGATCAAAACGGCTTGGAGGAATTCACCTCAGCTAAGAGTTTTGAACCTGTGCGTCACGAACGGAAAAGGGATCAAAACGGGCTCATGAAAGGTGTCAGACATAAAGATAAATGAGCCGAGTGAGGTTCGGCCACATAGAAAGGATTGCGAACAAGAAATCAAAGGAAGAATAGAAAAAAGACAACATATAAAGAAAGAAGTCCAGTTTATTCTTCGGCATTACTAGCCGGAATATACAAGAAGAACAAAGATGCAAAAATTACAGCAAGGCTATACTACTGGAGGATTGCCGTTCGGGGAGGATGGGGTTTGAGAGCTCCCTGTCTGCACTGCATCATCAGGCGCTGCTTTGGACCTTTTCTCCATGATGCGATCATATGTATTCCCAAACAGATCGTCAAAACCTAATTCGTCAGGATCGAACGGCTTGGGGAAATGCTCAAGGATCAGTTCAAGGTTCCTATCCAGAAGCAGGTCCTGACTTTGCTTCACCGTTTTCTCGGTCAGGTCATCCAAGAAAGATTTCCCTTCCGGGGTGCTATCCAGGAGATCGATCCCTGCCTTGATAGGATCTTCGCTTTCACGAAAGAATTGGCCAAGGTGAGGACCCAAAAACTGTCGGGTCGTGTTCTCCAGAGCGACGTTCAGCCCCTTGCCCCGTTGAAAATCCATTATCGATTGATGGGCAATCTGGGAAGTGTTGACCGTGTAAGGTTCGGGCAGATGATCGCCAACAGCTTTATCAAATTTGATCCCAGCAGATTCAGCAGCTCGCACCTTGGCCCGGAGTTCTTTAATCTCCCGGTCGCGACGACGGGATTTCTCCTGCATCTCAGCCAGGGTGGCTTTTGCCTTCTCACCCTCCTTGGCCTGCTCTTGGAGATCGGCCGCTAACTTCCGAGCGGCAGAAAGAAGGACCTGGCTGTCATCCCGATCACTGGTCAGGGCCTTCATTTCCTTCTCAGCTACAAGAAAGGCCTTGTGATAGTATACACCGGCCTGAAAACAAGATTACAATAAAAGTCAGATAAGATAAACGTGAAGAATAGAAAGGCATGAATCAGAATGAGGTATACCTTGAGTGCTTCATGGTGACCTGCTTCGAAAAGATCCGACCAGTGGGTCAGGTTCGTGAAGCTCGGGGGAACCTTGATCACAGTATGACACCACATAGAAGATGGCATCAGCCCGAACAGATACCTCCCTTCTGATCTGGGCCCCATGTTTGAAAATTCAACAAACATCCGATCATCGATCGATGCGTCAGTAAGAGCCGGAGTTGATGTTTTGGTAGGCACCGATCTTTTGGGTGCAACCTCCGGCCCAGTCAAATCAACCACATGGTCGATCGGGATCAGTTGATCACCATCATTCCCCTTGCGCTTCTTCCGGATTTGCTCCTCAGAGGCACGATCGGCTATCATTTTCTCCTTTCCTTTACCAGAAGAAGCCGTCAAGGTAGCAGAAGAGATAGAACGCCGGACGGGTATGGGAGATATCACACCTGCAAGAAATAGGAATAAAAGATAAGAAGCTGAATTGTGAGAATGAAGGATGATCGGGTTAAAACCCTACTACGCTTACCGATTCCAGCAGATAACATGCTTGAAGTAGTGACAAAACTCCGAAGACTTCGGGTTCCTCCCATCCGCAAAGACCCAGCTTGGGAGCGTAGAACGGCGTCCACCCTGGGCTGAGAATCCCGAACGGGGTATGCGTTCCACCTATCCGGGAATGGCAGAGAATCACCTACCCGAACGAACAAGAAACGCTCCTCCCAGTCAGCCGGCGGGGTAAGATTCTCTGTGAACAACTGACGATCAGAATGAGCTACCAGCTTCAGGTACCCGGTCGTCCAGTAAGGCTGATAGCAGTAATGGTGAAGGAACAGATCGACGCTCGGAGTGATCCTCAACTCATGGCATCGAATGATGAAGCCTGTCTGAATGTGGTAGGTGCTGGGCACGAACTGAGCGGGTAGTACAGAAACCCGGCGTAAGAACTCCACAATGAATGAATGGAGAGGAAAGCGAAGCCCAGCAGTCAGAGCGTCGAGGTGCACTAGCACGTGCCCCGGTCGGTGCCTCATCGGGTGCCGAATGAATCCAGCGTAGTATTCCCTTGGTGGGGGCAATAACTGGCTAAGTTGCCGTTCGACATCTTCTCGAAGACGTTGTCTTTGTTTGCGTATGCGAGTGAAGTGTAGGGGAATGCGGGGTGGCCGCTCGGGCATCCCCTTGTTATACACCTGGACATCATCACCTGACAGACATCCATCATCTTGTGGTTGTTCGGTGTGTTTGCCGGCCTGAGGATTGGCGGGTTTGGGTGTTTGGGAAGAAGAGCCTTCGGCCTTGTTACCAGCGGATGTCTTGCTTGTGCGAATCAAAGGCATCTCTTCAGATTCTGAGCTAGAGGGGTAATACATAAAAACACTGGAGAAACTCTGGGAATTCTAGAGAGAGAAGGCGTGAAAGTACGCAAGAGAATTCTGGGAATTCTAGAGAGAGAAAGCTCGAAAGAAAAGTGAGAAAACAGCAGGAGAAATTAGGGGAAGCACCTCTCTATAAATAGGGAAAGTGCCGCACAAATCCCTAATCCATGAGCAACACGTGGCATTGGGTGGTTACGATTAATCTGGGGCATTTATGATTCATTTTTTGTGCACGTACCCCGAACGGGCTTGCAGAGGATTAGCAAAGATCACAGGGACTTGCTGTTTAGAATAACCAAGAAAACGACTAAGTCCTAACAATTGATCTGAAGCCCGAACGGCTATCAACGTCGTAAAAGGTTATCTGAAATCAAACGGCTAAGTCCTAACAATTGATCTGAAGCCCGAACGGCTATCAACTTACGAAGAAGCCCATGGACGAAGAAAGCCAAGAAAACAGCTATCCTAAGGATTGATCTGAAGCTCGACCGGCTATCAACGTTGTAAAAGATTATCTGAAGCCCGAATGTGCTAAGTCCTAAAAAATGATCTGAAGCCCGAACGGCTGAGTCTCAGAGAGAAGGGGTTTTTTCCTTAATAAATTATCAGAACTTTCCAATGCCCGAACGTCGATCAACGGCTTTAGGGGTATTTGAGTAAGAAGTAAAGCCAGGAAATTGGTTAAGTCCTACAAAACGGGCCGAATCCCGAATGACGAGTAAATCATTCAGTAAAGGCAGGAAAGACAGTACACAAAGCTTCATGCAAAAAAAGAGATATGTATTCATCGGTTCTACTGACCGGGAAGTACAATATACTTAAAGAAAAGAGAATTACAACGATTAATTTAAAAGGTACATATAGATTATTGGCGAGCGGCCATTTCCTCTCCCTCTTCGTCCTCGTCTTCATCATCATCAGAAGGGGGTTCAGGCTCTCTCCCAGCAGCCCGGTCAGCTTCCCGCTGCTGATCTCGCAGAAATTTCTCAAATTGAGCTTGTATAATGTCATCCTTGGGAAGATCAGAAGCCTGAACCGGCCTCCCCAGATTGTTTTGAAGCTGAGCAACGAAGGGACGCAGCATGACCTGGCCGATCTTGCCATAAAGATCTGTAACAATGGAGTCATTCCATTTTTTTGGCCTCAGGATCCTTGTCCAAGAGAGCCACCCATGCCGATAGCCGACCAGCACCTTTAGGGAAACCCTTCAAATACGCTCCGAAGGCGAACGGGATTTGGGTCCTTGCGTGATCATCCTTGATGATAGAGAATTCATCAGAGGATTTAAATGTTTCCCGGACGGCGGACAGATCCACATTCACTTCATAGGGGCCGTCCGGGATGCTGGAGGGCATTTCCTCAAACTTGACCTGTGCGGCCTCAGCAGCAAGGACTTTTGCCTGGGAAGCTGCAAGTTGGACCCGAAGGGTACCGAGCTCAGCATCCAGCCTCTGTTTCTCCTCCACAAAGGCCTTCCGTTCGGCCTCCAGAGAGGTGATGGCGGCAGCAGCGTTTTGCTCAGCAGAAGATTGAGCAACAATCATTTCCCGTTCCTTGGCCAGACGGGCTTCCCGCATTTGCAGGGTGTACAAACCCATCTACAGAGCACCGTTCGAGAGTTAGTACTGATTACAGAGAATAAAATAAAAACAGAGCGCAAAAGATAATGTACCTTCAGAGCGGTCAAGGCCAGGCATTCTTCAGATTGCTCGACCGGCAACTGAGGAAGGGAGAAGTTGTTGAACCAGGAGGATGTCGACCAGATCTGGCTCGCGGTGGAACCAACCCTTTCTAACACCTCGTGAACGGGATCCGATAGGGAGATCCGCTCGACCTGACCAGTAATATGGTCGGTATGAGTCCCACCTACATTCGAAGGTTCCCCCTGAACGGAGTCGAAGTGTTGGGAGAACTGATGCAGTTGGTCAGAGCCGAACCGATCATCGACCAGCATGGCGTCGAATTGGTCCTGATGGACCTGCTGTATCGGTTGTGGCTCTGGAAGCGGTTGAAAAGACCCAGCATCCTGGGCAGGAGCAATAGAGGGAGTAGGTTGGGGGTTCTTCCTGGACTTTTTCCATTTACCGGCCCCACCGGCTGCAATAACTCTGCTATCGTCCATGGGTAGATCTGGGTTTGGTGCTGAAAAAAGATAAAAGACAATGTTAGTATCGAGCGGCCTTAGCGTGTGAGAAACTAGAAAAAAGAACAAAAGAACGTTTCTCACACGGGAAGGACCGCCCGGACCATGGCACTTGGTTTCTCAAAACAAGTAAACCCAAGAGAACGGGCAGTACCTATCCCGGCGTTAACAAGTCGATCGGAAGTCAGGTAACTCATGATGTCCATGCATTTATCCTTCTCCACAACAAGCACGTCCTTGTAAACTTCTTCAGTGAGGACTGGATCAGGAGTCTTGCGGGGGAAGGCATTCCATTTTCGGGGAATTAGACCGTCCGGGACAGACACGAAGAAGAACCGGTCTTTCCACCCTTTGATTGAGGTTGGGTTTCCCTTGAACAGGATGTGTCCCGTTCGGGCACTAGTGGCCAGATAGCCGTGGGTTTGTTGGGGGACTACCTTGAAAAATTGATGGAAGAGTTCTAGGGTTGGTCGGGCGCCGGCATCTTTACAACGGCAAATAAAACCCGCCATTGCCCGATAGGAGTTCTGGCATAATTTGGGCTGGTACAACTTCGTAGAAATTGAAGAATGAAATGAAAAAGGGGTGTAGCGGAAACCTAAGGCCGGCCCTAATTGAGTCGAAATGAACTATAGTCATTCCGGGCCTATGACGCATTGGGTGAAGCCCAGCTTGCAAACGGAAATCCACCGGGTCAGGGATACGGGCCGGAATTTCGGCCCTATTATGGGAGGTCAGTTTTTGCCGCCTCTCCCTAATCAATTTTAGGTCAAGGGTATGGCGAGGGAAATCGTTGGGACGTCCGGCCGCCATGGAGGCTATTTCGTCCTCGGATTTGGTATCGTCGGAATCTTCACTGGAGGAAGAAGAAGTGCTAGGAAGGTCTTCCGCCTCAGCCCTGGTATTCGTCGTCGTTTCAGTAGAACCACCGGCAAACGAGACTGTGATGACATCCACAATAGCGGCGTCACGGTCATCTCCATGGGAGGCCATCTCCGAATCAGAGGAATGCTGTTTGGGGCTCATCTCGGTCGAGCCAGAAATGAAGATGAGGAACAGAGGGAGGGAAGGTACCTGAGCGATGGAAGCTGGGAGAAGATTGCAGGTGAATCAACAAGGCGCAGAGAATTGCAGAATCGAAACCCGGATTTGAGAAGTTAAAGGCTAATTTATAGCCTTGAAACCGCCGTGTCAAGAACCAATCAGGGAGCGACACGTCACTAGGAGCATTTAAGCTAAACACGTGTGTAATGAAAAGACTAAACGACGGTTACCATGATGAATATGGGGAAATGAAGCGGCAGCCGTCAAATCGCAGCATGGGGAACTGATTACTTCTGTACCCCGATCGCCATTCGGAGTATTATAACATTGATATTCATACTTCCTAATGCACTCACTATCGTTCGAGACATCGGAAGTGGGAGACTTGTGTTGGGATATTGATCCAGAGGCCCAATACCCGGGTCCGGAAGGCCCAAGATATCCGACCCAAGCAACGGGCCCATCACGCTATGATGAGATAATCAAGGTAGAATTAATACCGAACGAGATTCGGCCCAAATAAGGGTTGGCCCAGTAAGGAGACATACCGAACGGGGTTCGGACTATATATCATACTTGGGCCAATTTGACAGCATCTTCAGCATAGCCCAACATCCCGTTCGAGCAACGGCCAACCAGCAAGTGGCCAGGTGCAATTAATGCCAGACTGTGACATCAGCAAGTGAAAGCATGGATGACCAAGTCGGTGGAACAACGGCCAATCAGCATAGGGCAGCCCATGCTTTCCATTAGTATAAATAGAAGGTTTCAAGTCATTGTAAGGGTTAGCATTTCAATACTCAGGCTCTAGAATAGCATCATTGCTCTTATTTCTTGTATTAAAGCATTGTTTCCGACCTACCAATCGGGAAACACCTTGTAATCAGACTGGTTAGTTAATACAAGTGAGTTTCGAGTATTAGTGAGTTCATATTTTATATTTTGTTTATACACTTCGATTCTGTGCCATTCCTGATATATCCAAAGTTCGTGTTGGGCTTTCGGATCTACGGGATTTACCTTCAACGGTGTTTAAAATGGTTGACCTAAATTATATTCTAATCTCATGGACAAGATAGATATAACTTTCCGCATTTTAGCTAACAAAATGATCAACTTCTTTAATTAATTAAATTTTCTCATATTAAACAATTGAATTTCTTCCTCATAGACAAATATTAAATTCTATCCATTAATTTATCCTATCTCTAGGCTTCATTAATGTGCTCAATATGTTTGGCTTAAACTATTTATAATCTCATAGACAAGTTATAAATAATCTTCCAAAGTTTAATTAATGAAATGACCAATTCTATTAAGTAATCAAATTAATCATTTTAAACAACTAGTCCATAAAATTAGTTAAACTCCTAAATTTCAGTCAAAAAAAGGTCAACCCATATTCTTTAATTCAACTCATGTCCAAGAGTAAATTAACTACAACAACTCATTACTAGTTTTAACACTTTACATATAAAATAAGACATTATCATAAATAATAACAACAAAAGAAAATATTAAAGTGAATACTCTCAATATCTAAACTTTCTTTTCTTTCACAAATAATCACCATTTATACTAGGTATTGAGGTTATCTAAGTAGGAGATTAATATAACAACAAGAACTACTTTTCTTGAATAAAAATGGAAAACACGAAATTCTTAAAATTAATTCAGAGAATTTTTAACAAATATTTGGGAAATAAAAACAACATATTAAGAATCTACACGACAAGAAGATGAATTTTCATATAAAGAACTTACAAATTGGAGCTAAAATGAGAAAGATATGAAAGATTGAAGTTGAAGGTCCAAGAATGGTGGAAATCCGAGCTTTGAGGAGGAAGAAGACACCCTTTTTTATCTGAGTTGGGTGTGAGATGGTGTGTTTTGAGTTGGGGATGGAATAGAGCTTTTATAGCTGGAGTTTTGTGGAAGGCGTCCAGAAGGGCGGCCGCCCTCCGGCCATGGTCGGCAGCCTTCCATCAAATCACCGACAAAGCTGGGTGCACGCGTCAAATCCGCCGCAGGCGCCCGTGGAGGGCGGCCGCCTATTTGGACGCCTCCCGTCTTGTCTCAGCGACCGGCAGCTCAAAAGTCACATCGCTCCGCAGGCGGCCACGGAGGGCGGCCGCCTTCCGGCCCTTTTCAGCAGCCTTCCATTATTTTGTCGCCACGCAAAGCCCTGTGTGCTGAAACTGTCAAAAACTCGTAGGAGCTCAGAAAGGCGACCACCTTATCGACCGCCTCAAGTCAAATGGAACAGGTGTCTTCACCAAAGTTGTAGATTTCTGTATTGGCTAACTACTGGTTTTTGAATTACATTCATTGGATTTGTAGTTTATGAGATATGACCAAAACGGTGATCATGTGTCACTTTCCATCCCAACTGCAAATGTCTGACTTCTTTGAGCAATATGTCTGTTCTAAGATTGTTATTTGGTGTTGTGTTCTTCATAAGAGTTGTAGAGCAAGAAGATGTAAATGTAATTCAACTCGTATCACGAACGTTGAGCAATCATGCGCAAAGTTCTGATCAAAATACGAACATGTGTCTCTATGCATCGTCCATTTTCATCAAAAGTGGCCATATAGGCGACTTCTTCTTGGTTTTGAACTTCCTTTCATGATTTTTTCATCTCGTGGACTCTTCTTTTTGAACAATTGGTCAACATATTTTTCAAACTTCCGTAGCAATTCATTTGTTGGGAAAAAATGCCACTTTCTTCACACAATTGACTCGAAATTTCACCGAACATATTATGAATGTGGTTTTCACCCCTGGTGCTCAAACTGTTGCTGAGGCAGAGTACTCGACCCCTGGTGCTGCTGAATCCAGGTCTCCGACCCTAAATGCAGGAATTTATGCTGTGAAACCTGTCCAGAATGGGACTTCTGTTGTTACTAATATTGAGGCTGGGACTACTGCACAAAAACCTGTCCAGACTGGGCATCGGACTACTGCACAAAAACCCCAAATTGCTGCTCCAGTTGGCAAGGGAACTGCTACGAAGGACCTGGATGCCTCAAATGTTACTGCCAGTAACATTATGCTCACAAAGGGGATTGTAGGAGAGCTGGAAACTGGGCAGTCAACTAAAACTACTGCCAACTGGGAGAAGCCCGCTGCCAGACCTTGGAATGCACTGTTCAAAGACAACCGGGATCCCTCAAATGGTATAAAACTGAGGTATATCCCGCCAAAAGGCAACTCTTTAGACTTTGTTGATAGGAATCTCCCCTCCATGGTTCAAATGTGGGGGTTTTGCCTTGTTGGACAATTTACCGGAAAACACCCCGGGCTTAAGGCCATCTATGAATTGAAAAATACTTGGGGTGTGAGTTGCAATGTGAAAACCCATGAAAAGGGGTGGGTTATCTTTAAATTTCATAATGATGAAGATAGACAAAAGGTTTTGAAGGGGGGACCGTATACCATTTATGGTATACAATTAATGCTAAAAGCTCTCTCGGTGGACTTCTCATTTGATGATGATGAATTCCTTAAGGTCCCCATTTGGGTTAAATTTCCCAACTTAAACATGAAGCTTTGGAATGAGGAAGCTATAAGTGAGATTGCTTCCATGGTTGGAGTTCCACTATCCACGGATAAAGTAACCCAAGATAGGAGCAACCATCACTATGCTAGGGTCCTGATTGAGGTGAATGTCTCCCAACCACCGACACTATCATTTCCTATAAGACTACCTTCCCGTAAAGTAGTCAACCAAACTGTGGTGTATGAGACGTTCCCTAACTTTTGTTTTCATTGCAAAGAATATGGGCATCACCCATTTATTTTCAAAAACCTACATGAGAAGGAAAAAACAGAAAAAATTCTACATGACAAGGAAGAGGAAGAAAAAAACAATATTAACAAAATGATTGCAACTATTGAGGTCTGTTCTACTACCCAAGTGGTATCCAACGAGGACAGAGAAGAGGAACCCGAAGGGGTTGAGGTAGAAAAATTAAAGCTGGTGGAATCAGGTGGAATTATGGAAGCAGCAGGTAGGGCGGAGGATGATGTCATGGCGGCACCGACCCAGGAACTGGTGGCGGAGAATGCATCGCATGATGCACATAGGGTGGATGGGATCGTGCAACACGGTTTGGGGGAACCAACAGTGGACCCGAATATGCCAACCCCTGAGGAAGAGGACCCGCTTAGCTGGTTACGGATACTACCAAGCCGCTCAGACCTAAAAATCTGAGTGCGGGATAAAGATGGGAGGAGAAGTTTTTCTTGTTATAGATGTTGTTCAGATTAGTAGGGTTTTCTTCCCTCAGACTAGTTTATTTTGAGTATGATATCCAGGGGACTGTCCTGGTATTTACAGATTTAGTTGGTTGGGAAGGTTATATCTAGGTTAGTTAATCCTAGCTTAGATAGTGTGTTTCTGAATGCTTTGATACATTGTATGATGTTATTTTTTGGGTGTTTAATATAATTACCTTTCATCCAAAAAAAATGAATGCGGTTTTCACCTGATTTCATGAAACTTGAACCAAAATATCTAAAACATGCCTTGTTTTTCTATTTTCTATCTGAAAATCGCTCAAATATGATGAGAAAAATAAGTACAAAAATGGACGTATCACGAGGGCAGCAGTATTCAGAAAGGAATGACCCTCAGGTATTCCCACTAGCTTGCCACAGTCTGCCGCACTTTGCTTCTTCTTTTGAGGGGCCTTCATCTTCTTCTTACTTTTTGCCGAGGGTGCAGCTCTGAGGGGTTCCGGGTTGAGGACTCGTGAAGTCCCCTCCCCAATGGCAATGGCCGAGGGAATAGCGATAGTCACCTCTCGGCGCTCTTTCTCTTCTTCGTCTTCCGCAGTTTGAACGGCGAGGGCCAGTTCCTCGTCATCGTTCACTTGCTCAAAATCTTCAGCCTCGACCTTGGCTACAAGGTCCTTTTGCACCTCCTTTGCTACTGCAGAGTCATCCTGGGGCGAGGCCTCGTTACTAGCGGATCTCTCATCCGACCAGGTCTCAGATTGCACTGACGGCTCCCTCGAGATATCTTGTGAATTGCTCTCAGACGACATCTTTCGGAACTATAGAAGAAAGGAATTGGGGGGAGAAAGAAGGCTCCCTAATGGACTAACACTAGATATAAGGGAAGCGAAGCAAGAAGTGCGAACAACAGCAAGAAAGGAGGATGAACTGACCTTGAAAGTGAGGGTTTGATCAAACAAGCACTTTCTCTCTCTAGAAATTTTTGCGAGAGCTTCGCTACAACAGAATCGCGCAAGGAGTATGAGCCAGGCCAGGGGTATTTATAGCCTCCCAGCCTAAGGACTTGGGCCGAGAACCGGGCCACCAGTTGAAAGCTCGTCACCGCTAACCGCAGCCTCAGCCAACTGGTGCCACCCGCCCAATACAGCCAGCCAACACGCGCCACGTGGACGTCTTCTCCAACGGTCATATCCCAACGGCTATTTTTGAAAACCAGAGGTGTCCTCAGTTGTCAACTTTCAGACAACATCAAAGCAACCCCTCAGGCTCTCACATTCAAACGCCTTCATCGAAGGTTAGCCCCCATCCCTCAATGTATGGAAGACTGGGAGACTCCCCTCGAAAGCACCAGAATAATCACCTACATCCATCAGCAACGGTCACGCCCCAGTTCCCAAGAAGCCTAGCTTCGACTCTCAGCATTGATGCCCTCAGGTCACAAGCAGCCCCCGACTTTTCGGGGCCACTTTCCACAGATCATGAATGGCCCTCGGCCCCAGCTTTATCCTTCATATCAGATCGAAGGGTTCACCTCTTTACTTCATTTCGGGGGCATCCGGTGCACTCTTTTTCCCTCATTAGGATTTTTTCCCACAGGTTTTTTTCTAATGAGGTTTTTAACGAGGCATCTCCCCAAAATGAAGCAAAAGGCGTCAGCCCTCGGCTCTCTACTGAAGACATGCATTACTCTACTTCTTTTCGCCCCATTACATGTGCCTCAAGGAGTGGGGGACTGGAGAATCCCTCCGGAAAATAACAAAAAGTTGAAAGTTTTTCTCAAGGCACCAACAAAAGCCTTCAGTCCCAAAATGTGGGGGACTGGGGGACTGTCCTCGCCAAAAAGCGCAAACACAAATGTTTCACTACTCTGCAAACTACAACAAAGCAGCCACCAGCAACTTCACAACATTTACTCCTTTTCCCTCAAATACTTTTCGGCAAAAGGAGTGAGGAACTCCTGATGGAGTATATGGCCCAGGGACCCCCGGCCCACATACTCCCACTACTGCAGTTAGGCCCAACATGCCCAAATGAGCCAAGCCCAGCTAACGAGACCCCAAATGGCCCATAATGCGTGACATATGCCTTCGGCCCCATGCCCAAAGGTTGTGCACTCATAAAATCAAACCCAGGAACATCACAGGAGAACAAAGCTCGAAAACCAAGCCTTCGGCACATAATGCCCCCGGTATGTGAAGCCTTCGACCCCAGTACATACAGCCGAAGGCGCTCTTCTCGACAAGATTTGTTCTCCCACATGCGCTGAATCACCGCGTCAAGTACAACGTCACACCCAACCACCGCATTTAATGCAGTGCACATGCCAGTGTCGGTGCCACCACGATTGAGGTGACCCTCGGCCGTCAGATGCTTGACACGTGTCCCTGCCTAGCATTTATTACTACTATAAATAGCGGTCATTTCCATTGTATTACGAAACACAACTTTCCATACTCGAATATATATTCTCTCTCTTACTTATTGCTCTGACTTCTCTTTAAGTTATTCCCCGTAATAACCCCTCGGATAAGCTACCCCCGGGTACACTATCCATCAACATTTATCCTTACTAGTTTATAAAATAATATTGTAAAGCAGCAACAATATGTTTTTTAAACTTTTTATCCTTGTCATTAGTGTTTTATTTTGTTTCATTTAATAGTTTTACTTCTGAATACTTGCGACAAAATTTAAGAATGAGATAGAATTGAAGGGTATACTAGCATTTTCAAATATAAAATAAAAAACATTGTGAATAGGTACTCAAAGGCATTTTTTTATTTTTGTTTTTTCACGTCGAACCGTCAAATAAAAAAGCGGATCACCAAACATTAAAAATAGTTATTTGACACAGCAAATAGCCAAAGCCAGTTCAAAACTCAAACACTAAAAACAGTTGTTTCCAAACATCCTTTTGTATGTAGATCTTTTTCTATCCTTCAATAAAAGACAACAATTATATTATTAAGGCCACCTTAAAAGGAGACCGTAGTAGGTCACGCACCCCTAACTAGACTTGGACTCGGGCCGGTTCGGGCCCGGTCGAGCCGGCGGTTTGTGAAAAGAGGGCCCGGGACCGGCCCGCGGTAAAGGCTGTTCCGGTTCGGGCCGGGCAACCTGCCCGGGTCACGGGTCGGACCACCCGCCGGACCGGACGGGTTAAATACATTTTTTTTAATTTATACTTTATAAATGAATTTTAATTTATACTTTATATAAATTTATAGTTTTATAAAAATGTGTATAAAAATATTAGAAAATGTGGATACGAGTTTTCTGCATACGAGTTTTGACATTGTTTATATAGACAACTTGTCCAAAAACTGTCTACGTGTATCAAAGATTATTTGTATAGATAGTCTACAAAAGGTATATAAATGGCATTCCGCTTTTTGCACACACAAAAGTTGCGGTGATTCTTTGGTTATTGAACCAGGAATCTTTAGTACCAGGAATCTATAGTATGGACAACGGAATAGGTAAATTAGGTAATTACGTAGTATCTCATTACCGGGATATTTGCATCTCACTATCTCAGGACACTGATGACTGATGAGCAGAGGCAGATCAAGTAATTCAAGTATACTTTTAAAAGATAATTTTAATGGAAAGGTAACATGTTTATGGATGATTAATTTATCATTTAGGATTAAACTGACAAGAAACTTAAGTTGATACGAAGGAAATAATGAATTCTAAAATAGTGAGTACATAGGAGCCAAAGTTACAGAGTACCTTGTCATAGTTGAGACGGTTCAACACCAACAACAGTAGTATAATTGCATAATTATTGCACGAAAAATAACAACAATGGACTTTCCCCATTCACCCCAGAAAAGCTAAAAGAATACACAGAATTAAAATTATTAAAAAAAAAACAAAACACACGGAATTGAGAGCAATCCATTAAGTACTACTCTGTAACATATATTGGGGTAAAGGCCTTGAAGTGTTTGGTAGAGTAGTTGAGGCAGCAATCCATTAGCTAGCCATGTCCTTTTTAAGCTTGTTGAGGCTTGTCCCACTTGAGAGGCTTCACAACTTCCCATGTGAAGTCCGGATCATTCCTACCAAAATGACCATAAGCAGCCGTCTTTAAGAACCTGTCCCCACCCCTCTTGAGGTCCAAGTTGATGGCAATCATCCCCGGCCTGAAATCAAAGCTCTCCTTCACAATCTTCAATATCTCCTTGTCCGGAATCTTTCCAGTCCCATAGGAATCCACAAACACAGACAACGGTTCCGGCACACCAATAGCATATGAGACCTGCACAATGCATCGCCTCGCAAGCCCACTAGCGACAATGCTCTTAGCGGCTTGCCTGACCACATAAGCCCCGCTTCTATCCACCTTTGTAGGATCTTTTCCTGAAAAAGCACCACCCCCGTGAGCGCCCCACCCTCCGTATGTGTCAATAATGATCTTCCGGCCAGTCAACCCGGCATCACCGTGAGGCCCACCGATGACAAATCGGCCCGACGGGTTGAGGTGGAAGATGGTCTTCTCGTCAAGGTACTTTTCAGGGATCACGGGTTTGATGACATGTTCCTTGAGGTCACGTGCGATCTCATCATTTGTCACGGTCTCATCATGTTGAGTGGAGATGAGAACAGTGTGGACCCGAACGGGAACCATCGCACCATTGTCATTATAGTACTCCACGGTCACTTGGGTTTTACCGTCGGGTCTAAGCCAAGCACAA
Organism: Cuscuta europaea; assembly: GCA_945859875.1. Taxonomy (NCBI): domain Eukaryota; kingdom Viridiplantae; phylum Streptophyta; class Magnoliopsida; order Solanales; family Convolvulaceae; genus Cuscuta; species Cuscuta europaea. Next base: position 5,389,298 of record CAMAPE010000013.1, read on the forward strand.
GTTCCGTTCTTCCGGACCTCGGTGAGACGAGCACCAAGTTGGGTTGCGAGGACATGGCTGAGCGGCATCAATTCAGGGGTCTCATCTGTGGCATACCCAAACATGTGGCCCTGATCACCCGCACCAATCTCCTCCGGTTTCTTTGTTAAATGACCGTGCACACCCTGAGCAATGTCAGGGCTCTGCTGCTCAATGTAAACAAGGACCTTGCAGTTGTCTGCGTCCAATCCTACATCATCTGACACGAAACCGATCTCACGGCAAGTGTCACGCACAATTTTCTCGTAATCGACCTCAGCCTTGGTGGTGATCTCTCCGAAAACCATGACCATGTTAGTCTTGGTGCAAGTTTCACAAGCCACCTTGCTGTCGGGGTCTTGAGCGAGGCAAGCATCTAGAACAGCATCAGAGACCTGGTCGCAGAGCTTGTCAGGGTGACCCTCGTTAACAGACTCGGATGTGAACAAGAAAGTTTCCATTTCTTTTGATCTGGTGGCTGCAAGGATAAACTAATGAGAAAACAAAACCAGCAATGGATCAGAAAGTTTCTATGATCGTGAAACAACCAGTTCATGATCCAAGTCAAAGAAGAAAGTAATATAATATCAACACCAGGAAATCAAATAGAAACTACAAAAAATACGGATAAGTTTCAAGCTGTACTGTGTAAAGTGTGATTTGGAAAACTAGTCTGAAGAGATCATATACATGTACTGATAAACTTCAAGTGTTTTGCACAACCAGCAGGAGAGCAGTGAGAGAAGCATACAATCTGGTACTAAATTAACTGAAGCTGCAGATCTACATGGCTTTTAGGTAGTCAAGAAATAGATTGCACCATACATCAAAGATCTAATCAAATAATACCAACAAAATTCAACTAAGCAGCACTTTATCAAAAACTGTGGAACCATTTGAGTATATCGGTATATAACTCCTTATGGAGTCATATAAGCAAAAAGATCTAACCAGCATAACTTAATTCTCATAGTGGGGCATCACCACTATATAAACCAAGTGATGATAGTAAGATCATTTCATCCCATATGACTTCATAAGGTCATGACTCCATAAGGCGTGGTCCGTGCCTCCATAATTATTTTTAGCACTTCAGTTCAAAACACGGGACTAGTCGACTCGGATCCAGACAATTAATGAAGATTAACGCAGAATCAAATGCATCACACTCGTACAGAAAGGCGGGAAATGGGACGATTGAAACGGCATAAACATAACTAAATATACATGTACATACGCGTAAGTTTTTAGCAGATCTAGAGGAAGAGAAGTGAGAAAAGCACAAAAACTGGAACTTAAAAACAGAGTAACTTTAACAGCAGATCTACGTCGCATTTAGGGAGACAAACAAATAGATTTCGCCATGCATCACAGATCTAGTAAAACAAGATCAATAAAACGCCAGTCATATGCTGACTTGATCGAACTGGACAGAGAAGCGGAACCAAAAAAAGCAGAGAACTCAACTGAGCAGGGCTTGAGTTCACAATAATGGCACAATTTGACTTAGATCTAAGCAATTAACGAAGAAATGAATGGATCAAAGTCGTGGAGACGGAGAGAAGAATCACCTCGAAGTGCCGGAAATGGGATATTGAGCGGAGGAATCGGAGGCGAAGGGCAAGGAAGAAATGGGGAGGAGCCGCGATTATATAGGAGTTGGGGGACAGGCCCTTTGCGACTTGATTCGAGCTACATACATCAGACCGTAGTGGGTGAGGTGCCACGTCAGCAGAGTATGCAGCCGACACTCCAATTTGGGTAACCAAAATTCAAGCGCGTGGGATCGGGGTCGTTAGTCAAACGTCTTCGTTTACCTACCCACATGCGCGTCTTTATTTTCTTTTTTACCCCCAACAACTTGTAAGCCAATAGATACATAGACATAAAATGTTTGAAAAAATCAATTTTATAGAAAATGAATTTCTGGCGCAGATATATTATTCAATACTGTTTGTGGAATCATACATTTATATTTTTGCAAAAAACATAGAGTATGTGAGCGCACAAATCAATGTCTCCGGTCTCTACATAAACATTAGCTATTTTTGTGATTTATTTTCAAATTTTCAGTTTTAATTATTCACACAAACAAAACTTGTCTGACGGATGGTATATTCGGGGATGTATCTAGACAGATGTCAGAATAAGTAAGAGAGAGAGTGAGTATTTATTTAATGAAGTTGTTCTTATCGATTACAATGAGAATTGGCTGCTATTTATAGCAGCCATAAATGTTTGATGCAATTACTGTGGGTACACGTGTCAAGCAATCAACGGTGGAGGGTCGACTCAGCCAGGGTGGCGCCGACACAGCATGTGGCACCGCATTCACTGCGGTGGTTGGAGTTGACACCGCATTTAATGCGGCGATTCAGAGCATGTGGAGAGGAGATCCTGTCGAGGAGAGTGCCCTCGGCTACAAGCACCCGGATGTTGCATGTGCCGAAGGTTATGTATGAGCCGAAGGCTGTCTGTGCCGAAGGCCGTACGTACCCAGGGGCCATTTGGGCCTTGGTGGCGTGCTGGGGACGTACGTAGTCGGATATCGTCGTGTGCTAAAAGTCGTACGTAGCTGGATACCGCCATGTGCTAAGGGCCGTACGTAGCTGGATACTGCCATGTGCTAAAGGCCGTACGTAGGTGGATACCGCCATGTGCCAAAGGTCGTACGTACCCCGGAGGACTTTAATGTGTTGGAGGACGTACGTCCTCTGGAGCCTTTAGTGCTGGAGGACGTACGTCCCCGGGACCTTCTATGTGCTGGAGGACGTACGTCCCCTGGGAGCTTCATGTGCAGAAGGATGTACGTCCCCTGGAGCATTCATGGGCCTTGTTGCTGTGTTTGGACCACTTGGACATGATTGTAGTAGTGGAAGTATGTGGGCCGAGGGTCCCTTGACTATATACTTCATCATTGTCTATGATCAAATTAATTAGGTGCAAAAACACTCAGTATAAATATTATATTCCTAGTTTTCTTATTTGTAATTGCGTATTTGTTGTGAGTATACTCTCTTAAAAGTAGATTATTAAATACTGTTTATTCATGTTATTTTACAAGTTATCAAGGAGTTGTCCTTTTACAAATAAAACACGTTGATATTCTAATTTTGAATTGTTTTAAGTACAATAAAATCTATATTGAGAGAAAGGTTTATAACAATAACATGTTGCTCTTTTAAAATAATGATCACAATAATATTTAATTGACCTAGTGAGTTCTTTCTAAAAATCTTAATATGTGACAAGTAAAAGATTATGCAAGGAATAAAGATAGTATTAATCTTACTTATGAAATGTAATTATATTTTAATCATATTTAGAGTAATTGTTTCTACAAAGTAGTCCTATCACGACATGAACATATTTTAACGTACTTAAGTCATTTATGGAAATATAATTATATGATCGATGTAAATGCTATAATTGTATTTTCGCATTTAAAATGCCTATTTTAGGTGTCTTCATCGATGAAATAAAGAGCTAAAACGTTCCGACGCTATACACTAAGTGAGTATTTTCCTTAACTCTGATTTTGTTTTGTAATTATGTATTTATTTGTTTGTTTAATTTTTAGTTCATAACATTTCATTCACATCTGATTCGGAAACTAGTTCCGCAAAAAACCTTATTTATAGTATTGGTTGATGATTAACTACGCCATAAATAAAAAAGGAAAAAGAATCAAATAAGTTCTTCTACTGTTTCCAATATGTCACTTAAGTCCCGGATCTAAAAAGCGTATTATATAAGTACACCTACTTTTAAAATACAAGCAATCGAGTCATTTGACATGCTATAGCAAGTTGTTTTTTAAAATAAATTAGGAATATTAATAAATCTTACAAAAATTCATATAAATTTGAATAAATAATATAATAATAATATAAAATAGTATACATGTAAAAATAGATAAAATTTTAAAAATATTAATATAAAATAAATATCATAAAACTGAAAAAAAAATGAAAATAAAAAATTTAAAAACCTTTTAAATAGATGTAGAATATACAAATATTTTTAAAAATAAAAAATATTGACTTTGATATTCTGAAAAATTCACAATTTTTGTATATATTTCTTCAAAGTTTAACAAATTTTTGGAGTTTTGAATATTAAAAATCTGCTATTACACGTCAAAACTGATTGAATGGTCAAATTGATCAATTTTGTAACGTAGATGTACTTATATTATACTTATTTTAGTATAAGGACTTAAATGGCGGATTGGAGAGTATAAGAGCTTATTTGACCCTTTTTCAATAAAAAAATTCACCCTTGTAGATTATATAAAAAGTCAACCACCATTTTAATTTTAGTGATAAGTTTTATGAACACTGAAGCACAAGTCGTTTCAACAGCTACATCTGGATTTTTAATTTCAAACATATTGGTTCGTCGTAGTAATTAATAATTAAGTTCTAAGGCATATTAATTTTTTAGAGCCATCAAGGAACCAAATACAACTTAGAAGCTTACATTTTTAACAGTAACTAAAAGGTCATTTATTACGCCTCTAATGTGTAGGCTCTAGAGGGTTGTCCCTAAATATAAATGATGACATATATTGATACATGCCCTAGGGTTACAAAAAAGAAGGGCCAGCTCGGGATCCCAGTAGTCCCTACTGCTCAGACGAAGCCCTTATATGAGGCTGAGATTGCCATTGAGACCCAGAATTGCATCAGTCAACCCTTTCTATCTCAGGTTGAGCTATACCGGTGAGACTGGACAGGATAGTCTTTAGTCTCAACTCCTTGTTGGCGCTACCAGACGAGACTGGATGAACCCTATCTGCATCGACTCAACCGCAACTTCAATAATTAGCCTTTTCCAGATGTAACGGTCTATCAGAATACACACATACATGAATATTTGTTTTTTGGAAAATCAATGAGACATATTTTGTTGCGTCGTAAGATTTGTGGTGTGGAGAGAAACAAGGCACAGTCATGTCATCATTCAAAGTCATTGGAAAAATTTTCATTTTCTAAATCGTTTAATTTGTCCTTCCATTAGCTCCACAATAGCAAATATTGTATGCGTCGAATGCAACAACTAACTAAGCACATGATGCGACACATTATATTGTGTATTAGACATAAGAGAGCTAATGTGTTACCCATCACATTGAGGGGCATGAAAGCATTTTGATCGTTGTTATCCTCATTTCTTAGTAGAGTTGCACAATGTTCGACTTCATTTTATATTTTCTAACAGACTTGCACTGCATGATCACAATGAGACTGAGTATTCATGTTGGCCTATTATAGTCACGTCTTATAATCTACCCCCAGCTACATGATTGGTATGAGACTAAGATTCATGTTGGCCTATTATAGTCACGTCTTATAATCTACCCCTAGCTACAGGGTCAGTATGAGACTAAGGATTCATGTTGGCCTATCATAGGCGTGTATTTCAAAATAAATTAAATCTGAAACTAAAATTATTCGAAAATGTTACTCCGTACAAGTTATAGTAAATGATTTAATGTTTTATTTTAAATGCAGATGTGATCCGAAATAAAAATATAAAACTCTATTAAAGTGTTGCCTAATTGCAAAAAGTATTACAAATGAAAATAATAACTATGTTACATAAGTATAAGAAAAATGTTGCATAAAAGTATATTTAAGTGTTGCATTTTATTATAAAATGTTGTTGATGATGATCGTTAAAGTGTTGCATTTGGATAACTTGAGCAACACTTTTATTCAACGTTGCATAATACGATAAAAAGTGCTGCATATGACTTTATGCAACGAGACCTGAAGTAACCATATCATGTATTTTATGCAAAAATTAACAAGTCTGTACATAAAACCATGTTATTATAATAACATCCAGGAAAAGCTACATGAGCTTAAGACAACTAATATATTATATAGTATTATTAGATAAATTAATATAAAAAACTTGTAGTTTTATAAAAAATAATGCCCGCCTAGAGGTAGTGTGATGTCATTAGGATCTTGCTCGCTTAATGGATTTCAAATGTTGAATTTGTACAAGTTAAATAATAAAAGTAAACACATCACTAAAAAATTGAGGTGAGATAAAAAAATATACATAAAATATACGTGTGAAATATAATGCCACATAAGTAACACATTGTCATATTGTCCCGAACCAATGACATCAGTAGAGACAGTAGCCTATATATGTCTAATGACATAATAATATTCACACTCATAAAATCCCATTGACATTTGATACTGGAAATAAATGAATATGCAAGAAATGGTTTTTATATAGCATACAAGTTAATTATAAGTTGCGATATGAATTGGTAGAGATGCCTATATAACATAAAGCCCCTATTATTTTTAATAATGTGTATGCCACTTCAATGATTAGTATATAAAATGTGTGTAAGTCAAATATGCATTGGATTGCCATCAAATTTTATGGATTTTGGTATTATTATTGAAAATACATAGCTAATAAGTTTATAGAAAAATAAAAATGCTATACACTTATTTTTTTGTAAATATGTAACATTAACATTAACATACATACTAAAAAACGTACGCACACTCAATTATCTCTATAAAACCTGATTGTTTTTCTTGGAATCAAATGTTACATTTGCTTAAAGACATGAACTGACACTTTCATGTTAAAATGAAATAAATTACCACAAAGAATAGTTTGTAAGGCATAATAAGAATAAATGTTGCCATAAAGCTTAAGAAACATACTATAACAAAAAAATCAACCACATATACAATGGAATTTACACCATTTTGTGAAAGATCAAAAGTCGTATATATATTATTGATGGTTCTGATCTTTCATTCGAAGTATGTGATTTTACACCAACGTGATATCACTACAAAAAACATTGAATTAACCACTTAAATCAAGCACCTACATACTTTAATGACTATACTCACTATCTTTGTAACTTAAGAATAGTGACTAGATTTAGAGGGTTTGTGGCATTTCTTCTACCCCAAAATAATTAGTGACAAAAGAGGTTTTGTATGCTTATTAAATAATTATCATTACTAATCGATTTTGTTTGTGAAATAAATGAATGATTTTGAAATATAATATATTTATATGACAATAATTGTAAAATATATTTAAAAATATAATTAAGTTAATTTAATTATCTCGACTCATCTTAATTTCATCATTCCCCCACTAAAATACAATCATTGGCTCCACTAAGCAACATCCTAATATTTTGCCGCACACACCCCACACTCAAGTCGCACAATAACAATATACTCCGTATGAAGAGAACAATCATGGTTGAAGCCAGCGGGTGAAATTCTTAGATATGTAATTAAAGCAACTTTTCTCAACGGGCACTTCCATGTCAATCATTAATTTAAGTCAATCCATATTTCTTCTATTTGTGGTTAATTATCGTTATTTGCATCGATATGAATCGTATGTCAATTGATGTGATAAAGTTGGGAGAAGGTGTGATCATTTATTTTAATATATGAAGGTATGCGACAACATATGTATTTATGTACGTATTTCTTTAAATGGTTAAGAAAGAAACATAAAGTAAAACATTCATTAAAGCAGCAGAAACATTAATACAAGTGTTCAAGCCACACTTGGCAAACTTAGGTATACAAGCCCCCAAACGATGGTTCAAAATATAATATCTATGAGCATTATCAATATTGTTTTAAAATCAGAAACGGAGGAAGCATGAACCAAGTTTTCCCTTCTTGACCTTCTTGAAGCAATGAGTGTTGGTAGCAAGCTTCAACTTCTACCTGAATCTATGACGTGGCCTGCCCCGTGAAGGGGAGGTTAGTACTTTGAAGCATTTGAAAAGTACAATCACAACTACATTGAATATAATCAAAGTTTCAATTCTTAAGATCCTCAACTAGGGTGATATCATAATATAGGCCGTAACACTAGGTTACCCTGTTTGAAAATATACTTACTTTATATAAAGTCAAGTAATCGGCTCGTTGGCCCATGTTCATTTTGAAACTGTTAGTAAAATGATATTATAAGTGCGAGTTTTAACCAGATAAAAATCCCGAGTTTATACAAATCACCAGACAAACCACCAAATGCAAGAACAGAAAAAATAATAATAATAATAATTAGAATAAGTGAAAAAAAAGGAATAAAGAAAAGATAAGAAGAACTTATCGCAGGATCGCCCGTTAAAACGGACTGGCCTTGAAGAAAGATAGCCCCCGTATCCCGATAGCTATTCGGACGGGTCTGGCTAGCTCGCTCCCAGGATAATCCTACTCCGTTTCAGACTTGTAGCTACCTTGACTGAAACCTTCGACCGTTGCCCGGTTTGCCTTTGAAAGAAAAAAAAAGGATGAAAGAACTATGGATTATATGCTCTCGACACAAAGGAATTAAATTCCTTGAATACAAGAAGAGTGCAGACAGAAAGTTGTCTTCGCACTAAGAGGAAAAAAAAATTCGCAGGTGATTTTCTTTGTGGGTTAGGCAAGATCAAAATGGATAGAGCATGTAGTGGGTTATCTCTTCTGCTTGTTTTCGGAAATCAGGCACACCTTATATATACATATGTTCTAGTATAAATAAAAGAAAGGGTTTTTGGATGTACATGGACAGGCAGGTCGGAGAAGCAGTTATGATACCAATTAGTATAGCCATAACTTTTCAGTTTCATCAATAACTCTCTCAACTTGACCTGCTGTCTTCTTAATAATTTTGAAATTCAAAATTTCAAATTATTAATTACATTAAATTACATACGGATGTAATTAAAATGAAATGTCCATCCATCCAAATTCTAAGAATATAATTTTGTCCTGAAATCAAATAGTCTCCAAAGCCGACTCATTTGCTTAATCATTTTGAATCCTTTATATGATCTTTGAACAATGTTCCTTATCATATTATAAGAGATAATTTATTTCTAAAACGGACAAAATATTCTTCATATTAATACGTCACATTTACAACCATTACAACTATGGATTCTTACTGAAACAAGTCCATATATTATGGTTGTACTTTGATGTAAAAATAATATTCCCAATTCTTATTTTATACATGTACACTTTAGGACTCATAAGTGAGACCCCAAGAAAATAATATTTCGTCATATTTCCAACAATCCCCCACAAATCCATAGTTGTAGACTCAACTCTAAGACATAGTGTGCTTTCAAATATGGTACCTTCCGGTTTGAACCAAATTCTAAGCTCTTACCCCTAACCCCCACAGGAACTGAGTGAACAGAGTTCTTGAACTCGAACCTTGATTGTGTTGGTGTGGGATAAAAGCAACACACTAACGGCAATGGCAACGATCTATAGGGGTGGCGCTTTTACGGCCGTGCGTCCTGATCCTGTCTCAAGAATGTCATCGAGAATTAACCTTATTCTCTTATTGCGGCCACACAATAACATTCTCATAGTTGGGCATCTCCAAGAGTGAATTGCTAACACTCTGCAATTAAGTTCGATCCCATTCAGAGTCTTAAACTCTTACTAACTTAGCAATTTCAGCATCTCTAAGGCTTATCAAGGAATAGAACTCATTAAATTATTTTAATGAGATGCACAATTCACTCTACAATTTGTTTATACCACATTGAACCTACTTTATGGGATCTCCACTCAGATAGGTTGGGTTGCCACCGTAGATGAATAATTATTGGGTTTCAGTCCCATTCCTAACCTTGATTTTATCACTTGATTTAAATCAAGTCCTTTTGTTAAAGGGTCTGCTGTATTATCTTTGGATCCAACAAAATCAACAGCAAACACTCCTTGAGACACAAATTTCCTTATAGTTTTTAATCTAACTTGAATGTGTCTCCTAGTCTTTTGATTATACTTGGTACTCCTAATTTTTGCAATTGTACTCATACTATCACAGTGCAAACAAATAGGTGGAATTGGCTTGCTGAATATAGGTAACTCGGACATTAGTCCCATAAACCATTCAGCCATAATTCCTGTAGTATCCAACGCACATAATTCAGCCTCAAAAGTAGACCGAGAAAGTACAGTTTGTTTAGTGGACTTCCAGGCAACAGCCCCACCACCAAATGTAAACACATAGCCAGTACACCCATAACTCCCAGAGTTCTTAGCTATCCAGCTTGCATCACTATATCCTTCAAGAACAGGAGGATATTTCCCATAATGCAAACACAAGGAAATATTTCCTTTCAAGTATCTAAATACTCTATTTAAGGCCTCCCAATGAGTTCTGTTTGGACAACAAGTGTACCGACTCAGTTTAGACACTGAAAATGCAATATCAGGTCTAGTACAGTTAGCTAAGTAACCCAAGCTACCAATCATCTGAGAATATCTTAATTGAGACACAGGAACACCACTTTCATTTTTATACAAAGCTACTGAAGGATCATAAGGTGTTTTAGCAATTCTACTATTTTTAAATCCAAATTTCTCAATTAATTTTTCAATATAATGTGACTGAGAAATAGAAATGCCTTCAGTTGATCTAATCAACTTTAGTCCAAGAATTACTTCAGCCACCCCCATATCCTTCATTTCAAACTTAGTTTTCAAAAATGACTTAGTCTCAAAAATAATATTATCATTAGCACCAAATAATAATATATCATCAACATATAGGCATAAAATAATACTTATATCACCTTTACATTTATAATAAACGCTTTGATCAGCATCTATAAGAGTAAATCCAAACGAAGAAATTATTTTATCAAATTTTTCGTTCCATTGCTTAGGGGCTTGCTTAAGTCCGTATAAGGACTTAACTAATTTACAAACTTTTCTCTCATTGCCTTTTGCCACAAATCCCTCAGGCTGATCCATATAAATTTCTTCTTCAAGGTCACCATGAAGAAAAGCTGTCTTAACATCCATTTGATGAATTTTAAGACCGTATACGGAGGCCAATGCTATGAGCATTCTTATCGTGGTCATTCTTGCAACAGGAGCATATGTATCGAAAAAATCAATACCTTCTTTTTGTTTATAACCCTTAGCAACTAATCTGGCCTTATATTTATCAATGGTTCCATCCGGTTTTAACTTCTTTTTAAAAATCCATTTACATCCAATAGTGGTACAACCAGGAGGAAGGTCAACGAGCTCCCATGTTCCATTTTGAACAATCGAGTCCATTTCACTTTTAATGGCATCCTTCCAATAAATAGCCTCGGATGTGGCCATTGCATCTCTAAAGGAAATTGGATCACCCTCAATATTGTAAGTGATAAAATCACTTCCAAAATCCTTAGTGATCCTAGCACGTTTGCTCCGTCTTGGCTCATCCAGATCATTTGATTCAAAATCAACATGACTAGAATTACTAGATTCTACCCCCACATTTGTCATCTTTTCCACTTGATCAGGAATTGAGTTAAATGTGGTTTCTTGATTTTTAAAAGAAGTATTTTGGGGCACACCCGTTTTCATTGGAAAAACATCTTCAAAGAAAGTAGCATCACGAAGTTCTACAATAGTATTGACATCTATGCCAGAAATTTCAGATTTAATAACCAAAAATCTCAATGCATAAGAATGTTCAACATAACCAATAAAAATAGCATCAACAGTTTTAGGCCCAAGTTTCTTTCTTTTGTGTTCAGGGACTAAAACTTTTGCAAGACAGCCCCACACTTTAAAATATTTCAAACTTGGTTTTCGGCCCGTCAAGAGTTCAAATGGACACTTATCTTTATGTTTCATGGGAATTCTATTCAGAATATGGCATGCAGTATTCAAGGCTTCCCCCCACATAAACTTTGGTAATCCAGAATTCTCTAATAAACTGTTAATCATATCTTTAAAAGTTCTATTTTTCCGTTCAGCTACTCCATTTGATTGTGGTGAATAAGGAGGTGTTTCTTCATGTACTATACCATATTTTTGGCATTCTAGTACAACTAAATTAGAAGTATATTCTCCTCCCCTATCAGATCTTAACCTTTTAATTTTCTTGCCAGTTTGATTCTCTATTTCATTCTTAAAAACTAAGAATTTTTCAAGAGCTTCATCTTTACCCTTAAGTAGATACACATAGCAATATTTAGAATAATCATCAATAAAAGTGATAAAGTATTTCTTTTGGTCACGAGTAAGCACTCCATTAAACTCACAAATGTCGGTATGAATTAAATCAAGTAATTCTGAATTTCTATCAATTGAGTGATAAGGTTTTCTTACTTGTTTAGTTGTAGCACATACCATACATTTCTTAGTTTTATCAATAGAGTGTTTAGGGATTAAATTTAAATTCATCATTCTTTTTACAGAATCTAAATTAACGTGACCCAAACGACAATGCCATAAACAAGAAGAATCACAATTCTCAGATATATAATTTAATTCCAAATAATCAACCACAATCTTAAAAAGTCCATCTGACAAGTAACCCTTGCCAATAAAAAGTCCACCAAATAAAATTACAACTTTATTTAATTTAAAAGACAATTCATATCCCTCCCTAACTAGAATGGAACCACTAACAATGTTCCTTCTAATTTCGGGAACGTGATGCACTCTATGCAAAGTAAGAATTTTCCCCGAAGGGAATTTTATTTCTACTTTTTCAACTCCATGCACACTAGCAGCACTTGTGTTTCCCATCATCACTGTTCTTCCAACCGCAGGCTGATAAGAAACAAAGAGCGATTTATCAGCACATACATGCACATTCGCTCTTGTATCTATTAGCCACTCATTGGAATTATAAATAGTGAAAACTTGAGGGTTAAAAGAAACATACCCATCGGAACTAGTTCCTCCAGTCACCATGTTGACTTGAGGTCCACCAGATTGAGCCTTAGCCTTTTTATTTGGGCACAATTTGGCCCAATGCCCCATCTGTCCACAGTTCCAGCATGGACGGTTTGCTTTTGATTTCTTTGTAATTTTTAATTTGGCCTTTATTGGTTTAAAAGATGATGGTTGCTTATTTTTAGAGTTATGTGTTTGCTTCCCCCCAGTTATAACATGAGCCTTCGGTTGAAATTCAACAGGCGCAATATAACCCGCTTTCTTATGTTCCTCCTCAACAGTAATGGAATGCATCAAAGATTTCCAAGTGATCTTTTTCATTTTATGTTTTAAAGTCATACCAAAATCTTCCCAAGATTTGGGAAATTTTTCTATGACCGCCATCACTTTAAATTTTTCAGGCAATTCCATATCCGCTTCACGAAGAGAATGTAAGATGAGCTCAAATTCTTGTGTCTGTTCTAACACCGATTTACCTTCTTTCATGTCAAATCGTAGGAATTTAGAAACAATATATTTTTCAAGACCGTGGTCCTCAGTATTATATTTCCTATCCAACTCATCCCAAAGGTCCTTAGCCGTGCCGTGGAGGGTGCAATAGACATCAAATAACATGTTGGAGAGACCCAACAAAATCATGCCTTTTGCAATTTCATCCCTCTCACGCCATGAAGCTTGGCGTTCAAGACTTTTGGGATCCGATTCAACAACGGGGGGACACACCGTCATAATTACCGAGAGCAAGCCCTTGGTGATTAACCAAATTTTCATGCGTTGTTGCCAACGCTTGAAAAAATGCCCAGAAAATTTTTCCGGCATTCTGGTTAAATCAACCCTGTGCGAGCCCGTAGCAACATGTTCAGATGTGTCTCCACAGTTAGTCACAGACACAGAATTTACATTATTTTGAGGGATATCATTCACATCATTCTCAACAACATTTTCGGAAATAACAGCATTTTCCAAGTTTGCCATTTTTTTGATTTTCCAAAACTCGAGAAATAATATCTTTCTTCAAGATTGTTAGTAAAATGATATTATAAGTGCGAGTTTTAACCAGATAAAAATCCCGAGTTTATACAAATCACCAGACAAACCACCAAATGCAAGAACAGAAAAAATAATAATAATAATAATTAGAATAAGTGAAAAAAAAGGAATAAAGAAAAGATAAGAAGAACTTATCGCAGGATCGCCCGTTAAAACGGACTGGCCTTGAAGAAAGATAGCCCCCGTATCCCGATAGCTATTCGGACGGGTCTGGCTAGCTCGCTCCCAGGATAATCCTACTCCGTTTCAGACTTGTAGCTACCTTGACTGAAACCTTCGACCGTTGCCCGGTTTGCCTTTGAAAGAAAAAAAAAGGATGAAAGAACTATGGATTATATGCTCTCGACACAAAGGAATTAAATTCCTTGAATACAAGAAGAGTGCAGACAGAAAGTTGTCTTCGCACTAAGAGGAAAAAAAAAAATCGCAGGTGATTTTCTTTGTGGGTTAGGCAAGATCAAAATGGATAGAGCATGTAGTGGGTTATCTCTTTTGCTTGTTTTCGGAAATCAGGCACACCTTATATATACATATGTTCTAGTATAAATAAAAGAAAGGGTTTTTGGATGTACATGGACAGGCAGGTCGGAGAAGCAGTTATGATACCAATTAGTATAGCCATAACTTTTCAGTTTCATCAATAACTCTCTCAACTTGACCTGCTGTCTTCTTAATAATTTTGAAATTCAAAATTTCATATTATTAATTACATTAAATTACATACGGATGTAATTAAAATGAAATGTCCATCCATCCAAATTCTAAGAATATAATTTTGTCCTGAAATCAAATAGTCTCCAAAGCCGACTCATTTGCTTAATCATTTTGAATCCTTTATATGATCTTTGAACAATGTTCCTTATCATATTATAAGAGATAATTTATTTCTAAAACGGACAAAATATTCTTCATATTAATACGTCACATTTACAACCATTACAACTATGGATTCTTACTGAAACAAGTCCATATATTATGGTTGTACTTTGATGTAAAAATAATATTCCCAATTCTTATTTTATACATGTACACTTTAGGACTCATAAGTGAGACCCCAAGAAAATAATATTTCGTCATATTTCCAACAGAAACGTCCATCCCTATGTCCCTTATATTATTACACCATGCTAGAGCCTCGCTCTTAGTCACTCTACATTATGCTAGAGCCTCGCTCTTAGTTACTCTACGTTGTGCTAGAGCCTTGCTCTTAGTCACCGTTACGACGTGTTAGACCCTTGCTCTTAGTCACGCTATTCAATCTCTAAGCAAGTTCTACGCCTAGATTCAATTCATTTTGAGAAGCCTTTAAGGCCTACCCCTACTATAACCTAGAGCTCATACAATTCAACCTTAAAGTATCTCTCAAGACTACTTAAGGCATAACTTTTTTGCAACCCAACTACTTAGGATTTATTCTATCGTTATTCGTATTCACGTCCCGACTAGTATTTTAATACTAGTTGGATAATCTTAGAAAAACCAAGTTCTTAATTCATAGTCAAAAAGTCCATTCAAATTGATTTTCCAATCCAAATATAATTTAATCTCAATATCCAAAATATCACTTTTATCTAATCATGATTTTTTTACACGAAGTAAAAAGTATATTTCATCACAATATTTCATAGTTAATTCCACTATCATGTCATCATATTCATAACACATAATCATACAACAATTTATTTATAAATTTGTATACCATGCTCCCCTTCTTTCTAGACAAAAGTCTTCTCATTTTTAGGCATTATTATTCATTAGTAATTCATAAAAATATATTTAAACATCTTAGGTAATCTTATGAAATCAACTCATTAATTATAAGCAATATAGTCAGTCATCATCACCTTATGATGTGCTTAACTAACTGCCTTTGCAAAACCCTTCGATCAATCCCCGTTCTAGGCCGATTGAAACGAAAATTATGGACAACAGTAAAAAAACCAGGCGGCTTTCACAGAAGTCGGGCAGCATTCGTGCTTCTGCAATACGGGCAACTCCTTTTTCTTGGCGATTTTCGGCGGTTTCAACTCACATCGATCCCACAACTATTCTAAGTTAAATACCACTACTTTATATCAATATTCTACACTTTTAAATGTGTAGAACCTCATGTTTAGTCCACCATATGATTTCTTAACAATCGTATCAAAATAATAGTAGCTAAAGAAATAGTTGAGTTCTTAGCTTTCTTCTAGCTAATTTCCTCTTGGATTTCCTTCCCTCTAGCTTCCTCTAAGTTTTTGTTTGTGAGAGTCATCCCATGGAGCTCTCACTCTATGAAGGGTTCGAATGAGTGCAAGAGGATAGGGGGAGGTACTTCACTCAATCAAACACCATGTACTATGTATGAGTGAGACATGGGGTGCGGGTTTTTGTCTCCAAGAGGCTTCCCATCCTCTTGTCCGCACCAACCCATTTTGGGTTGTCCCCCTCCCTATTATTTTAGGCTTATTTGGCTCATAAAATATCTCAAGTGGGTGTAGGAAATCTCTCCCAATTATTATCGTTATTTCTGGCAGGTTGAGTCAAAATTGCACTTGAGTTGCCCAAACATTTTCCTCAACTTTAGTTGTCATTTTATTGGGCTTCTATAATTATTATGATGACCCAACTAATTATCTGGAAACCCATTTTCAATATTATGGGTCCAATAAATAACCTAATCAATCATTCATTAAATAAATATATCATTCTTTTACATAATTTTATTCGCTAGGAAATTCAAATACATATTGAATTTTAAATTCAAGTACATCCGGTAGCGGTGTCACATTGCACCACTTAACATATTACAAGGGATGAACACATTGATCTAGTTTGATCAGATTGAATCATAACAAATCAAACTAAATCAAATCATATGCAATTTGGTCTAAGTATGGTAGTAGTACTTTCTTTCAAACCACATTGAACTAAACTAAACCAAAATCGTTAAAACCCAAACAAACCGAACTATAAAATTCAATCCAATTATAAGTTCATACTCCGTAATACATTTTTTAAAAATAATAAATCCCAGATCAAACTAAACTAGCTAAAACAATGTTTCAATTTTATTTGATATTTATTCCTCCAACCCGTTTCAGATTGAATCAAACTGAAAACGGATATAAGTCGGATTGAGCCAATATGCGCACCCTACATAATACCGCTACATCATTTATCTCGTCTCCGTTTAAAATAGATATAAGATTCATACAACATATCACATCTTTTTAAAATGAGTTCCCCTTTAAATATTGTTGAAATGAAATACATTGACAGAAATGTGATTAACCTCACTATCTGTGATGGGGTTATAGGACTAGGCCCAAAGCCTAATTGGTCCAGGCCCCGAACTTGGACTAGTAGGCCCAAGGCGAGCGACCCAGCGCTCAAGCCAGCCCAACCGATCAAGGAGCGGAAACCCAAGATGACCTGCCTTCCAGCCCGGCCAGCAGGGGGGCTGCCTTCTAGCCCGGCCAGCAGGGAGCCTGCCTTCCATCCCGGCCAACAGCCTCCCTTCCAGCCAAGCCAGGAGCCTGCCTCCAGTTCGATGGGGAGCTTGCCTTCCAGTCCAACGGGGGGCATGCCTTCCGACCCAGTCAGGAGTCTGCTTTCCAACCCAGCCAGTCGGAGCCTGCCTCTAGCCCGGTGGGGTGCTTGTCGTCCAGTCCAGTAGAAGGGAGCTCAAGCGCCAGGAACGGTAACGACCAAGTCAATCAATGCGCTATTAATTATGTATTCAATTCCATATTAATGTTGTAATTAATTAGCCATCAGTATCTTCGGCAGTTACCATGCATTTGTAATCGCCTATAAAAGGCAAGTCCAATTCAAATGAACGATAAGCTATTTCTAGCAACTAAACTTCCTTTAGCACTTTCCTTATTCGTAATACTTTCTTAATTCCTGCTTGATTGTCGTACGTAGCTTTCCTAAAAGCCCACGAGCGTCCTATTTTGGACCAGCAATCGATATATCATCATATATAGTAATGACCATTTAAGTTTGAACATTATTATAAGTACTAAAATTACTATTATACTCACTATACAATAAAAGCCACATTTTATCAACTAGCTTCATTTTAATCATATATTCACCATTTTTTTAAGTTTCATAAACGTTCACATCGTATTGAGAATATGACTAATGGAAATTAATACATACTAACGCATGCTAAATGAAATGGTAGACAACCCACTGATGCGTCAAGTCTTTGTGTGCATGAACCTAGATTAACAGTCGAATATAATCTAAATAATAATATGGAGAAATGTTGTAGAAGAAGAATAATCGATCAACAATGAATACCGTATATTCATAATGATATGGCGATGATACATGATATACGTATGAACTGTTGAGAGAGAAAAACTAGAAAGGTGCTCTGCCATAATAATAAGTGCAGAACTTAATGTGTAGAAGCTTAGGTTGTTCGAACCCCTCTACCTGTATTTATAAGAGAAATTCGAACATCCTAGTACAATTAGGACAGGTAGGCGAGTGGGCTTGTTTAATTCAAAAGGTTGTTTCTCTCTCAACTAAAAGTATGGTAATACTAAGACTAATCAATCAAAGATAGTTACAATTAATTTGAACACAATTCATAATGTTTTAACAATCTCCTCCTTTGTGTTCAAATCGCGATGAAGAGCAGATTATCTTTGAGTCTTGCATAACGACTTTCTGTAGCCTAGAATGACTTCATATTCTTTGATGTTCCTTCTGAATTCAAGTCTTAGACTGACACGAGTAGCAAAATCATCTATGAGAGCGGTCTGATTTGGGTCTTCTGATTGATCTGATTTGAGAAACTTCTTTGCACACTCATTAACAAGATCTTCAATGATGCGTAGCATTCCATCACAATACGTATGAATTTATTCATTAATAGGATATGTTTCACGCCGTTGTAATCTCTGTAGATCATCCCAGGTTCAGGATTTGCGATGATTTCACCTTCTTTAAATCCTTTTATTCAGGGAGCAATATTTTTCGGAGTTCTGAGATTAACTTTGTTAAGGTTGCTCTCAATAGTCATTTGCAAATCAACCAGAGAATAGTATTTGACTTGTCGCAACACGTATCTCTTTATGGCATTGAGACCAAGTTCTTTGTCTAGTTTAGGAAAGTCTCTGACTCTCACGTTTCTGTATTCAAAGAGCAGTTGTATCATATCTTTAGGAACAACATAGGAAAAATCAGCTTCAGAAATTCTTTGGATCACTTTGTTCTACCTTTCAAATTCAATGATTGGATACTTTGTTTTTCCGCATGAATGCATTCCCACTAATTTGATTCCTATGATTAAGGATTTTGAGTGTAACTTTAGATCACTGCGAAGTTTATAAAGATTTTTTTGATCTGCATACATGTTTCACAGCATCCAGATATGTCCATTACCAGCAGTTCCTTCCGGGTGTTCTAATCCACGGAACTAACTCTCAATCTTCTTGATGTTCTTTGCACTCCTCCAGATCCTATGACAAAATTCCTCGATCTTGAAAAGGAACAACAATGTTGACATTTTCCCAAGGGGTCTCGAACTTATCTTCAATCTTGGATTCCTTGGGTCATCTTCGGATCAGATCTTTTACTATGTGAAAATCAGGGAGCAGATCATCATAGAATCCTCCTTGGACCATTTCTTCTTGATCAAGTTCCATTAGTTCTTCAATGCTTTCTTCTTGAATTCTCTGATGAAATTTAGCTTTGTCAGTGCAGCATCATTGCTCAGTCCTTGTAGATTGTCCTTTTCATTTCTAACAACCCAATAAACTAACAACATATCTGCTTTTGATGGTGCTTTGAATTTTTCTTTAGCTTTAGGTGATGATGGTACTCGTTTAGATGATGAAGGCTTTGAGAATTTAGAAACTGAAGCAATCACTGGAGTTGGTGGAACTGTAGCAGCAGTAGGAACAAATGGAACAAATAAACTAACACTGGGTCATCAGAAAGACTTACCATTGTCATCATACTAGAGATTGTCTCGTTCTGCCGGTCTGAACACATTGGTGATTCATATGTTGCGTTGTGAGGACTTCCTTCTAATCGTGGAACTACATCCATAATAGATGAGCCTATGGAAGTTCTCGTGAGGACACACAGTCCTGACACTATAGGTGAAGGTAAGGATGGTGAAGGAAATGGTTTGTAAACGGTTAAGGCTAGGGATTAGGATGAGGCTTCAGAGTTAAATGAGGGTTGTGGTTGATGAGATGATGATGGTTTAGAGCTAGATGATAGATGAA
The DNA here is from genome assembly GCA_945859875.1 of Cuscuta europaea. Lineage (NCBI taxonomy): Eukaryota > Viridiplantae > Streptophyta > Magnoliopsida > Solanales > Convolvulaceae > Cuscuta > Cuscuta europaea. Next base: position 5,409,324 of record CAMAPE010000013.1, read on the forward strand.
GAATTATGGCTAAAGATGATTGTTGCTCACACGTACACAACCTTTCCTCCCCCTCATGATGATGATCCATGAACACCTGACAATGATATGAAAACCTGACAGTGACATCATGTTTGATAAGGGCCTGTTTGGTAGTACCCAATTCGGTTGTATTGGTTGATTCTGCTGAAATTTATGAAGTTATGACTGAAGTGACTCGATTGTCTGATTCTGCTAATCAATGCAAAAATTATATTTGGAATATATTTTATTAATAAAATAAAGAAAATATTATATGAAAAACAGCTAAAATGATTCTCTACAATAACTTCAGCTAATACAACCAGAAAAATAACTTCAACGTTACTTTTTCTTATTATTACACAACTCAACGAGCAAAATAAAAAATTATGTGTTTGATGAAAAAGTTGGTTGATAAACATGAGAAGCCCAAAAATAGAGTTACAAAACAGACTCTAAATATATTACTTTGTTAGTCACATATTTGCGAGACAAAAATAGTCACTTTGTTAGAAATAAGCTTCAATTTAATGCAAGAACCCATTAATACGCAAACAACCAAATTGTAACCCACTGAAAAAAGCCCAAAGCATATTAACGCCAGAGGCCCATAGCTTGAAGTAGATGCAAGAGCGGAAACCCTAGCTTGAAGTAGCCCAAAGCATTGGCATGTGTATATATATGCAGTTTTGCCCAAACCCTAAGCTCTTATCGCAGACGCAAATATGCAGATCTTCGTGAAGACCCTGACGGGGAAGACGATCACCCTCGAGGTCGAATCATCGGACACAATCGACAATGTGAAGACCAAGATCCAGGACAAGGAAGGCATCCCGCCGGACCAGCAGCGACTCATCTTCGCCGGAAAGCAGCTCGAGGACGGCCGTACCTTGGCCGATTACAATATTCAGAAGGAGTCAACCCTCCACCTTGTCCTCCGCCTCCGCGGTGGTGCGAAGAAGCGTAAGAAGAAGACCTACACTAAGCCAAAGAAGCTGAAGCACAAGCACAAAAAGGTCAAGCTCGCCGTCTTGCAGTTCTACAAGGTCGACGATTCTGGAAAGGTCCAAAGGCTTCGCAAGGAATGCCCCAACGCCGAGTGCGGTGCCGGTACCTTTATGGCTAACCATTTCGACAGGCACTACTGTGGCAAGTGCGGCCTCACCTATGTCTACCAGAAGGGTGGTGATTAAGCTTTTTTATGAAACCTTTACCTTTTCCATTATTATTACATCTGGATGATTAAATTTAGCACTTTGTTACTGTTTTGAATTAAGATGTTGTGGATTGCCTTCCATCTAAGTTAAATTTCTGGTTTAGACTCTCCTTTTGACTAAATTTTCTCCAGAATTTTGATATGCGCTGTTTCTATAACTTTATGTGCTTATTGAGAAGTATTAGATGCTGATAAATGTCTCTTTTTAGCTAAGTAAATTTGTTGATAAATGGTATGCACTGTGTTTTGAATGGAAGTATATGATATGATGAACTAGGATATGTCTAGCTGCCCATATACTTTGAAGAGAAGATGATAACCTAGTGTCCTTAATATTGTACTGTGGAATTCATTTGAGCCACATATGTTAGGAGGGTTGCCACTTCTTTTCTTCACTCTCTTCTGGTAGGCACTAGGCAATAATTCAGTGTTGGAAGATCTAAAGTTAGGAATATTTTATGATAATCCAATCTTAGGTGTTGATTTCTGTTTGGAAGCCTTGGCAGCTTTAATTTCTCTTAGAGTTTGTTTGGAAACAGTGAAGTGCCACAATTGGGATGGGGTAGTAGTTATTTATGTTCTAGATTATTTATACATTTAGTAGATGAAAATTGAGAGAAGATTATTCCAGGTAAAAATACAATGGCTTGCTAACTACAAAATTAAATATTTGCAAGAGTTAGCATTTGCTGATCACCTCAAATGCTCCCCGATTCCCATATTTGCAGCAGGTGCAAATACAATTTTCCTTCTTTGGAAGCAACTCGTTTTTTAGCCCATTGTTTATTTGTTACTCTACTGAAGCCTCTTTTGAAAAATCATCTTTTCTGATATCCTAATAGGATTTCATCAATAGCTTATTAATCCAAAAGTGTAATCCGGTCTCTGTTTAATTTTGATATGCTTAAAACTCAGTCTGCCTATTTTTGTTTAAAACAAACATGAACAATTGTAAAACAACCTACAACTACAAACATTTCATTTCCTTTAAAGGCTAAAAAATCTAACCTTTGCAGCGAGGTTTTTCAACTAAATGAAATGTATTTACAAAAATATGAATAATACGGAGTAGTTATGGTTTTGTCTCATAGACATTTTTTAGTCACATTTTTAACTATGTAACTGTAGTTATATTTTTTAAATAAGTTTACAAAAGTAATATGTTTGATAGCATTCAAAGCATCATGAACGTTAGTAGCTACTTTCAATACAAGCAATATAGTTTCTCTCAATACAAGCAATGTGGGGATCACCGAAAATTCTAGTCTAGGAAAAGGAAATTGCAACTGAATGGTGCTTTCTAATGTTGGCTTAGCCTTTGGAAACGTATAAAAACGAAATTTAATCAACATTTATAATTTGTTTATGTATGTTCAAATTTCTCAGCATTTTGATTGATAATAGAAATAAATTTTGACGAATATTGAACTGAAAAAGAACCAAATCCACACCATAAAACAAAACATAGAGCCCGTTTGGTAACTCGGAAATTTATGAAGTTTTGGTTGAAGTGATTTTATTTGCTGATTCTGTTGATTTATGAAATGAAAATATTATATTTAAAATATATTTTATTAGTGAAATAAATAAAAAATTATTTGAAAAATAGTTAAGATGATCATATACATTAACTTTTTAATCAATAAAGCTAGAAAAGTAAAGAGAAAAGGGTCAAATAAGACCTACTATTATGAAATAGTCACATAAGACTACAGGTGGACCGGTTCCGATTCGGGCCCGGTTCGGGTCTGGTCCCGGCCGGGCCTCGGTTTATGAAAGGGGAGGTCCGGAAGTCCGGAACCGGCCCGGACCTTGGTTCATGTAATTTTTTTTGGCTTTTCCTAATTAACCCTCAACCCTCCCCCCTCACCCCCAAACCACCCCAAACCACCTCAAATTGCCCATCATACCCAACACAACCCAAAAACTTAAAAAAAATTCAAAAAAAAAAAGAAAAAAAAATAAATTGGCCCGGACCGGGCCCGAACCGGCCGGGCCGGTTCACTATTTAGCAGACCCGGGCCCGAACCGCCTACCTCACTGGACCGGGTGGCCCGAACCGGACACCAACCAGTTCACCGGGCCGGTCCGGGCCCGCACAGTAGCGGGCCGGTCCGGTTATGGGCCGGTTGGCCCGGTCCGAGTCCACTCCTACATAAGGCCATGTACTCAATAAAGTATCATATAAGTACCTCTACTTGTAAAAAGCAATCAAATGAGTCCTAATGGTCTATTTAACACCTCTTAATCCCGGTTTCAACGTACTTCTGACAATCTTTTTAGAATACATTATACTACATATGTCGAATATTTAACTAAGATTGGTTGAAATACAAGTCAAAAAAATCGACATGTAAGCTAAAATCGGGATCAGGACGTGTTAAATAAGCCGTTAGGACTCATTTGATTGCTTTATATAATGTATTTAAATAAATCTGAGAGAAAAAACCAGTTAGACGAGCAATACTCAGAACATGGACCTTGATTAGTTGATTGAGAGAAAGTGTTGGCACCGAAGGGCAAAACAGGAAGAAAAAAGCTTTCTATCCATTTCTTAAACTTTGTGCCAATTTGAAGGGTTGCATTTCAAACCGAATAGAGGAACTGAGGAAGTGGTACCTTTGACTATATTTATTTAATAATGTATTCCAAATTGATTTTTTCAAAAATATTTTTAAACTCCACTTATTTTAAATTTTCAAAAATTTGAATTTTTTATTTTTTTACTAAAAAGAAATGAAAGATTTTAATGGTCAATCTTGTGTGTTGGCAAACATGAAAAGTGGATCATTGCAATTAAAAAATAACGGAGGAAGTATTACACAATTCAAAATTCAACACGTGAAATCAAAGTTTACATGTTTGGTTAAAAGTTGACTAATAAGTCCGATAAACAAAAAAACATGATCACCAAACAGACTCTCAATCAACTACGGTTTGTGTCTGAAACAATAAAAATATCACTTTCAATTAAACTATAGTCTTGTTTCACAAAATTCAAACGAAAAGAAAACTTTTAGACAAAAAAAGCATACTCAAAACTTGGCCTTAACCTTTTCGTAATTTTATATTTTTATGAACCCAAGGGCCATGACTCTTGCTGCCATACTCTAGAGTCTAGACCCTTCGTGATAATAACATTATCAAAAGGCACTTTTTTAGATCTAAGAGTCCGTTTGGTAAAATTTATGAAGTTCTAGTTGAAATGGTTGTATTGGTTGATTCTGTTGATTTGTGAAGAAATTATATTTAAAATATATTTTATTAATAATAAAAAATATATATGAAAAATAGATGAAATTGTCGCCTACAATAATTTCAATCGATACAGCCAGAAAAGTAACTTCAATCTTACCTTTTCTTATTAATACACAATTCAGCGCGCGAAATTAAAAATTACGCGTTTGATTAAAAAGTTGATTGATAAGCCCGAAACCCGAAAATCAGAGTCATCAAAGAGGTCTAAATAAAACTAATTCCTAGTTCCTAGCTACCGATTACTTACATAAATGAAAATAACTTATGGTAAAAATATATAATAATGCGTAGTATAACCTATATATGACGAAACCTGATTTTTAATGGCAAAAGACTTATATTAAAATATTAACAAGATATATGCATACAAGTATCCGGTCAGTTTCCCAAACAACAAACATAAAACAATAATAAAACCCGAATGAAAATAAAATAAACTAGTGAAGTAAACATAACTGTAATAAAACTTAGTTAATAAATCAGAAGATATAACTTAGACAATTGGGCATGTACGACCTCAGTCTCACTAAAATTGAGACATAAGAGAGTGATACAAACCCGCACAAGTAATTCAACTGGTAAAGCGGTGAGAAGGTTGGAGAAATGAGTAAGGATCAAAACTCGCAACGACCGTATGGAGGTCACTCGTTTGTGCTGGATTGAGCCTCCGACACGCACGGGTATAAGGTCTACCGTCGTTAGGATTGGTTGAGTCGGCGTGATTTACTACCTCTCGCATACTCTGTCAGGTCAGGGCGTGGGGGCCCTTGGGGTTGGGGAGTCAACCTTTTGGAGCAATAAGAGGGTGATACGATTATTAAGAAATGTGAATTTATGTAGTTGATATTAACCTAATAAAGTACAAATAAAGTAAAAATAGTTTAGAGCCATGCAAACTTTTCCCAATTTGATGTGGGATATTTTTAGTGGGATTTCCTGAAAAAGAAAAATGAGACAATATTAACGGGACAAATATCATTTATCAAGATCATTATTCATTAACAATTAACATGACCTTAGTGGCATCCGATTTGGATATGCTTATTTTCTTTAATAAGCGATATGGTTTGAATGGGATTTTGTCCATATGAAATGATGTTTAAATCAGATTAAATCTAATTAATCTTGTCTAAGGTTGTCATTTCCACACTAATTTCGCTTAATCGTTTTTAGTTGTAATATTATATGATTATGTGCTATTAAATTTGAAAAAGATATAAATCCTAACAATATGACACATTTTAAAAAGATTCATCCTAATCCAGAGGATATAAGTTTGCAGGAATTGCAGAGGCCATTTTGAAGTTGCATGTAGTGCTGCATTTATGTTGGCACATTTTGTTTGACTCAATGAGGAAATTTGTGAGGTGTATCACTAAGCTACTTGCGTAGATGAATAGAATTTAGTTGAGATATTTTCTATTGCAAAAATACACATGATGATAATGCGACATATTGTGATTGCTTCGAAGTGTAAAACGATTACTTAATTTCAAAATGTGGGGTCAGTCCATGGGGTTGAGTGAGTGATAAATAACTAAGATGCTTTTATCTAAAGTATTTAAACAAATCCAACTGTTCATTACAGTGAGCATGCTAATGTGCTCCATATATTTTTTCTTGGTTTAAGTGGTATATGTAATAGCAAAAGATTATGGCATATATTGTTATTGTTAGCAGGATAATTATGGCTAAAGATTATAGAGCCCGTTTTAGAGGCTCTTCGAGGTAAAACTATATTTATGCCACAAAATGTGAAATCTAAATTTAAACCTAAAATTAGGGGTGGACACGGTACGATCCGATCCAATATTTTGTCAAATCCGTACTCGTACTGTGACTATTGACAATAGGGACGACTTACATTAACATTGATTGACAAAAAAATGTTGACTTTATAAATCAATTTGGGACGGATGGAGTAATCAATAAATTCCAGATAAACTACAATAGTACAAATTTAAATAATTAAATCATACTTCGGTCCGGTTCAGTCTGATACCTGTTTTTATTTTATGAGAATCCGTCATGACATTGTTTGAAACTGGTACGGTTCGATTTGGGACAAAAGATTTTGGGATAAGTTTCAAACCCCATTTATCGGTCCGGTATCATACCTGTCCGATTCAGTACCATGCCAGTTTGGTATTTTTGTCCACCCCTACCTAAAATGACCTCCAAGTCCAAACTGCCTTGACGCAAACATAAAGTAAAAGTCAATCATTCTTTATAGGTTTATTGGGGTGGATAGGGTTCAAGAACCCAATATCTGATATTGGGTATTTTAAAAAGGTTTAAATATATTTTTTGAATGAAAAATAATCAGATATCATTTACACAATCACGAAACAAAAGGTCCTGAGTCCAAGAAGAAGGTCCAGAAGTTCATACTACATGGTCAGAGATAGGGATGGACTGGAACGGGCTTACCCGGCCCGCTACCCGACTCGGCTCGCTACCTGACCCGGTCCGGGATCCGACCCAGTTGAAGAAGCAAGCGGGCATCAGGCTTTGATTTTAGTGGACCGTCCCGGGCCTAACAATCAAGAATTCAATTTTTGTGTGGGTTTGAGTTGTTTTGGGCTGGCTACTAGCAGTTGCCAACTGCTATAGAGCAATTGGGTGTGGGTCTGGACGGGTTGGGGGGTTTGGCGGGTGGGAATTAATTTAAAAGAAAAGTACTACCGTCGTCTCTTAAAACTTTGTCAAAGTTGACCGGCACGGAGAATAATAAAGTAAAAACTGTGTGGTTGAGATTTGTGCAGAGGAGAGAAAAATAACAAAAACCACAAAATAATTGATTAAAAGGGAAAGTGACAAAGTTTTTTGGGACGTCCCAAAAAGAAAAGATGACAAAATTTTAAGGGACGGAGGGAGTAAAAAAATAGGCCCGCCCGACCCGACCCAGACCCGGACCGAAGCTGATCTGGTAGTCTGACCTGACCCGGGTACCGGTACAACCCCGGGCCGAGCTTGATATCCTAAGACCCGAAGCCCGCCCAACCTTGTCCCGAAGCCTGCCCCTAGTCAGACATAGAAACAATCCCTCTAACATGACTATGAGCTACCTGATTCATTGACTGTTTAATATGACAAAATGAAATATTAGAAAACTAGCCACCATCTTGTTAGACATGCCCTTCCGGATTCCGGATATAATTTGTAGGGCGTCAGGTTTCACTTTGATATTATCCCACCTCTTTTCCATTTTATGCAAATATAGCACACCTTGTTTCACGTATCTACAACATTTATTCATCCTTATAAATTATGCTACTCTTCTTTATGGTTCATCACTGATCATCACAACTTCCGTTTGACAACAAAACAATCCTGACATATACAGTTCCCATTAGTCTTTTACAACCCTTTTGGTATTGACTCATTTCGTTGAGATTAATGAAATCGTAGCTAAAACAACTAAATTGATTGAATTTGATAAATAATAGAAAATTTATATTTGAAACATATTTTATTAATAAACTTAAAGAAGAATTATACTACATATTTTATTAATAAAATAAAAAATAATAAAGAGTTAAAATTGTCTAGAGTAACTTCAACCAAAAAAATAACTCTAACATTTCTTATTATGATTGTTAAATAATTCAGCACTTATAATCAAAAGTTAAATGTGTGATAAAAAATGATAAATTGAAAATGATTTACCAAATAGGCTCTACAAGTCATTCCAAAAATGCAAAATTTTATTTTCTAAAGCCAGGTAAAATTGATTCAATGTGAATAATTAGTTTTATGTTAATTTAACTCCAAGAAGTTAAAAAAGGATGAATTCAAAAGATTCTACTAAAGTTATGCCAAAACATTTACTTTGAAGATGCCCCCGAAGGATCGAGGAAGGTCAAAAAAGAATAAAAAATGATCTATGTACCCACCATTATATCCACTCATGTGTGTGCAAATTTGCACACACAAAATAAGACATATTTTGCCTGTGATCAGGACTCACAAACAAAAAAAAGTCTTCACAGAAGTGGGTATAAGGTATGGTTACAACAAGCATAGTTACTCTGTGTATTACAAAGATGAGAAACAACATAATTATTTTAGATGTCAAACAAATGTGTCATGAACGTATTTTTTTTTCAAATATTCTTCTAAACCTATTATAGCATATACTCTTGTTGATGCCAATTTCTTTAATTGGGATGAGACTCGAACTTGCAAGTTGCAACCTCCTCTTTGGGAGATCAACAATGATGCCATCAGACCACAAGTTAGTTGACTATAAGATAGGAAGAAATACAAGATATGAAAGGTGCTTGCTATAAAGTATTCATTATGTGAAACCCTAAGAGCCCGTCTGGTTATACTCAAATCGACTGTGTTGACTGATTCTGTTGAAATTTATGAAGTTCTGATTGAAGTGATTGGATCAACGAATTTTGGTGATTTATGAAAAAATTATATTCCAAATATATTTTATTAATTAAATAAATAAAAATATACATGAAAAATACTCCCTTTGTCCCGCAATGTACTTCCCACTTTCCTTTTTTTGGATGTCCCAGAAACAAGTTCCCATTTCCTTAAATGGCAAGTTAATCTACATCAAAACAGTGCAAAACAGTGCCAAAAAATGTCGAAACACTGTCAAAACAGTAAAATTTACCCCATGGTAAGTTTATTTCCTTAATATTTGTGTGGGTCAAACTATGAAGTTCATTGTGGGACGGAGGGGAGTAGCTAAAATGACCCTCTACAGTAACTTCAGTCAATACAACCAGAAAAGTAAATCCAACCTTACTAATTCATATTATTACACAATCCAACGCGCGATATGTGTTACGAAAAGGACTCTAAATCTTTACTGTGTTATATTTACAAAATGCACCATAGTACCATTGCAAAAGAATTACAAGAGTGTTCTACTGGATGAATGTTCAAATCTTCCACATCAATACCATGCCTCAATAGTTATTCATCAAGAAAGTTATTCATTCATGCCCATATATCGACAATAGCTAGTTTTTAGGGGATTACTGCCAATCTTTTCAAGAACCAGGCCGTGATACATTAATTGCATATATATGAATCACACAAAAAACCAGAGTTCACAGTAACAACAAATTAATAGGACTGCAATGTGGTGTTATTTCATACAAAATACTGTAAAAATCAAGAAACCGTTATTTATGAAGGTGGGAATCTCTCCCCACAATCTAAATGCAGAACAAAAACACCAAAACCTACAACTTATAGAGATAAAAGGTGTTCAACACCTATTACTTGAGATAAAACTGATGCAACCAGTCCGAAGTTGCACTAACCCTGCGGTTAAAATAATAAAGCATGTCAATTATAATGCATTTCAAATGAGTGCACAAGTATCACCCTGCTGTGTGTGTATATAATAGTATGAACAGTGCTAGAAGCCATTTTCGAATATATATGTTACATCAATGATCATTATTTTTTTAAATAATAACCCTCTCACCCATTTAACATTACATTTATTCCATTTCAACCAAAAACACCCTCTGGCAAATATTAACGCACCTTGTTTGCTATGTTGTTTGAAAGCCAATCTAATCCCTCATATAGCCCTTCCCCTGATGTGGCACATGTGCTTTGGATATACCTGCAACGGGAAAAAGGAAAATACATTATATTCGAGTGCTACTAAGGTGTTACACGTGTTGGTTTTCATGAAATCTACCAGTGGCGCTGTCGAAGAGAGTGAAGGCCAAGCTTGTCTGTGATTTCTGCAGCATTCATTGCATTGGGCAGATCTTGTTTGTTAGCAAAAACAAGTAGTACAGCATCTCTTAATTCATCCTGCAAGAAAGTGTTTTGGAAAAAAACAATTTGAAGCTTACTCAATATATTCTAATAGGATCACCAGACATGAGATAATGAAATGACGATGATACCTCATTCAACATCCTGTGAAGCTCATCCCTTGCTTCAACAACACGGTCTCTGTCATTGCTGTCAACCACAAAGATAAGACCCTGTGTGTTTTGGAAATAGTGCCTCCACAATGGCCGAATCTGCAACCACCCAATGTGACAGATATGAAACACACAATAATACTTTTAAATATTTTACCAGTTTATAGTTTTACATTACAAAAGAAGCATTTCCTTTTTTTGCAAAAGTATCTAAGTATGTCAGCCAGAGCAAGGGATTCTATTCACAATAGACTTGAGAAGAGAAACCAAGCAGGCAGAAACTAAATGTAGCTTACAGTTATGTTAGGTGCTGATGGAGAACATATCAGCACCTGACCGTCCCATAAGCACGACTATTTACCTTCTAGATAACTAATAACTAATAAATGATAAAAGGGCATGGTGGGAAAAGGGAAATGAGTTGAGCTCGTACCTTGTCCTGACCTCCGACATCCCATACGGTAAAGCTGATGTTCTTGTACTCAACAGTTTCCACATTGAACCCTAGAAATATCATCAAGAGTGGTGAAATTGCCAGAGAGAGACATAGTACTTTGGACATTTCAACATTGTGCACTTAAAACCATTAACAAATACTCCATCCGTCCTGCTAAAATTGTCTCATCTTTCCTTTTCATCCGTCCCACTAAGATTGTTTCATACCCAAATTTGGTAAAGTTTGTGCGGTTCTAAATCATTCTTATTTTATCAATTCAATATCAACAACATAAACTCATTTTTTTAATAACCGTGTCACCTCCTCATTTCCCAATGTTAGTGGGGCGGAGGTAGGAATTGCTAACATCTAATAGAATCTGTTTGATTATTAATTCAGAAAACATTAGTTATATTGACCAACTGTTATCTTCTAGATATATCATGAATGGATTTTCAGTGACTACATAAAGAACAAACACAGAATTTCAGATTGATACAAAAAGGGTAAATTACACATTTCAAATCAGTATCCACAAAAAGTTGCGTTTTTGGGATGTATAAACGTTGAAGACCATGAGATCATTCTGAGCCAGAAACATACCAATGGTGGGAATGGTGGTGACGATTTCACCTAACTTGAGCTTGTACAGAATTGTGGTTTTACCAGCCGCATCGAGACCAACCATAAGAATCCGCATTTCTTTCTTGGCAAAAAGGCGACTGAAAAGCTTGGTAAAGGACAGCCCCATGTTGGTCAATCAATCTGAGACAAGTGATCTCCAGTTAGCCAAGATCTATAAAAGAATAACAATGGCGACTAAATCCATGAACCACAATAAACATTCAGATTCATATTCATTATTCACACTCTTACAAAACAAGTAGAGCAGTTTCATTTCACATAAATGCCAAATATAGCAACATGTCGCAGAAAACTTATAACTGTGAAGGAATCATGTTACAGACCGAAACCAAAATAGTATTAAGATACATAAAATGAGACAGATCGGTTAATCATAAGCCAAATCGGAAGCCATTGTAGCATTCAACGTCATTCCAAGAACCGATCACAGATCAGGAAGGACAGAAACAGTAAAAACATTTCCGAAAAACACAGAGCTTCGCCAAAAGAACACGAGAACAAAACGCAGAAAAGTATTAACAAATCAAACAAATTTCTCAACCATGAAAGGATATCATCATCATCATCATCTAAAGCATCAGATAGAGATAGATCTTACGAAACAGAAGCGAAGGAAAGCAAATCAAAAGTTTTGAGAGATCACGAAAATTGGCTTACGATGAATAGTCAGATGGGAGGAAAAAAGATGCGTAGAGATCTGGTAAACCAACCCCGCCTGCAGATCCGTCTTTAATCTGCGGAGTTTTTGAAACGGAAATGTAGGAGAAACGGACGTTACCTTTTTGGGCAGCTAACCATGGAACGCTGTTAAGATTCGCCGTTAGAAACCCGCTTTACTTTGAAGTAAAGTGAGAAACGGGTCGGGTGACCCTGACCCGGATCACCAACCGACTCCGAACTCGGAAGCTTCCATTTTTTTCTCCGTATGATTTTAAAAAGTTTAAATGAAACCTTATAAACTCTCTCACCGCGTCTTTCTCTCCCTTCTCTTTTCTCTCTCTCGCTCTTTTATTCTCGCTAGGGTTAGGGTTTTCTATTCCTTAAGTGCTTTCCTTTGAAAATTTCTGTGCTCTCGTTTTAAATTGATGATGATGTTGATGTCGACCTCGTCGTGAATTTATATTTTTCTCTCTATCGGTAACCCTTATCTTCCTTTCTTTCTTGCTTTCTTTGCACAGTTCATTTTCTTCCAGTTTGTTCTGTTTTGTGGGCAAAGAGTGTTCTTTTCAGTGTCTAGTTTTTGTTCTATTATATATTATATATTTGTATCTTTCGGTTTAAACCGTACTGCTTGTTGCTTTCGTCCATTTGAAATTGTCATGTTTTTTTTCTTCTTTTGTTTGGGGGAGAGGGTGGAGGAAACTGGTGAATCTTTTCACTCTTTCTATCAGTAGGGTTGAATGCCTTGGATTTAAAATCAACTGCCTTTTGAATTGATTTGTGATACCACTGATTTCTCCTCTTCCTTTATGCAAGTAGAAAATTGAAAATTGGTCTGCTTTCTTGTTTCCAGATCTTAAAGAACCTTGTTGAACCTCCAGTTTACCAGTCTGAATCTTGGAAGCTTTGGAGCTATGTATAGCGAAGGTGTTCCTGAGTTTGTTATCGATCAGAGCATGTATTACCCTTCTGGCACCAATTATGGGTATTTTTGTACAGGTTAGTATATTAAGCAGAGTAACATAATTCTGTAATTATATTTTAACAGTTATATCTCTCTCATAAGTTGTAGAAACTAATGTATGTGACTTGGTGATTTGCTTTTGCATAGGATTTGATTCAGCCGTTAATTGGGATGACCACCAAAGAGTTTTTGGTCTGGATGGTCAAGATGTGTATTCGGTAATGAATTTTTTTAGTTGCATAAATATTAAGTTGTCCAAATAGTTTTTCTTAATTCGGGTTTGTGATTTTTTTTTCAGGGTTCACAAAGTGAGAGCTTTCCATATGTATATTATACTCCTAGCTATGGGTATGCACAAACCCCATATAGCCCTTATACTCCGGGTGCTGTTGTGGGAGTTGACAGTTCATATATGGGGACACAACAGTACTACACCCTTCCCTCATTTGAGAACCCAGAGTTCACCCAATCATATTTTCCAATGATAATGCAAAACGAATCTGATATTGTGGCTAGCAGTAAAACTCCGTTCCTTGATAGCACATTTTCTTCTGCTAATATAGCCCAACAAAGCCGTGGTCTCAATCATAAGTTCTCTTCAGCATCTCCAATCTTCATCCCAGCTTCATTAGGCCCTTCTTCTAGCCAAACAAATTCCTTTTTGAGGGCTGCGGATGGTAATAAAGCTGTTCCTGGATCCAGCAAACAGCCAGTTTCCCATGGATGTGTTCCTTCTGAGTCTTTCTCCAATCAATCTTCAAAGGTAATAAATGTCCCAGTTCCTTGTTCATGCTGAATGAGGATTTTTTTTTCATTTTTGGACCATCTTATTTTTTACAGAATTCATCCGCAATATAGAGATAATCCCTGAGGAAAATATTTTTTTAATTGAGATTCCAAAGAAATCGAGTCCTTACATGTGTTAACTTTTAAAATATAAGATGGGTTCTTGATTTGGCACTTGTACCATACCATAAGCTAAAAGTTGTACCTTATTTAAAGTAGATTTTTTGGGATAGAGGTCGGTAGTATATATTTATTGGTTTATGTCTTCTTCTTTTTACGAGAAGATTTGACTTCTTTTGGGTATTGACATCTTTTTTACCTGACAGGGTAAAGTTACTCAAGCACTGGGAAGTGTTTCACATGGGAAGTCTAATCATTCTCAGATAAGGATCTCCCTTCCGCCTGATAATGGGGTGTCGACTTTCCGATCAACATCTCATGATGTGGCCAACACAGATAAGTTTCAGCCTAGGATTTTGCAAGGAAGAGTATCAACCGATGTAAAAGTCAACCCTGCTGCATCCTCTGGACAGAGTTTCGCTCCTCGGATCAACAGGTTAAATAGCCCATTGGTCATTAAGGCATATAGTAAAAGAGCCGGAGACATTGATGCTCGAGGAAACATCACTATCTTGAGAGAACAGTATAATTTTGAAGGATTTCAATCGGACTTTGGGAATGCAAAGTTCTTCGTTATTAAGTCTTACAGTGAAGATGATGTGCACAAGAGCATTAAGTACAATGTTTGGTCATCTACACCTAATGGGAACAGGAAGCTAAATAGTGCTTATGAAGATGCTCAGAGGATTGCTGCTGGGAATTCAACAGGCTGTCCAGTTTTCCTGTTCTTTTCTGTGAGTCAATTTCTTTAGCACTCGCTCTAATGCCATTCTTATTTCTTTTATGTAGTAGGCTGCTACCTTTATCTTGTCATTGTGTCATTTTAAGTCTTTATTTAAGTGATATTTTACCTTTTTTATGGAATTAAAGGTGAATGCAAGCGGTCAATTCTGTGGTGTTGCTGAGATGATTGGCCATGTTGATTTCCATAAAGACATGGATTTCTGGCAGCAAGATAAGTGGAGCGGCAGTTTCCCTGTGAAATGGCATTTTGTTAAGGATGTTTCAAATTCCAACTTTAGACACATCACATTGGAAAACAATGAAAATAAGCCCGTGACTAATAGTAGAGACACACAAGAGGTATGCTTTATTATGGTCCTGGTCACTGAATCAGTACTTCAAAATTTAATGTAGCATACAGATAAGTTAAACGCGTTAGATGTTTCTAGAAGCCAAGTTTTTGCGGTTTAGACTTCTTGGGGTATGCCAAGGCCTAAAAGGATAAAGCTATTGTTCTCACATGAGTTTAATCAAGTTATCCATAACTCAATCACCCCTTATATGCTCTTGATATCATCTTTATCTGTACTATTTGGGATCAAGTTTTGAATCTATGGTATTGCTGGTGTAAGCTTAAATCTCCATCATATTTTTTACTACACTGCACCATGCATTTATTCTTGGTTTACTGCATTGCTGTTGTTACATAGATAAGTTACCACTTTTCCCTTGTTCCATGTAATCCTTTGTGTGCTGATTTTGACAAGTAGAACTTGCACTTTATTTTACGCGACACAGTCTGTGTTTAAAAGCTCTAGCACTTGATTCTTTTCCTCGAAGTTTTCTTTATTTGCATCTTCACATGAAATTGAGTTAAAAACGACTTTCATGCTCTGGTGCATTTCACGGTGCTGTTAATATTTGATGCAGCTGTATTCCAAATTTCACCAGATTAAATATGCATGCAGATATACTTCAAGAAAGGGATGGAGATGCTTAAAATCTTTAAGAACTTCACATCCAGAACCTCCTTGTTCGATGACTTTATGTTCTATGAAAGCAGAGAAAAAATAATGCAAGAAGACAGAACTAAGCTTCTAATGAGGAGCTATGAAAATCCATACCTTGTACCCGTGTTAGATCCTCCGCGCAAGTTCAATTCAATGTTCGACTCCTCGCTTCCCTCTAATGGCACTGACAAAACCTTCCCAAAAAAAAATATTGCCCAGGAGAGTGAGAAACCGGCATCTGCAGTGCATGAGACTATAGTTTCCAAAACCAACCAATCCGGTTCAACTGAAAAGAGTGAGGTAAATGAAAAGCCAACAAAGAATGGTGATACCAGCAAGTCTGGGAGTAGTGGAGTTGCTACAACCAGGAAAATTGTCAAGGCGGATGGAGAAGTATCAGAGATTTGCGATCCAAAGAAGTCCGAAGACGATATTTCTGTTGTAGTAGTGCCTAATTGCAATAAAGAAGTTGCAAATGGAAGTGAACAAATTGTTGAAGGCAGCATTGATAGTAGTGTTTTGAAGATAGGTTCCCTTACTATACATGCCAAGCAGCCTTCTACCAAGCCTAAGTTGTGTGAGACGGCATCTACTACAACTAATACTGATTCTGCTGTAAGCAACCAAGTGATTGATGTGGTCACTGTGGGGTCAATGCCTGTTAAAGTCAATGCACATGCTGAACTGTCAGGGTTGATAACTGTTGGATCTATTCAGCTCGATCCCAGATCTTTCAAGGGTAGTGAGAATAGTGGTTCTGGGAAAAGCGCACCTCAAACAGCTTGATGCATTCTACAGTCTGCACACCTACATGCCTAGCAGTACATCCAAATATACCAGACTCCTTGTGGAGTGTGGACATCGGAGTCCGTAAAAGCTTGTTTTGTTTGGGTTTCTCCTGGAACGACGGATGGATGCATATATATTTTTTGGTTTGGTGGTCTATAATGGTTTTTTGGCAGCCGTGGCTTGCAAAAGTTTGTGTTTATCCTTGGCCTTTCATTTCTGTCTCGATAAAAAGAGTACATCTGAGAAGTTAATATGAAGTGTTTGGGGTGGAGTGGGTTGGGGAGTTCTTAGATTAGATTTTGGCCTCCTTATAAATCATTTATTGGTCTTTTGTTAGCCTGACATTGATTGACAAAAAAAGAAGCAAACGTTGGTTTTTTATTGGCACAAAATATCTAAGTTTATTGACTTTTTTTGTACTGAGTAATGTATTGTATTGGAATTCGTATGTTTTGGGACATCGCTGTTTAGACTGCTTTATACACTTTCCTGTCTGTTGAACTTTTTGCGTACATTTGGATGCTACGATCTTTTAAACAGAAGTGAATAAATATATGCGGGGGGGGGGGGGAGGTCAGGGGTGTAGGCTATATACCTGTTCTAAATGGCTGGTCAGCTTGGGCATTCTTGAAATCAAGAATTGAACTTTAACCTGAATTGGACAATTGGTATTTAACTGGTTTGATATCTGTCTCCACAAGATTGTTTTTCGAAGGTTCTTGGAATGTTAAATTGATTTAATATGCTGTCGAACATTATATTTCGCCAATCAGGTTAGCGCATACAACGGATAAATGCTGCAAAAATGCAAAATAGAACACTCCGCACATTTTTGTGGTTTTTTCAAATGCAATGATTTTTGAAATTATGGGACAAGACTATGCAGGAATTAAGCAGAAAGGTGTAGACAAAAAATACAGATTTCAAAGAATTTATTTAATTACAGATTTCAAAGACTATTTCAAATACAGATTTTTGAATTTACTAGAGACATAATAAATTGAATTCTTATAAAGATTCTCCACATAATTGGTAATTAGTTTCAAATAATTCAAATTTCATAGAGTATATATTTTTTGAATCAACTTTAATTTTTTCAGTTACATATTATAGTTATCACTCTCATAAGCAGCCATCCCCCATTACATTCCTGATTCCCCCATTCAGTGCACTAAGAGCATCTACAATGCTAATACGTTAACGATGCACACGTGGCGTGAGAGACAGTCAATCAAAAAACAATAATTAACATATCTCTCTCCTTATATGAAGGACCTTATATCATTTTGGTAAGTTTTTGTTCACAATGTCAAACACAATGTCTAGATGTAGACATTGTGGTTTACATTGCAGAGTAAAACTTACCAAAAGCACACAAGACCGTGAAAAGATAGAGAGAGAAATGTCATAAGATCAACCTTTTGTATCTCTCTCATGCCACATGTGCACCGTGCACATTGTAGCATTGGAGATGTTCTGATGTGAAAAGAAGAGAAGTACTTGGAGGCCATTCTATGGACTATAATCAATCCCATACAAGAGTCGCAATCCATTCTGCACTTCAATTCTTTAATTCCTAATCATAATTTCGTTTAGTGAAATTTTCTTGTGTAGATAGAAAAAGGATCTTTTCCATTTTTTGTATTCACATGTCATTTTAGGACATCAAATCAGTATTCACATGAGAAAATGTTACATATATAAAATTCCAAGAAAACTCGGTTCACATAATTCAATTTATATAAGAAAAGGGCCTACCCACACACAACACAGGCAATAGGCATAAAACTTTGACAAAGTTGACCGACACGGAGAATAATAAAATAAAATCTGTGTGATTGAGGTTTGTGCAGAGAGAAATAACAAAAACCACAAAATAATTGATTAAAAGGGAATGTGACAAAGTTTTTTGGAAGGTCCCAAAAAGGAAAGATTTAAGGGACAGAGAGTATAATTTTGAGATCCTATTAGGGGTGAAGACGGGAGAGGTTGGCGGGGCCTCGGCCTCTCAAGCAAAAAATTCTGATGTCTAAATATATATATATATATATATATGTGTATATATGTATAAATATTTATAAACGGTAAAAGGTATTATGAAAGTAAAAACTTTGACGCCTCAATATAAATTCTTAAAATCCCGCCCCCAATCAAGAATGGATCCTTTGAGTTACTAGGTGCACTAGAAATAGACAATTGAATGATCCTTGTCAAAATAAACATTTAATGACTGTGAGTCTGTGACTCATACAACAAAATCTACCATTTTTTTTATCCCAAATTTTTGTCAGGAAATGCATCATTTTTTTCATACAAGTTTATATAGAGATAGATGGTTGAATGTAATATAGGAGGTTTTGGAACCGATTTTGTTTCTGCTTTTTTCTTAAAACAGGATCCGAATAAGTTTTCAAAAGCCGATCTCCCACGACTCTCAACTTTTAAAAAGACTGATTTTATAAATAATTAGAACACAAGTACTTTTACACTTACATCCAAACAACCCATGTTTCCACAAAAATGAAATGTAACATGAAGCAAAAGGAAAATGTTTAGTGTACATGAGATGAGTTGTACACAAACTGTACACAAAACCCCCCGTCAATTCATTTAGAAAAGAGCAGAATTTGATACCAATTGTCTGTGTACCCCATGAATGTACACTTTTTGTGGGCACCCTCCATGGCCCATTTCAATAATTGAGAGAGTAAATTGTTAAGTACCAGACAGCCTATTTTGAGAAACTGTTCATCAGACATCACACGTCGGCCGGTCGTGGTGAACATTCTTGTTCCGACTCCCGGCACATTACCGGCACAACTCCTCCCCCCCCCCCCCCCCCCCCCATTTTCAGCTGAAAACGACACTACAGTCAGCTGAACTTTAGAAGCCAATCTTACTTCACTTCAGACCTCACTCCAGCTCAAGCTAAATCAAGAAACTGGCTTGTTTGATTCTTTCAGATCGCAAGGTCCATATGCAGCTTCTTATACTCATTCATTAAATTTTAAGAAGATTCCTATCCTATAAACTTCTTTATACAAAGGTGCTTACTTTCTGAGTTTCAAGACTGGTCCCAAATTCCCAACTGAATCCTAACCCAGAAAATGCAGAGGGAGAAAATGAGCAAATCTATTTATTTACCTCTAAAGCAGAAAAAAGTTTCATTTTTCTTTATTTACAAAGTGAATTTGTGCTAAACCATTCAAGACCTGCATAATTTCAAGATACAAATTCACAAGTAAACCTTGGTTCCTCCTATTGTGATGTTAATCCCTTAAGTTAGAACACAAGTCTCAATATTTTGGTTGTTTTCATTTGATTTGTTTATCTAGATGTGTGATCCATCCAAAACATTAAATTCCAAGTTGTACTTTTAAATTTAGTTGATGTGAGATGTTTAACGTTGTTTTGTCAATTTTGACAGAATTAGGCAGTCAAATACAAAAACTTTGGGCTGACATAAAAAAAAGAATGAAGAAATGGGCAGGATATTTGCTTATTCTTGGTCTTGCTGTTACTTTGTTATTTCGATATAGCTCCATCGAAAAACCACTGCAAAAACAATCGGCTTATGATTTTTTCAACAATCATCCGCCAAGTAGTACTTATAACGTTGAGGATTATGCAAAAGATATTAGTGATGATAATGTGGAAGAAGTAATTCCTCCAGTGAAGGAAACCAATCATTCTAGGTTTAAAGGGAAGCCACATTTTGTCAACTTTGATGGGTTCGTTGATTTATATAGCTCGCATAATGTTTCAGACTCTGTGGCTATGCTTGTGTGGGGTGAAATGCGGTCTTTATTATCTCGGTCAGATGCACTGCCTAATACTGCCCAGGGAATTAAGGAGGCTTCCCTGGCTTGGAAAGAGTTGTTGTTATCAATAACTGAAGAGGACAAATCATTGGATGAGAAAGAAGGTAAAGAGTGTATATACTCTGTGAGTCTTTTTAATGAAACACTATCGAAGAATGAGAGTATTCTTGAAATCCCATGTGGTTTAATTGAAGACTCATCCATTACTGTGATTGGGATGCCCAATTCTGAACAGGAGAGTTTCCGGATTGATCTAGTTGGTTCTCAGCTTCCTGAGGATGTAACACCTCCTATATTATTGCGTTATAATGTTGTTTTGCCAGGTCAGAACTTGACAAAGAGTCCCATTATCATTCAGAATGCATGGACTAACGCATCTGGGTGGGGAAAAGTGGAGAGATGCCCGGATCGTGGTTCGGCCGACACACCAGAAGGTGAAAATATGCTAATGTTTTTTACTTATTTCAATTTTCATGCCATTTTTGCAATTGAATGTTTAAAACTGAAATCCAATTCTTTGACCACAGGAACTTAGTTAATCTAGTTCTTATTTGTCAGGTTTTTGACAAATGCATAACTAATTTTTATTTTGGTTACATACTACTCCCTCCGTTCTTTATTATCTGTCCTCTTAGGCTTTGGCACGAGTTTTAAGAGGAAAATAATAGGGGTAGTGTAAAAGGTGTCGTGAGTTGTGGGTAAATGAAAAAGTAGGAAAGAGAAAGGGGTAATGTTAATAAAAGTGGGGGTATGAAGGTATTTTGACAGATAATAAAAAACGTCCCAAAAAGGAATACGAGACAGTTAATAAAGAATGGAGGGAGTATTTTTTATTTCCATCATTTGCAATGGAGCCAAAGATTCACTATTTTTTGACTTGGGAATATGATGGAATAAAGCAAAATGGCTCACTAAACTGTGTGCGCTTCTTTAATTATGAAGCAGCAGTCAGTCCATGCAATTTTCGACGCAATTTTCATCCTTGGGTCATTCCGAAACAGACTCTCTGTGCTTTAGTACAGGGGTAAGGTTGCGTACATCCGACCCCCCTTTACCCCACCGTAGGTGGGAGCCTTTGTGGCACTTGGGTAATGATGATGATGACATCTGTTATAATGCATGAATCATATGTATAAGGATAGAAATCAAAGAATTCACACAACTAGGCCTTGTTTACACATCATTCTCTTTAGTTTTCAGATGTGGGGCTCTAACACATACTTCTCAAATTTATTTATTTATAACTATATTTGTCATATACCACTTCCCAGTGAGTCATCTATGATTGCATGTTCACAAATTACATGAAAATTCAAGCATCTTTTGATTGATTATTTGAAACGAGACTATTGTTTGGGATGGAGTAATGATTTTTCTCCTACCTGTGTTTTTTTCAGTTGATGGACTTGCAATGTGTAATGCAAAAATTATAAGAAGCAACTTGGAACATATTTCAAATGCTAGTCATCTGGAAAGCTTGAATCGGGCTGACGGTTCAAATGGAACTGCACATGCAAGACCCGATTTTCCATTCGTCCAAGGTTACCCGTTTACTGCAACATTATGGGCTGGTTTGGAAGGATTTCATATGACTGTAAACGGAAGACATGAAACTTCTTTTTCCTATAGAGAGGTGACTTATGGCTTATTAGATCTTTGTGCTTGAGTAGCTTATAGTGTGTTTTGGGATTTACTCTGGTAGGCTATTCTGTTGTTAGGTACTTATCGTATTGCCCTCAGTCCAAATCTTATTGGACAAATGGACCCAAGCCTACCTCCAAATGGTCTGTCGCAAACTCTCAGGTGGAAGAATGCCCACAAACCACTGCCAGATCAGATTCTAATACCATTTTAAATTTCAAAGAAACCTTACAGACCCAACTATGTATAAGAATTGAAGTATAGGTCATATTTGGGTAATTCCCTACTTCATAGACTGGCCAAATATACAGATATATATATACAAAATCACATAAAATCTAAAGTTTTAACATGTTATCGAAGTTAATAAAACTCAAACAAACAAATGATCTTTGACTTAATAGAGTTTAGAAGAAGAGAGAATTGCAGACTGAAATGCATACTTTATTCTCAGGCATACATTGGTATTTATACAATCATTGGGAGCCTATGTAATAATTATAATACTAATTACAAGGATATGTAACGGTTAAAACTGAAATTGTAATAATTGAAAATATTATAAATTAATATTTTCTGGATTCTTCTACACGCCCCCGCAAGCCAGGTATTCTGTCACTCCCAAGAATCCTGAGCTCGTCTCTTAGTAGAGTAAACCGTTGCCTTCAGAGTGGTTTGGTAAGAGCATCAACTAACTGATCATGAGAAGAGATGTGAAGAACACGAAGAAGCCCATGTTGCACACGTTGTCGAACAAAATGAAAATCAATGGCAACATGTTTCATCCTGGAATGGAAAACCGGATTTGCTGAAGAAGTTGTAGCGCCTTTGTTATCACAAAGTAGGAGCGGGGAAGCGGGAGGTGCATGTCGGAGTTCATGAAGAAGAGACTCAATCCAAAGAATTTCTGATGCAGCAGTAGAGAGAGCCCGATACTCCGCTTCTGTAGATGATTTAGCAATGGTTCATTGTTTAATGGACTTCCAAGAAACAAGTGATTCACCAAGAAAAATGGCATATGCGCAATGCGCTATACCAAATACATTTGGTTTTATCTCATCAACCATAAGTCTGAAGTGACCTCAATTTTTCAACAATTTAAAAAAATTGTAGAAAACTTTTTTCAAAAAAAAAATATTAAAATGGTTTACTCTGATGGGGGAGCTGAGTATGTCGCCCTAGGGAAATTCCTGAGTTCCTGCGGTATTTCCCATTTATTAACCCCTCCCTATACTCCGGAACATATTGGTTTTGCTGAACGACGACATCGTCATATTGTTGAAACAGGGATCACTTTACTTCATCATGCCTCCATGCCATTTAAATATTGGTCTTATGCTTTTCAAACTGCAGTGTATCTCATTAATAGACAACCTGCAACGTCTCTCAATTTCTGCACTCCATTTGAAAAGCTTTTTCAAAAAGCACCTAATTACACAAAATTTGCTATTTTTGGGTGTCAACGCTTTCCGTGGTTGCGTCCTTACACAACCCACAAATTAGAACCTCGATCCAAACCATGTATTTTTCTAGGGTATTGTGATCGGCAGAGTGCATATCAATGTCTTGACCCAGCTACCCATCGTATTTTTATTAGCAGGCATGTCATATTCAATGAGTCTGTTTTTGCCTTCTCTCAGACCGTAACACCTGTTACTAATCTCTCCTCGGAGATTGATAACTGGCTTCAATCGCCTATTTCTTATCTTCCCCTTTCAGGTACACCAACGGCAAAGGCATCTCCTATTTCTCATACTCCCACTCAGCAAATCACTCTCGGTAGTTCAATCTCTACCTCTAATACGACACCCCCTACACTCCCACCTCCACACAATCCACTTGCTATCATCACCTATCAACGTCGGTCTAAGCAAAAACCATCTACCCCACCGTTTCCTCAAACTTCACTCAATGAACCACCCACTATCACCCCGACCAATTCCCCTCCCAAACGTACTCATCCCATGACTCTTCGTCCTCGTAAACAAGCTAATCTCGTCACTCAATCCGCCTTACCTCATCATATTATTCCTACTTGTGCTTCTCAAGCTTTACAGGTACCAGAATGGAAGGATGCTATGTCAGCAGAATTTGAAGCCTTGGTTAAAAAGAGAACTTGGGATCTTGTTCCAGCTTGTCCTGGTCAAAATGTTGTTGGTTGCAAATGGGTTTATACTGTGAAGTACAAGCTGGATGGTTCCTTGGATCGTTTCAAAGCTCGGTTGGTTGCTAAGGGCTTTCATCAGCGCCCAGGAGTTGATTATTCTGAAACTTTTAGCCCAGTAATCAAACGGTCACCATTCGAGTTGTCTTGACTATTGCTCTTTCTCATGGTTGGCAGATCCATCAGCTTGATGTTAATAATGCCTTTTTGCATGGGACTCTTCATGAGGAAGTATACATGAAACAACCTCCTGGTTTCAATGATGGTTCCGGGTCTGTTTGCCGTCTTCGTAAATCTATCTATGGTCTCAAACAAGCACCCCGGGTGTGGTATCAATCTTTAAGTGGATTCTTCTACATGACTAAGACTAAAAAAGACCACATGTTTGTAAGAATGGTTCCGAGGGTGTTTGACCATCCAACACCAACTAAATAAAAAAGATGCAAACTCATATCTAAGAAAAACAAGTTGACATGTTAGAATAAACCCTATGAAACACAGAAACTCTCGGTAAAGAGTAAGTTTCCATTTCGAAAACTCTATGGAAACTCTCCAAACAGTTGATTTTCTATTAAAAATTGGTGTTTCCTGTTTCCCCATGATTCCCACATTTCCATGCAACACATATAAAATCTTATGTTTTAATATGTGAGACACTTCTACAGCTGGATTTAAAGCAATTCTCTAGATAACTAGATTATGTTTGCAAGGTGGTTTGAGTAGTGCTTGCAATTGTGCAGAAACTGGAGCCATGGTCGGTTAAGAAAGTCTGTGTGGGAGGTGGGTTGGACATCATATCTGCCTTAGCAAAAGGACTGCCAGTTTCTCAAGATCCAGATTTGGCTGATGTTGAACAACTCAAAGCTCCATTATTAAGTGGCAAGAAACAGCTTACAATGCTGATCGGAGTATTCTCAATGGGAAACAATTTTGAGAGACGGATGGCATTGAGAAGAACATGGATGCAGTATGAAGCTGTACGCTCTGGGCAAGTGGCTGTCCGGTTTTTCATTGGTCTTGTAAGTTAGTACAGATTAAATCAATGTATTAATTTTTAGTTTCAGAAAGCGGGAGTTGATTTTATTTTGTTTAAACTTGGATGTAGCATACAAGCAAGCAAGTCAATTTGGAAATTTGGAAAGAAGCTCAAACATACAAAGATATTCAACTGATGCCTTTTGTTGATTACTACACCTTGCTCAATTTGAAAACGGTTGCCATATGCATTCTTGGGGTATGTACAACTGTACAGCCTAGTCATTACTCACTAGGGCATTTTACAATATTGTTTGTCATTGTCATCATTTCCACATAAGATAAATGCTGTTAAGCCCTCACATTATCACAATATAAAATAACAAAACACGTATGATATTCAACTATCTATAATGCACAGAAACTCTTACAAGGGAGCATTTCCACATTTAGAACTCTAAAAAACCTTAATAGCAATTTATTTCCGATTAAAAATGGATATTCCCCATGCCATATTTCATGTTTCACATTTCCGGCTGAAACATAATTGGTTACTTTTTCTATAATGTTGATCTTTTAGAATAGAGTTTCAAGTCTGAATATACTAATCGAGAGTATTCCCTCTCATGAGCTTTTACTTTTTTTCGTGGTTAGGTAAAATTTCTCCCAGCTAACTATATAATGAAAACGGATGATGATGCATTTGTAAGGATAGATGAAATCCTTTCAAGCCTCAAAGATAAGCATTCCACCAGTCTCTTGTATGGCCGAGTAGCTTTTGAATCTTCTCCCCATCGGGATAAGGAGAACAAATGGTACATCAGTACTGAGGTATGAGCTTAATTTTCTATCACATTTTTCATTGTGCACTACTTTTTGTCCAAATTTTGAGTTTGCAACTCATTTTTTAAACCATTAATATTTGGATCTCAAAGTAAAAAAATGATTAAAAATGAGGTGGAGCTTGTAAGAAAAAGGGGTGTATTTTGTGATTTTCATGATGCAAGTATAAATGAATTCGAAAGTGGGGTGCAAACATAAATTTTGATGAAAAGCAATGCCAACTCTAGTTCCCTCCATCAATCATGAACATAAGTCACACCAATGTGAGATGATAAAAGCATATACGGTATTATAACTATTGATAATGATGCATTTTAGATTTTTAGTATCTCAACTATTGAAAGAAGCGAATTGATAATACCTTGAGCGCATTTAAATGTTTCAGAATAGTATCATTTTGAGTTTGTGGTCAAAATAATCATACTTGATAACCTTGACTTCACGTGAATGAGGAAGAATTAAGTATAATTAATTATTCGGTCAAGTTGATGATTTCATTACGAGTTAAGTGCGATTTTGATATGCTGTAATGACTAGATTAGCTACATGTTGCGTTTTTTCCTAAATTGGTAAGACTATTGTTATCTAAACTTGCTAGCCGTGACATGTGAGTTAATTAATTAATTACATATTCTGTATAATTTTCTGAAGAAAGTATATGAAGCTCAGACTATATTGTTAAATAATTTAGGACGAATTTCATATGTTATGCTCATTTGCTTTATTTAATAGTTGGGGTACCAAAATGCATCAATATTATTTAAGCAATTACATATCCCAAACTCTTTTGGAACTAAGGCTACATATCCCAGTTCCCCACATAGAGGCACTACAGAAGTAAGAAAAATGAGGTAGAAGATCTCAATTCACATGTACTAATAATGTACTATACATTTTCTACTTTAATTTGAAAATTTGATCGTTCTCGTGCAGGAATGGCCTCATTCCTCATATCCACCTTGGGCTCATGGTCCTGGATATATAATTTCTCGAGATATAGCAAAGTTCATTGTCCAGGGTCATAAAAAAAGGGACCTTATGGTAATTTTCTTTCTGCACTATTCATTTATGATCATTTATTTTTTATGTACTCGTATTAAGAAATCTTGTTCCATCGTATCGTATGAAGTCAACAAGATGAGAGGAGTAGCCTTAAGTCTTATACATTAATTTACGTCTATATTTGGCCATTTTGGAATTGCTTAATATTTGACAGTGTCGTACTTGTGATGAATTTGCGAGAATGCCACACTGCCCACACATTTTTGAATATGTTTTGGTTTATCTTACCTTTTGTTCTTATTTTGTTCCCTTCATGTGTCCAGCTTTTTAAACTCGAAGACGTTGCTGTGGGCATATGGATTAAAGAGTTCAAACAAAAGGGTCATAAGGTGAAATACGTACACGACGATCGGTTCTACAATGATGGCTGTGAGTCAAATTACATTCTTGCTCATTATCAGAATCCAAGGATGGTGCTCTGCCTGTGGGAGAAACTACAGAAAGAGAATCAACCAAACTGCTGCCAGTGATTTTATATGTCACCCATTGCTAAATAGACAAAGGTGAGTCTATATCAGTTGCCGACCACTACAGCCTAGCTTATATGGAATTGGTTAATCCTGCCAAGATGTACCATATTCTTTTGGGGATCATGCTGATTTCCATATTCTTTTTCTTTTCATACTTTGTTTTGTTCCCTTCTCTTTTTAGTCTTTTTTTGTTTCCCCTTTTTCTCTTTTCCTTATCCTCCATTGGGTTCTCCATCGATGAGGCAATGGAAGTGATCAGATTGGACTCATCTTGACCGCTACAAGTTCATTCACTCACAACACAAATATAGTGGGACAAATGGGAAAAGTTTGGAGCAAGAAAAGATTTGGTGCAATTATCATGAGCTACTCAATCTGGATGATTCGGGTCCATCCGATCCTTATCAGAGCGGTCAATTCCAAACTGTGCCTGGTTATTTATAACCATTGTAGTACCTTATTGCAGCAAGCAAATGTGTTTTTTCGAAGATACTTTTTCCAGCATAAGGGTGGAAATGAAGAGGATGATGGCAAGAAACCAGCTTTACACTTTATGGTGTAGCTATAAAATGTGAGGCAGTCAAATATATATGTTCAGATTTGAAAATCTATTTTGGGACTTCGATAGCAGATAGCCGGATATTGTTTTCGAGACATTTTTGTATTGGCAGTTACAAAGTTAAAGATTTTTTATCATCTTTGACAGCCAACCTGTTTCGATTCATACTAGCTTTAGTTAGAGTTCCAAATTCTCATCTTCATTGTATGGCTCATTAGAGTTTTTAAAATTTTATGGTTTGAGATAATTTGTTAACTACGGTGTGGGAAAAGAAATCCAACAAGTTTGTATTATAAGAATGTTTTCATTTGGCTGAAAACTTTTAGTTTGGTCTAACCTGATTTGATTTGGTATTATGTGTGTTTTATATTTATTTGTGTCTAGATTGGTTTGTTTAAGTCAAGTCCGGTGTATTTGAAACCAATCAAAATAAAAACATCTTATATATGAAACTAATATAACAAGAATGTCAACACTTGACATTATTCTTATTAAGAGCCTGATTAGTAAAAGTAAAATTGGTTGAATTATTGAAATTTATGAAATTCTAATTAAATCGGTTGAATTGACTTCATCAACTGAATTATGTAAGACATATATCTCATATATATATTTTATTCAAAAAATAAAGAAAATATCGTATGAAAAGTAGGCAGAATGATCATCTATAGTAACTTTAGTCAATTCAGCGTGCAGAATAAAAATTAAATATTTGAAAAAGAAAATAAAATATTTAAATTTCCATTTGCTAAAAATGTGGATTTGTTGATCTAGAAATAAGAACTCAACTATCTCATCATCATTACCCCAGTGCCGCAAAGGGAGGATCAGATGTACGCAGTCTTACCCCTGTACGGTTGTACTAAAGCACATAGATACTGTTTCTGAATGACCCATGGTGAAAATTGCGAAGAAAAATACATGGATTGACTGTTGCTTCAAAATAAAGAAACACAAACAGTTTAGTGAGTCGTTTTGCTTTATTCAATCATATTCTCAAGCCAAAAAATAGTGAATCTTTGGCTCCATTGCAAATGATGGAAAAGGAACTCAACTATCAACAAGAGAATATTATAAAAAGTGTGGAGCTCGATAAATAACTCTAATTTATCTGTTATATTCCTCATAAATCTTTTTCCACGACAACTACAAAATGTAACAATTCAACACTTCAATGATTTTTTTATTTGGATGTATTTCTAATTATAATAACTCACAAATCTTGAGATGAGTTTAGATGATATCCATTGTATTCTTGAAAATTAAAATTATTTTAAGATTTTATTTGGGCTTTTTACATGAATATTACTCCCTCCGTCCCGAAATAATCGTCCTGTTTTGACCTTCACACAGATTAAGAAAACAAAGTTGACTTCACACTGTAGCGACACTGTTTGGCACTGTAGCGACATTGTTTGGCATTGTTTTGCACTGTTTGACACTGTTTTGTATAGATTTGTTTACCAAATAAGGAAAGGAGACAATTATTTCGGGACGGACCGAAAAAGAAAGCAGGACAATTATTTCGGGACAGAGAGAGTACTAATTTAGAGTCAATTTCCAAAAATGTGACCATTTTTACAAAAGGACAAAAATGTGATCAAGAAGGTCATATATTTGGAAAAACAAGTTCTGCCAGATTTTTATGTCACTGTTAATTTTTTTTGTCACTGATTTTATGTCACTTTTGAATGTCATTGTCGGTTTTCATGACACTTTTATATGTCACTTTCACCGTCAACCGTGTCACTGTATCGCCTTCAAATGTGTCATTGTGTCACCCTTAAATGTGTCACTGTGCCATTAACCCATCTCCACCCCAACCTTTGGCCACAGTGACATCTCCACGTGACATCTCTCCTGTCGGAAACCATCGCCGGACACAGTGACACCTCCACCGTCAGTGTTATTGCCGTCTTCGGTGTCGCTATGATTGCCGGAAACGTAATTTCAACCAAACTTGGCCGCCACACAAACTCTTTTCATCACTGCACCCCCCTCATTTGTCTCCACCGGTAACCAAGGAGCCCCAACCACCCTGCCATCTCTTCACAATCCTCCACCGCCCCAACCGCCCCGCCATCCCATCACAGCTCACCACCGCCACTGCCACATCACCGCCCCACAAATCCGGCGACACCACCACTCTCCTTACCCTCCCCTAGCCCTAATCACCTACTTCTTAGCCCTCCTCCACCGCCCTGCCCCATGTTTTGTCCCAGCCCACCAACACCATCGTAACCCTAACCGTCAGTCAACCACCGCCTTCAAATTGAACTCCACCGGTCAGACCTGACATTATAGCTTGATCGCGATGGAGATGGGGGCGTAGGTTGGGCGGCGAAGGCTTACATCGAGCGTGAAGGACATCGATGACTCCAATCCGCCTCCCCATCATCCGGACAGAAGGAGAAGAAATAGAGATTCTGACGTGGGGTAGGGGAGGGAGACAACTGTGGTAAGGAAGACTGCTATGGTGGCCGGAGATAAGGTTGAGGATGGTGACAGAGTTGGCGGCGTAGCTTAGGGCGGCGGTGTAGAGTCGGCGGTGCAACTGAGTTTGGCGGAGTAGAAGAGATCCATCTCTTCTCTTTGAGCGCAGCAGCAAGACCTGTTATTGTCTTTGAGCGCAACAAGGGAAGAGTGGAAGAAAGATTGGGATTTGATTTTGGGTCACTTTTCTGTCCAAGCTTAATTTCATTATATTTTTATCTAATGAAAGTGGAGAAAGTAATATTGAGGCCATTATTTCGCAAATAAATCAGGCCTAGTTTTTTTTATAGTAAATCAGGTCTAGTTTTAACTGGACCTATTTGAAAGAGTCTAGCTTAATTGCTTAATTCTAGTCTCATATAGAGTATGAATTACTCCGTAGTAATTTATAATGATGTGTTTAAGTTTGCTTTGTGTAATTTAATATCCAAAATTTGTGTAATTGAAAACATACCAAGTTGACCACCTATTCTTATGTTTCATTCGTCTTTATAAAACTCATCTTCCATTATTACTTCTCCATTTATCATTATTCCTTTATCACAACGAATATTCTAACTTTTGTCTTTGTGAACTCAGGATCTTTTATCTTGGCCTCTCAACAAGTGGAAAAGAACTCACATAGAAATAAAACTCATTATTCCATCTACACAGTTTCATTCTTTCACCGTACTTAATTAGTTAATTAAGTAATAAAATGCTATATTAAAACTCTAGGCTATAACCTTCTATCATATCATTTGCGCACTGACTCGTAAATTGCCTCATCCAGAAACTATTTGAGATCATACTGTAATTTACTCATGCACCTTTATGTCTGGTCAGAGTGTGGTGTCACCTAAAGCGGCAATATCACCTTTTGAGATTAGGGTTTAGCCAATTATGGGTTCACTCCTTTCTGCACACTAAGTGTTTCTCATAGCACACGATCAATGGTATTTATTAACTACGATTCATACCAATACGATAGCCTAGTTATCCGGGAATGAATACTAATAATGCTATTTCTTCTCTAATTGATAAAGTCAAGGTTGGAGAACTACTTAAACAAATAATGGATATTGAGATTAATTTAATTGCTAATAAGTACAAAGTGATGAAATCAAATGTAATCAAATGTAATTTTTTTGTACTTTGCTAATGATTTTTCGGACATGTATTAATACACTAAGCTCTTTTGAGAATAAGGTTTGGATGTTATTCTTGTAATAATAAAAGACCAAATTCATACCAATAATCCATACTAGTGATTCTACAATAATAATCTCTATCGAAGATGTCTATATAAATAATCCATACTCATAAATACATCTACATAGATAGATTAGATTAATCTTTTTAATATTTAATATATAAGGATACAGTATTGACTTTATTCACCATTGTCATAAAATTGAGTTTGATGTTTTTATATCATTGCTATAATTATTTTCTTGAAGTATAATAATCTATGTATGAAGGTTTAATCTATCCACGTAGACGCATTTACGAGTTTGGATTATTTATATTGACTTTTTCAGTAGAGATTATTATTATAGAATCACCAAAAGTACGGATTATTGATATGAATTTCACCATAATAAAATGAGCTAAACATCTTCTTCATATGTTATACTCACCTCATACCTTCCATATATGCATAATGACTTCCAAGAATTTCATGTTGGGTTCTTAGCTATATTATTCCACTTGAGCTCGAATATACTTCAACTGCCGACACATATATCAATATATGTGTGTGTTGACTGTTGTGCTCCCATGGCAATAAAAATGTCGCAATCTCCTTTTCTTTTTCGTCTTTTTAAAAAATGCTAAAAACAATACTGTGAAATAGATTCTCCGTATATTTTAGTATTTTACCTTTGTGTGTGAAAGATTTACTTTTTTACACCCAGGGGCGGAGCCAAGGGGGTGATAAGCCGATCCCTCCGAAAGTTTGAGAGTGTAGAGCTCTGAAATATCTTCGATTTGATATATTATGGCCACTGTAACTCATTACGTGTAAAAAGTTACGACTTCTGTAGTAAATCAGGATTATCTCAACGTAAAATAAAAAAAAATTGGATGCATATTATAGATCAGTTTCCCAAAATTTAAAAATAAAGTATAATTCACACAATACTTACATGACACGACTCAAAAAAAGAGCAAAGACAATATACATTATTGCTACGAGTGCCTATTTATCTAAATTGTATATAGAATATTCAACCCAGACATTATTTAAAAACGATTAATCATTTTCATTCTATATATAGGTTGAGTTTCGACTCCATGAAACGTTTTTTTGGCTCCGCCACTGTTTACACCCATAGAAACCCAAATAAAAAACGTGTGCCTCTAAACCTATTAAGAAGGAATTATACACTATAATTAGAACTGTTGCGTTGGCATTATTTAAGATTCCAACAGCATATAACATCCTCCTTATCACATTAAGCATGGTATCTTATGCCACCTATTTATCAGGTTGCCAATGTACCAGATCAAGATACTGTTTTTATTGTCCAACATTTAATAAGTATATATACCCCTGCTTTATTACTTATTAGTTTTTCCGTTGAATAAACTATGCCAAAAAAATTATTTGTATATCCCTTTTTTGTTAACTGACAAAACATGTTCAAAGACATATTTTGTCTATGAACAGTGCCAAATCTGTACACACTTAATACACATGTAATTGTCTGTGTCCATAAACAATTATTGCACGAACCGCTTGTGTGCACATACAACCAGAGAGTGTACACATTATTTGTGTACACGGACAAATATGTACAAATATGTGTCAAGTGTTTACCATGTTTTTGTACAGATAGAAATTTTCACAAAAAATAATTTGTTCACTGACATATGCAGTGATTGTGATTGTATAAGAAAATGTGTAACAAGTGAGTCTTTGTGTCAAACATTTATTGCATTCTTAAAAGTCAAACACTCCTAAAAAAGTTTACACGATTTTTAGAAATCACAGCATATTGGGATGAATGAGTAGAAAAGAACTTTTAGAATTATTTTACATGACCTTTTTTACCATAATAGTTTAAAACGAATGGTACTACCTCCGTTCCTATTAAAATTTCCAAATAAGTTTGTCACGTATTTTAAGATAGTGAGTATTGTGTGATGTAGAGTTATGCAGAGAGAAAAATATGTAAGAAATATTGTGAACCACAAATTCTTTACTAAAAAGGGAAAATAGAAATTTTAATTGAACAGATGAAAAAAGAAAGTTGAAAGTTTATTTAGGAATGAAGGGAGTTTGATAATTTTGTGTAAAATTTATCTAACTTTTGTACGCCATTTGCCCTCATGGTCTACAAAATTCAGAATTTTCTAGGAACAAAATTTGAATTTTGCTACTACAAATAATAAAGAGTGCTTCGTAATAATACGCCTACGTGAAAAATTGAAGTCCACGAAAAAAGATTTTCTTTTTGTAAGGCGCGTTTCGATGCCACACGACATTTTTAGTTTTTACCCGCTGGATAAAGCCGCCGCTGTATGTATTACTATTACCGTTTTACAGCGTGGTAAAAATGTGTCTATATTTATACCGGAAGCGCGATATTTCCCTCTATTAGAAAGTCAGATTGCTTCTCGCAACAGAAAGGTTACAAAACAGAAGAGGTAAAACAAAACCCTAATCTCTCAAACTCGTAAGATTCTCACGCCATATCTTCAGGATCATATTGCCTTCCACGATAATTCGAGAAGGGAGCTTCCCATTTTTCTTCCCCAGATGATAGTTAAGAGGAGTTCGACGGCGGATGTGGTCGCCGAAGCAGAGATTTTGTGCCAGCAGAGCGTTTCGGTTCAGTACATCCGCGTCTCGAAGCCCGTTGGTAATGATTTGGAGTTGTTCGACGTCGAGACGCCGGATATTTCCACGCCTCCCATCGAGGTGGAGTCCTTGTCCATTGAAATCTCTCGATCTGAGTCGGTGAGTTATTATTTCCCTATCTGAGTTCTTCCTTACTTCCTGATTAGTTTGTTTTCATATTTTGGGGTTGTTCGCGATTCTCTGGAATACCCATATCAAACAGTTCGTGTTTTCGTTCAATCTCGAGATTGGATCTGAAAACAGATTCTGCTTGGGAAAATTAGGGTTTTCTGTTTAAAATTATGTAAATCATCAGAATAGGCGTTTGATCAATCAATCAATAGTGTATATTTTCCTGGGTATAGCTTGTGTTCTGGGATCTCTGCTGTGTTTATTCTACTATAATTGATCACATTTCTTACTACTGGTTTTAGAGATAAATCCATTCACGGGTAAAATAGAAGTTGTTCTTTAATGACTAATTAATACACCTGGGGAAGTGATCTGATTAAATTTTGTTTGAAACTCGATATTTATTAATTGATGAACCCAAAGTTTCAAAGTTTCTTATTGCTTTGATATGTGTTGTATAATCGGATATTTTGCAAGATGACCATTAAATATTAGATCTATGGAGATGGGATTGTTGTTTGATGTGTGAATGCTGACCTTTGTTGTGGTCTTGTTTTTTAGGCTGTGAAGTGCTCAACTAGCATTCAGTCTGCTTTAAAGCATGCATCGAGAAAGGCCAATTATCTTCCATGCATTCGTTCTGGTAGCCACACTGACATCGGAGCACGAAGATCAAATGAGGATGAGCATGTCAGGATTGATGATCTATCTGCCCACTTGGGTCCTTTATATAGATGGCCACTACCAAGTTCATTCTATGCTGTCTTCGATGGTCATGGAGGATCCGCGGCATCCTCATATGTTAAAAACAATGCTCTGAGATTCTTCATTGAAAATGCTGATCTGCCACAAACATCTGAAATCGATGAAGCATTCTTGGGAGAATTGGAGCGTTCTTATCAGAGAGCCTTCTTACTGGCCGACCAAGCCCTGGCGGATGAGTGTACAATCGATGATTCATGTGGTACTACAGCATTAACTGCTCTGGTCATTGGTAATTATCTTCTAGTTGCAAATGCTGGCGATTGCCGTGCTGTCCTTTGTAGAAAAGGAGATGCTGTCCAGGTTTCTCATGATCACAGACCTTCCTGTCAAATTGAAAGGAAAAGAGTTGAGGATTTGGGTGGTCTTATTGAGTATGGATACCTAAATGGGGAAATCTCAGTCACTCGAGCACTTGGAGACTGGTATATGAAGCTTCCATATGGACCCAGCTCCTCTCCTCTTACGGCAGAGCCGGAAATGCACCAAGTTTTGTTGACGGAGGATGACGAGTTTCTGATTATTGCTTGTGATGGCATTTGGGATGTGATGTCAAACCAGGATGCGGTTAGCATTGTTCGTCAAGAGCTGATGATGCACAATGACCCCGAGGAATGCGCAAAGGAGCTTGTGAACCAGGCTTTGTTGAGGGAGGAAAATGATAACCTCACTGCCATTGTCATCTGCTTTACAGCATCTCCAGTTCCTTCTCGCCGCCCGAAACTGAGGTGCCTCACATTGTCGGAGGATGCACGGAATAGGCTCCGAAGCTTGTTACAAGGCAACTAATAGCATCACTCTTTTTGATTTTTCATCTGTTTGAGGTTGCTTCAGATAAATTGAGAAAAAGCAACAAAGTTTTGTAGAGGTAGAAAGGATGATGTGTGACAGTGAGGGTAGTTTGGTGTTTTAGGTAACATATATTGCATTGTGTCCTGGCGACATTCTTGTTTTTAGGTAGTAAAAGCCTTGATTGGTTAATCAAAATCTGGAATTGATTATTAGTGCTTTGACAATTCAATAACATGTACTGTTTATTGTATTCCGGATATTCTTGAATTTGATCCCATTCAGTTTCATTATTGAGCTCCATTGAATCTTTTTGAGTTGATTTATGATGCTATTGTTTATGCGTTTGGTCTTGTCAGCATTGAGTTGCACCATTAAATTTGCTGTCTTTATTCTGATGATAAGAACAGTCCAACCTCCAGCTCTTCGGAAAAAGGTGGCTGGGCCCGTTCTTCCTCTCCCTTAGGCTGCCCACAACCCTGGGTGAAAAAGCCTTTTTGAGCTTTTCACCCCTAAAACATCCTCAACCCATAGTATAAGGAGATGGCAAAGTGGATAGGTAGAACCATTGGGGTGGGTATCTGTAGGCTTTTTCACGGAGAGATAAAGCTCGAACGGTGCATGAAAGGATGATTGTTTGATGGGGTCAATTAAATTTTAAAAACTCATTTTTGTTTAAACTTTAAAGTTCTATAAATTTTTTTATTTGAGTTCCATTTTTTATAAAAAATATATCAAAATTTATAACTTTTTACGATCTTTCATATGACATCAATATAGTATATATAAAGTTTTAAAAAAAATATTAAGTTTTTTAAATCTCAAAATTTTCAGATCTAACATTTTTCTGAAATAGATTCAAATAAGATCTCATTGTTAAAATAGATTCAGTAAAAATTGAATTGATTGCAGTAAAAATTGAATTGATTGAATGAATACGTAAAAATATTAAGTTTTTTAAATCTCAAAATTTTGAGATCCAACATTTTTCTGATATAGATTCAAATAAGATCTCATTGTTAAAATATTTCTTTTTAAACCTTACAATTTTTTTATAAAAATAGATCTGAATTAACAAGAAAAAATAAACTCAAAATTTATTAATTTTTAAATCAGAATATTTGACTTTGTATATTATTCGCAACAAAGAATTGAATCGATTGAATGAATACGTATAAAGTAGTGAGAAATTTGATTTATTGACGGAGTTGGATTGCGGTTAGCCTTAGGGATGGAACAGGCCTGGGCCTAGGGGTGGTCAAAAATACCGGAAAATCGGTATACCGCACTTATCATACCGAAAAATACCAAAAAATATCGGAATATTGGTATACCGTCATTTTCAGTACGATATCATACCGTACCGATTTATTTTGGTACGGTAAGGTAAATGTTTTCAAATACCGCGGTATACCGGTATAATACCGTACCGACTCCCTACCCAACAATTACTTTTAATTCTAGAATATTGTAAAAGTCCATTACAATTTTGAAGGCCAAAATTAATATTTACGTTGGTTACAAATCTCTAATGACTAATTTGTAATGTACTAATATCCAAAAACAAGTCCATCTTGTTCCAAGAGCTTGCGAGTTGCGATGGTTGAATCGTTGAGTAGCTGATGGGTGAAGGGGATACACTTATGTGATATGTGTATCTACATAGGGATCACATGAGTCGAGGCACACAACTTTGTCCGAAAGTCTTATTCAATTTTTTTAAAAAATTATAAAAATGACTAATAAATGCACAGTATTATAGTAGTATTAGGAATAAATGATTTTACATACATGTTGTTTGAATAATTTTATTTATTATTGTTAGAGATCACTATTGATTTAATTATATTTATATTGTTCAAGTTTAATATGTGGCATGTTGAACTGCTTAAATATACTAATAATTATTATTGTTCAATATTGAATATGACATCAATAGATTATTAATTGTATATATTTGTAACATTTTAATAACGGATTAAATATGTCACTAGTAATACTGATTTAGCGTATTTCGTTAGTCTATGGTAATTTACCGATACCGTACCATTATCGAACCGAAACTTCGGTATACCGAAATGCGGTATACCAAAACTTTGGTAAGGTAACGGTATATAAATTTTGCATACCGAAAATTTTGGTACGACAAAGGTATGAGATAAAATATTCGGTATACCGTACCGAACCACCCCTACCTGGGCCGCTCGGGCCGCTACTGTGCGGGCCCGGTCCGGTCCGGTCTTGGGTAACCGGTTCCGGGCATAGGCCCGGCCCGGGGATTGGGTCGGGTCGGGTACGGGCCTTCAATATAGTAAACCGGCCCGGCCGAGTCCTTTTTTTGTATTTTCAATTTTTTTTTGTTTTTCCCAGGTAGGGCTGGATGTTTTGGAGGGGTTTGGGGGTGGGGAGTGAGGGGGGGGGGGGGTCGGGGGATAATTAGAAAAGCAAAAAAAATTAATCGGCCCGGCCCGGCCCGGAACCCCTGGCTACCCGGGCCAGTTCCGGGCCACACTTCCCCCACCAAAAGCTCGGTCAGGCCCGGCCCGGTACCCGGTCTGGCCCGGAACCGGTCCAACCCTACTCTCCCTTTTGCACGGATCCTTTTATATTGGACGTCACAACAGGGAAGGTGAGGATGATCCGATAGCACAAAGATTCGGATGCACCTGGTCTTCAAAAGTTGTTTAAATTAGTAGCCTCTGAAGTAATTTTTTTTGTTCCTCGAAAATATTTTCCTGTGTAAAAGAAAGAAAGTACAAGGTTCGATAATTTAACTTATTTTTATTCAAATTTGAAGTACTAAAATAATTTCCTTTCACACAACTATTTCACTAACCTGTGTTAAGCCTAAAGAACTGTAATTATGTAAATGTTTTCAGTAATCGTTTTAGTAGCCGGTGTAGTAAGATAATAAGATTGCAGATTAAACGGAAGTAACTAGATATGAGATGGCCACATGAAATACATGTTCATTGCATTATTGGTGTACTTTTCTATGCTTTTGGGTTGTGATACGTGTTAGGTGATTAACGTTTGTTAAGTGCAGTTAGCTTTTATGGTTGGTAGAGACGATTTTATTAAGTGAAAGAAACGTGTGAGAAAAACTTAAGGTGGGAAGAAAGGAATGAGATTAATTGGGAAAAGTACAAGAGTCCCACTAATTACTCTTTCTTCCCGTGTATGCTCACAAAGCGTGAAGAATAAGTAGAACACATATACCCTACGTGACTCCTTCCTAAAACAAAAGTTGCTAAAATAAATGTTACAAAAGTCTTAAACACATAAATTAACAGTTAAGTCATAAGAGTATATAACTTGTATTTATTCAAACGTTTGCCTGAGGTCGGAAACTTGTACTTGATTTTCATCGAATGAAACAAGATGAGAATAAGCGTTGATTATGGGAGTGTTTGATTACTAGCCTATCGGTCATTTTCGCCTTTTGAGTTTTGACCAGACCAATTTGCTATTAGGAGTGTTTGGTTAATTGACTTTTTCACTTGCTTTTTGTTTCAATCAGCCAAAATGAAAAACTCCAATAAAGGCAATGTTCAAATCTTGGCTATTCAAGAATCTACCGGATATTTCTAATTTGCCCAATGCGGGCTTCTTCTCTTGTTAAAAAACATGTTGCTAGGTTTGTGAGAATGACTCACAACTATACTAGTTGTAGTGTTGTCGAAGTTAAGAATATCTGTATATAATCAGAGATGGCTGTTTTAAGCTCGTTTGAAGGTTAGCAACTCATGTTGCACTTTTACGGATGAAAAATGCTCAATATTCATACATCCAATATAATTCATCTCTTCATCTTTCTTTTAAATCACTCTTTTCCATTCTTACGATGATCGATGTTTCAGTTGCTGATAACTAGAAACTTTCTAGTTTTCAGTTGTTGATAACTGGGAACTTTCCAGTTTCCACACTACCATTCTCTCTCGTTGTCTTACACAGAGAACACCTCTCTCTCCTCTTCCTTTACTGCCCGGAGCCCTTTGTGCTATTCCTCCATTCACTCCATAGTCCTCTTCTCAATCATGTGCTTGTTTCCGGCGAAAAAAAAAAACACCACACACTGAGATTAGTGGAAAGAAAAAACCCTAACCGTCCTCAAGTCATGACCTCCCTTCTTAGTATATAATACACCTTAATAAAATGAATGTGTATATGTAATTTGGATAAAATAAGAACATGATTTAAGAAGAGAAATGAGAAAGAACTTGATGCTTTAGATTTGACAATTATGCACTATTTGGTACCTAAATGTGCATTGCAATTAGTATGAAGTCACGATGATATTTATGTAAATAAATTAAACATTTTCTATTGACATGAGGTGTGAATTATCTTATCCTAAAATGTGTAACACCATACATTGGAATGTAAATCTTTTGAATCATTCTCGTTTCTGATCAACCATTCCCATACAAGAACTAGACCTATACACAAACACAAAAAATCGAAAAATCAATTTGTAGCATTGAAGAACCAGTAAGAGGCCACAATTGGACAGCCCAATTCTAATCTAGCTATTCTGTCTAAAAGCAACTCTGCCATAAGGTCGAGCACTTGGACACTACTAATCAAATACCTTGATGTATAAAATCTAATTGTTTTTAGATTAGTGTGCACATCATTATATTAAATGTGCTACAAAGATTCACGTTTATTAGTTTTACTAGTAATACAATAATACAAGTGCCCGATATTATTTTATTAGCCATAATATTAGAATATATCACGTAGTATTAATTACTACTATGTATGATGCAATGAAAATAAGTAGTTTATTATGGTCGAATGCTTTTTTTGAAGATCCTTTTATATAAAAAATTGAAGTAAAGTGCATACTTTCATAAATGTTTTCAACTAACTTATGCTTTGTCAGGGGCGTACCGTAGTAGAGACCCAGGAGGGCTACCGCCCCCCCCCCCCCCCAACAATTTTTTTTTAGTGTATATATATACGAAAAATGATTTTTGTTCTTCCAAAAAGTATTTTGAACCCCCCCAAAAAAATATTTTCGCCCCCCCAAAGTGACTTTCTGGGTCCGCCCCTGTGCTTTGTTTAAAATGGTGTGTGAATTAGTTACAGTAAGAAATCTAAATTGCCTTTCGGGACAAAAAAAATCTAAATAGCATACTTCTTATTTTTTTTATAATAGGTAAAAGTTTTCCAAAATAAGAACCATTAAATGTCAAAACGAAATGCATTCACTTAATTTGCTCGCACATTGGATATCATCCTTAGCTAAAAGAGGTTCTCATGTTAATAATCACACCATTAAAGACAATGAAGTAAATCTAGCATTCCCATCAATGATACAAAATGTTTTTTCATGACATATTTTCTTAAAACAAAGATAGGAATTCAAGATTAAACCTCTGAACAAACTAACCATTTTCTTGTCCAAGAATGAGACTAAACAATCCCCCTCAAACCATATAGATTGAGGAAGTAGCTGAAAGTAACAGAAAGTCATTATAAACACTCTAAAGAGTAGCAAATGAAACATGATGAATGTAATAGTCAGGAAAAAGAGTGCATTATCAGGAATGACTTCCATTTCGTAACACGACCTAGACCTTTGGGTGAATGAAAAACGAACCATTGGAGGAAACAATGCACACATTTATATATGGTATTTATTGGGAAAAATAATTAAAATACCTCAAACTTTGAAGAGGTGTGAGATAAACACCTACCCCAAACTTGCATATGTAATTTAAATACCCCAAATTTTATATAAATAGTTATTTTAGCACCATAGTCAACAAGTTCAACAATGGAATCTGAGTTTGTTGCGTTGGCTACAACCCCTAAAAAGTGTGCAAATAAATAAAATAAAAACTAACATACAACTAATTGATTAAGAAGCTAAACGATTGGATTTAGAAGCTAAATTGATATTATTAATAATTACTTATGTCAAAACTCCCTATCATTTCCTTAAAAATACTCCTTACATCCCTTAAAACTTTGCTATCTTTGAATTTTTTAGTCAACCATGTTCAACTTTGACCAAAAAATATATTTTTATAGAATTATTTATAATATAAAAATTATATGAAAATGTTCTTTGTTAAAAGTACTTTTATAAAAGTATAAAATTTACCACTTTCATAATATTATACTAATTAAATTCATGATTCAAATTTTACCAACATTGACTTGAAAAGTTAAAGAGATAAAGTTTGTAGGAAGGAAGGTAATATTATAATCAAAAGTAAGGAAATATGAAGCACCAAACACTCAAATTTGCATAGAAGATTTCTTTGAGCCTAATATTCAATTTTGTACAAAGGATTAGGCGTAAAAGTCAGGTCCGATTGAAAACTAGATTAGAAAATGTCTCATAGATGCACGGCCAGGATCAATTCTCACTTGAAAGTTTAAATACGGAGTAATAAATTCATAATATGGATTAATATTTTTTGGGGGTGCTTTGGGCACCCCATTTTTATTTTATGTAACTATAACATGACAAGATTGACCCTTTTAATTACTACGGCTTGCTCCACCATTTCATTAGGGAGTGTTAAATTAGAATTAAATAAATATGATCTTTAGTTCTTGTGAGATCACACAGTTTGCTCCATTACAATTTTGAATTTACTCCTCATCAAATAACTCATTGCCATGTGGTAATTTTTTTATAAAATGGTATAATTTTTAAATTTGTGCTCCAATTTTTGAAAAAATTAAATCAAATTAGATAATTTTCCACGATCTTTCATATGACACCCATATACGTATGTACTCCCTCCAGTCCTAAATAAACTTCACACTTTGCTTTTGGGTGGGTCCAAAATAAACTTCACACTTCTATTTTTGGCAAGTTTTTAACATAAAGTTACTCCTATACCCTTACTTTATTACCTACTTTACACCTAGTTTCTCTCTCCCACTACACTTTATCACCTTTTTGTAGGGACATGATGAGAAAGTCAAAAATAAAAATTTCACTTTCTTAAAAACCGTAAAGTCAAACTATGAAGTTTATTTAGGACCGGAGGGAGTATAATTTATAAAAAAATGATCATGTATGTTAAAGTTTGGTCGGGTGAACGATCGATAAATGTGTATTTACTATTCTTTAAATCTAATCTATTTTGAGTAGGGGTGGTTCGATACGTATACCGAATATTTTCTCTCATACCTTTGCCGTATCGAAACTTTCGATATACAAAATTTATATATCGTTAC
This sequence comes from Cuscuta europaea, assembly GCA_945859875.1. NCBI lineage: Eukaryota > Viridiplantae > Streptophyta > Magnoliopsida > Solanales > Convolvulaceae > Cuscuta > Cuscuta europaea. The sequence goes on from CAMAPE010000013.1 coordinate 5,452,586, forward strand.
CTTACCGAAGTTTCGATATACCGCATTTCGGTATACCGTAGTTTTGGTTCGGTAACGGTACGGTATCGGTAAATTAACACGCATGTCCCCCAATTCAAAAAATTATCAGAGACAGACAAAATATAATAAATTGGTGTACTAACGACATATTTAATCCATTATAAAAATGTTACAAAATACAATCAATAATCTATTGATGTCATATTCAATATTGAACAATAATTATTATTAGTATATTTAAGCAGTTCAACATTTTTAAATAACTTGAACAATATAGATATAATTAAATGAATAGTGATCACTAACAAAAATAAATAAAATTACTCAAACAGCATGGATATAAAATCATTTATCCATAATATGATATTGTGTATTTAGTCTTTTTTATAATTCTAAATAAAATATTTGAATAAGACTTTTGGACAAAGTTATGTGCCTCAACTTGCGGAATCTCTATGTCGATACACTCGTCACATAAGTGTATCCCTCTTTACTCGTCAGCTACTCAATGGCTCAGCCATCGCGACTCGCATTGTTATGGAACGAGATGGACTGGTCTGGACATTAGTACATTACTCATTAGTCATTAGGGTTTGTTTGTTTGAATGTTACGTAGTAGAAGCCTAGAAGGTTATAGCGGGTTTGAGAAATTGGGCCTTTATTTTTGTAATTTAGTATTTGTAACAAAAATAAGTATTAATTTTGGGCTTCAAACTTGTAATGGACTTTTACAATATTTTAGAATTTATAGTAATCGCTGGGTGGGTGTCGGTACGGTATTATACCGGTATACCGCGGTATTTGAAACATTTACCATTACCGTAATGGAATATATCGGTACGGTATCATACCGTACCGAAAATGACGGTATACCAATATTCCAGTATTTTCCGGTATTTTTTGATACGGTAAGTGCGGTATACCGATTTTTCGGTATTTTTGCGCACCCCTAATTTTGACTAGTCTGGTGAACGTACGATAAATGTGTACTTACTATTTCTTAAATCTAATCTATTTTTTCTAACCTGATTTGTTTTAGGGAGATTTTCCAAAATAGGAGTAAATGAAGTTTGAAATTCCAAAATAGGACTACTTTTTTTTTATTCCCGAAATGGGACTAATGTGGCAGTATTTACTGTCATCTTGTAGCCGTGACTGCCAAATAGTTGCAGTACGATGCATTTAACATGACAGTATTTATTATAATTAATGACAGTATTTTTGAATTATGTCAGTATTTTTTGAATTCCAAATGTCATTTGCTCCTATTTTGGGTAATTTCCCTTTGTTTTAATATATCTTGATAGGATTCAATTTAAATAAAAACAGCTGAAATATATCATTCAAATGTCTGCTCATATTCCCTTTTATAGCAAAAAGGGAGAGAGAAGAAAAACCTAATCAAAGGAGAAGAGAGGAATCTTTCAGCGATTTGTGAATCAGGAAGGCGATAATGGCGATGGCGAGTATTGCTAGACGGAAGTCTTCGTCTTTTCTCTCGTCGTCGAGGCATCTATACTATGGCAGCCCCAAGTACTACACTTTCTCTTTGAGCAGAGGCTTCGCGTCGGGATCTGAGGAGAACGACGTTGTTGTCATTGGTGGTGGTCCTGGAGGTTATGTAGCCGCAATCAAGGCGGCTCAGCTCGGTCTCAAGACCACTTGCATCGAGAAGCGTGGAACCCTCGGTGGCACCTGCCTTAATGTTGGGTGTATTCCTTCAAAGGTAGGGCTATAATTTCAATATTGTACTTGTGCCAATACGGATATAAGTTGCATTCCATATATTCGTTTTGGAGGTTAATTAACCTTTTAATTCATTTGCAATATTGAGGTTATTTTAAGCTTCTTTGATCGACTGGTTTTTCCTTTGTTGATTTATGGTTCTAAAACTCGGATAAATCGCCCGCCTAGGCGCCGGAAAGTCTCTAGGCAGCTCCCTGCCGTAGAGATTATCTTGTGTTCGCTCATTAACTCGCTCTGCCTATTCATCCGCCGCCCAGACCGAGTAATCGCCTGAAAATCGCCCGCCTAGGATCAATGTTAGTCGCCCCAGTCATTTTAACAAACAGCTGAGTTAATTGATAGTTTGTATGTAGATTGAAAAATTTATTGCCTAATATTGACAGGAATTTGGAATGAAGCTATGGTGTTTGACAAAATTCCTCAAAGAATAAATGAAAAGTTTAACTAGTAATTTGTTTCAATTACTTTGTTTTTCAGTTGTGTTATTCACTTATTCCATAGTCTTTTTGGTTTGTTTTTATTAATTTGAATTTCCACTGGGAAGTCCCAGCCTATCAATTTGTATTGCTAATTAGCATTGGTATCACAAAGAAAAAGACATTTTCTTATTCTGGTATTCAAAACATGTCCTATGCTTGCTCTGAGTATGCTGTATTAATATTCTTTTATTCTTGAGGCTTGACATCAATAAACTGGTGAAGAGCCCTGCAGTCAGAGTCATTTTTTGTTTCATTTAGCCCAAATGTGGAGATTACCTTGGTTCATTTTTGGATTTTACCTCAGAAAGAAAAAAGAGCCTGATGGTTAGAGTTGCTCTCCTTATTGTTTTAGGATTTTGAGATTTTGAGATTTTTGAAAAAAGGCTTCACTTCTTCCAAATTTGCTTTAGGATTTTGAGATTTTCTGATACAGACCAAAGTGTGCATTTACTGTAGTACTATTTTGAGATGGGTAGTACTATTTACTGTATACAGTCTATAGTTGTTGACTGCCTTGGTTTCTACTTCTTGAAAATGGACTTGTAAGCTTAACAAACACATGATTTAGTCACACCTTCACTTTGAGATGATTTGTGATATTTGGTTAGCATAAACTTTAAAGTTCGGATTGAGCCTTGTACTCACTTAAAGCTTATAGCTATCTAATTAAATGCCTTCCATTTTTTCTGAAAGTAATTTATTGGAAAAGGGAAATGGTCTACTGAGCTTCTGAACCTATATAAGTACTTCATTGATTGTAATAGTGGGGTATGTGAATGCCAAGTAGAGTTATGTATAAATTGCAAATATTCACATTACTATTCCATGCTCTCTGATAATGGGAGAATTACTCGCAGTCTCAGACAGTTGTGATCCTTAGTACAACTTTTAGATAAATACCATGCCTGGTTTAATGCAGAATTTTTATTGGAGAAGTGTCTTGTCGGTATTTTAGATGAGAGCCGGTGAAGATTTTTGTTTCTATGCTTTGTGACTTAATAATGATTGTCTGCACAAAGTAGAACCATGTTCAGTATATGGGCGCTTAAGAACACATTGGAATGAAGGCCTTAAAAATGTTTGCCTCATGTGCTGTGGGAAATGGGAATAACAATTTGGCTGAAAGATTTGCTATCTGGTTTTAAGATACAAGCCCTTACACTGGGAAATGTAGCTAGCTACTTTTTTGTACTATAACAGACTAACTGGGGAGGGGTGGGGGGGGGGGGTGATAGAACACTGGTAAATCCAACTCACAGTACAGTAGATTCAATAGGAATTTCACAAGAACAAGATCAAAGAGTTTATTGAATTGCGAAGGAAGAACAGAACGTATACAAGCCTCAGATGATTTGAGATGCCCAGTCTCCAAGCCTATTTCAACAGAATACTTGCCTACCTTCTCCTTTTCCCTTTCCTTTCTATTTATAGTACTTCTATTTCTTTAATACTATTCTAATATTCTTATTAGTATTATTGTCTATGTTCGTATCAATACAACCCCCCTCAACCACCACCTTGTCCTCAAGGTGGGTGATAGGGAACAACCATGATCTTCCACTTCCACTTCATTCTGGCACTTCTCCCCTCCCAATACTTGACTGATTGCTGGGCTAAGATCTTCCATACTTGAATCTTCCTCCTTACTTCTTCTAGCAAGAGCCTCAATAGATCCCCTATCTTCAGAACATCAGTACCACTCGGGTGGCTTTGTTCCTGCTGGAATTGAGTTTTACCAATCTGCCCAATCACCAACTGCTCAATCTTCCAATTGCTAAAAACTCTTGCCTCATGATATGACTCAAGCTCTTGTATTTCAGTTGCTTCAATCCTTGAAGTTGTAGTATCTGACATGAAGTATTCCCTGGTACTGATAATAACGGCAGGAACATCAATTAACTGATCAACAACCATGGTAGATTCCATTTCAGAGTTGTTAAGGTAAGCTTTCCAATAATAATCCTGTAATCCAGAATTGATAGGTTCCAACAATGACATGAATGGTGTAGAACCTGCTGCTATTCCGAGTATGGATAAAAATCTGGCATAAGGAAATTCTGCAAGATACTCTTTGCCTTTTGGACAGCCTGACTTACAAATATCATCATCTTTGATCAAACATTTGGAAGAGCCTCTTAGTAGGGAAGTCATAGAAACTGGATTTCCATTATAAATCACCCACTTAGGACCCACAACAAGAGGTCCAATATAGACTACACCCAATGTATCATCTTTATTGTCATCTGTAGCCTTGATCCCTTTGTCAGCAAATATCATCTGAAACTGATAGGCACAGACTACACCTCCATTTGGAACACGTATACAAACTACTGGCTTTTCCTTAACATTTTCCTTATCATTCCCAGTCAATTCTACTCCCAATCCCTTTCGGATATATTTCATAGAATTCATACCATCAATTTTGAAACCCTCAAACTGGTTCAGCCCTTCTAACATTCCCTTTGATGAAGGTTTCTGCACAAAATCTATTAGGACACCCAACTCTAGTTCAATAACTCTACCCATCTCTGATCTACAATATTTTGGGTATTGGTCTAGTGCACTAGCAAACCTTCTAGCTTCATAGGTAAGGTTATCCGATTTGCGCCCTTCAGATCCATTTAGATTATCTGGTGAATCAACATCTTCTGCCCTTTCCTGAATATCATCCTTCGTCTCCATTTGTTGAACTGAAGGTGCAGACGGCTTCGGCTCAACGTTTGTTTCCAGCTGTGGGCCCCCTGAAGATCCTTTTCCTTTTGCGCCTGGAATTATGGCTTCTGATACGGCTGATTCCTTTAGGTACGTTGAAACTAGTGCATTAGGAGATGCTGATTGGGACTGCGATAAGGAAGCCTTTGAACAGAGAGAACTGCGATAATGTGTAGTCTCCAACAATCCAATTCCAGGATCAGTAATGTAAATGGCTCTGGAAGAAGAAGATTTTTTCGCAGAGATAAGTCTCCAACAATCCAATTCCAGGATCAGTAATCTAAATGGCTCTGGAAGAAGAAGAATTTTTCGCAGAGGGATAAACCTCTTGGGACAAAACTTGCGCAGGGTGAGAACTGCCTGGCGACAAGACTTGCGAAGAATAAAATTCTTCTCAGTAGCGTCGCATTCTGACGCGAGTGGATAGCCGATGGGAACGCCTGCGGACTGAAATGCGAACTGAGAGAGTGAGTTCGCGATTGTGAGCTGGTAATTGGGGTTCGCGACTGCGAACTGATATTTTTCTCTTGCGATACAGTTTGTGAACTGGGAGAAAAGATTTGCGATGAAGATGATTTAGGATAAACAGTCCGTGATGAAGCTTTAGAGCTTGAAGCCGATACTGAAGCCTGCAAACTGTGAGATGTTGTTGGCGACGGCTTCTGAGATGTTGTTGAAGGTCGCGTATGATGACGAGGATGGGATCACGATTTTCCTCTCTCGCGAAGTTCATCGCTCAGCGCATCCATCTTTACTGTGATGTTTTCCATCATCGTTTTCATCTGTAGCAACGTTTCCTAAGTTGCGATCCTGCTACGCTCCATTTCTTCCCTTAGATTCTCCATTTTGGCTCTAGTTCGAACCATTCACACTTCCGAATGAAAAAATTGTGATGCTACAACAGTGATACCGATCACCAGAATCGTTTGCTCTGATACCAATGATAGAACACTGGTAAATCCAACTCACAGTACAGTAGATTCAATAGGAATTTCACAAGAACAATATCAAAGAGTTTATTGAATTGCGAAGGAAGAACAGAACGTATACAAGCCTCGGACGATTTGAGATGCCCAGTCTCCAAGCCTATTTCAACAGAATACTTGCCTACCTTCTCCTTTTCCCTTTCCTTTCTATTTATAGTACTTCTATTTCTTTAAGGGCTGGCCCATTATTTCTGATTTACTAAATGGCCCAGAATCTTCACTTATACACTATTACACTCTTTATTACTACTCTAATATTCTTATTAGTATGATTGTCTATGTTCCTATCAGGGGGGGGGGGGTGACGGAAATCAACAGTTGACGGAAATAATATAATGCATTACTTTTTTGTACTATAGCTGCATGTCAACAAAAATTATCCCAAATAAAAATGATTTCTACATCCCCTGAGTTTGTTTATAAATGATCCAATTATCCAAATCCCATAGTGTAGTTCGTACTATTTAGTCCATAGTTGTTGACTGCCTTGGGTTCTACTGCACTGAAGTTAGTATAGAGCATACAAAAATAAAGTTCTTATATGTGTTGCTATCTCAATAAACTCTTGTGATCATGGTGTATTTACATTTAAGTACTATTATCTTTTATAATACTCTAGCAGTTGATTTAAAACCTTGTAAATATTTTAGAACATTGGTTGATTATAAAATTGTAAATATTTTGAAGATCAATGAGGTTTATCCATTTTTAGGATTAAATTATTAAATTTGATTGGTGGCAAAATCTGTTAAGTTTTTTACAGTATGCTTTAGATGTAATTGTATCAGCACTCCACAATGGCTGAACCATAAATTTAGCATGGGGGTTAAGTCCACAAAAATTTAGCACGGGTACCAAAGGTTCATACTTGAACTCATTGTTGCATAGGTAAAAGTGCATATACAATTATAATTTGTTGCGGGACCCCTCCACCCCTCCCTAGCCACCACTGCAATTTCACTTCCATCCAAGAGCAGTTTATGGTTGATAGAATCTTTGTTTCATTTGTTATAAAAGGTCTCATATAACTCATAATCTTTTCACTTTTTAATTGTAATTGATGAACTATAGAATTTTAAAGTTTCTCAATTTTAAAATTTGTTGTTCATACTTCATATAAAGTGCTATATGATTTCATGAAGCTTCTTTTTTTACTTCCCTACAATTTTTTTGTTTCCTAAACAACGTTGGCCCTTGTAGAGAATTTGCAATATTGATTTTGTTAAACATGACATTTTTGTTTTATCTTAGTATATAGTCGGAAATGAAGGCATACTATTACACTGCTGCACTGCTCAAATGCTAAAATCGAAATCATAGAACTGATTTTATAGGATTGCAATAGCAACATTTTTTGAAAATGGAATTGGAAATTCGTGTACACTGGTTTAGTTGATATTATTTGCACATTCACATTTCAGATATGATCTAGATACACGCTGAGCTTTAATAATCGAGTGTATATGCTTAAACACATCAACTCACCTACTGACCCACAACTCCAACACACCACAACAACAACATCCTAGGCTTAACCCTGAAACAGTACTCATACATGCCCTGTGAAAAAAATCATCTTTTGCCTTTCTCCCCCCATGATCATTCAATAGCACACATTTGTAGATAACAGTTGTGCATTTAGATAGTTGGAATGTCCACTGTTGTGTTTTCATTGATGTCAAATGTTTTATTGCGGTAAAATGCTTTTTCTTTTCTAATCTGCGGCTACTTCCTTTTTCATGTTAATGGAGTGGTTCAAGCTATTAAATTATTTTTAGGAGCTTCCGTGTTCTAAGCTAAGCCTTCCACTATTTTCTTTCCTTTTTCATGGTTCAATTTAAAATTGTATCTATTGATGTAAACAGTACATAATTTCTTATTTATTCTTTCAAAGTAATTTTGAGCCTAAGTGTTTAAATATTAACTAATTATACATCTTAAACTATTAATATAGATGTATGTCTACACACACATATTAATACACATATGCAACTATCAAATAACAGATAATCCCCTCAAAAAGCATCCAGACCCCCCCACTGTCTGCGCCTACTTATTTCTGAAGTATTAACGTGGTACACTAGGAAGTGGGAACCTCACCCTTTTTGAAACTGTGTCTGGTGAAGCAGAAGCCGAGTCTCCTTTCGTATTATAACTATGAAAGTCATTGTACATTGCACAACCTTGTCCGTTGGTGCTACCACTTGTGTATGAAGATGATTGTCGGGTTGGACTTTCTTTCTTGGTATAAGAATCTTTATTTTCTTTTGGTGTATAATTATATAGCAATGGGCAGTGCGTCCTATTCCATGGATGAAATGTTTTTATAAGTAAACATTGAAGTCTCACAGAGTTTATTAAAGCGCTGAATGCATTCTAGAATGATCATAACTGGTAGAGAGACAGACAAACACATAATAGAAGTTATAGTACCATGTCTTTGGTACCCATGAAACAAATCCAGAACGTGTGTGTGTCCGCGCACATTACATACTGGAACTCTGGAAGTGCTAGTAAAACCTGGTTTGAAGAATGCATTTCTGCATATCTATCTGGCACTAAAAAAATCTGGGTGCTATGAAACATTTTATGCACCAGTTTGTGTGTGGCATTTATGTGTTTATTTGCCTTTTTTTGCTTGTTGTACTCAGGCACTATTGCATTCATCACACATGTATCATGAAGCCACACATGCATTTGCCAACCATGGTGTGAAGTTTTCTTCTGTCGAGGTTGATTTACCTGCCATGATGGGTCAAAAAGACAAAGCTGTGGCCAACTTAACACGAGGTATTGAGGGTCTATTCAAAAAGAACAAAGTGAACTATGTCAAGGGCTACGGTAAGTTCCTCTCACCCTCAGAAATTTCAGTAGACACAATCGACGGAGGTGAAACTGTTGTCAAAGGTAAGAATATTATAATTGCTACTGGTTCTGATGTCAAAGGCCTTCCTGGAATAACCATTGACGAGGAAAGAATTGTATCATCTACTGGCGCTTTAGCTTTAAAAGAAATTCCCAAAAAGCTGGTGGTTATTGGGGCCGGCTATATAGGCCTTGAAATGGGCTCTGTCTGGGCCCGTCTAGGCTCAGAAGTCACCGTTGTTGAGTTTGCATCTGATATTGTTCCAACTATGGATAGTGAAGTTCGTAAGCAATTCCAGCGCACCCTAGAGAAGCAAAAGATGAAATTCATGCTTAAGACTAAGGTTGTCTCTGTTGACAGCTCAGCAGAATCTGTCAAGTTGACCCTAGAACCAGCTGCCGGTGGGGAGCAGACCGTTCTTGAAGCTAATGTCGTTCTTGTCTCTGCTGGTAGAGTTCCATTTACTTCTGGGCTTCAGTTGGAAAAAATAGGGGTTGAAATGGACAAAACCGGCAGAATCTTGGTTAACGAACGGTTCGCCACTAAAGTCCCTGGAGTCTATGCTATCGGTGATGTCATTCCCGGCCCAATGCTGGCACACAAGGCAGAAGAAGATGGTGTTGCTTGCGTGGAGTTCATAGCAGGAAAAGAGGGCCACGTGGACTATGACATGGTCCCCGGTGTTGTTTACACTCACCCTGAGGTGGCATATGTGGGGAAAACAGAGGAACAAGTGAAGGCACTAGGAGTTGATTATCGTGTTGGGAAGTTCCCTTTTATGGCCAACAGTAGGGCGAAAGCAATAGACGACGCCGAGGGGATTGTCAAGATCATTGCTGAGAAGGAGACTGACAAGATATTGGGGGTCCACATCATGTCACCTAATGCAGGTGAGCTGATTCACGAGGCGGTTCTGGCTTTGCAGTACGGGGCATCAAGTGAGGACATTGCACGCACATGTCATGCCCACCCAACCATGAGCGAAGCTCTTAAAGAAGCTGCAATGGCCACTTATGATAAGCCCATTCACATTTAGATAAGTGATGTTTTATGTTCTTGGTTTGATGTCTTATGAGAGTTTTGAAATGACTTGCTGCACAGGTTTTTGTTTTTGGTTTCTATTTATGCCTCATCACCCAAGTAGATCAAGTGGCTAAACGGTATTTTACCACTTCGTTTGGGATTACAGTGCCTGATGTTGAAGGCTTCTTTGTTTACATTAAGTTATACCCCTATTCGATTCATACAAATAAATTAAACTATTACTGAGCAGGTTTGTGGGAAGTGTAGATGGTATTCCATTCTAATGACATGGTCATCATTTACGCTATAGTTCATTTCACTCCATTATCTTACATTATGCGGGTTATCCAAATTAATATCTAAAAATATATATTATACTTTAAGTACGATAGAATCAGCAAAATTGAATTTAAATTTGTCTAATACTTTAAACTATTACTGAACAGGTTTGCGGGATGTGTGTAGTAGTATTTGATACTGTGATAGTCAAAATCTTAGAAATTTAAAGAGCGGAGTTAAGTTAGAGTAATTCTAAATTTTGATGCAAGGATTCGAGTGAGATCACTTTCAATTCAACTTGGTAGGATAAAAGTGAGTTTTTCAATTTTATAAATATTTTCAGTTTGTTATAAATGGTACGTCGTACTTGACAGTGATGAGCTATTGAATTGCAACAAGTCTATCGCTATAAGAGTTATTGCATTATTTGTGTTAATAATTCATACATGTGATGCAATTTAGATAATCTTTCAACATTCCATAATAATAATGGATATAGGGTACATGTAAACAAAAAAGCACAAAACAAAACTCGTGTTTCTTCATCCTTACTCGTGAACATGAATTACCTATTTATATTTTTCTATTTCGGAAATGATTTATTGTGTACAAAAAGATTTTTCCATACATGATTTATTGTCAGAAGTTCAGAACATATTAGAGATGTCAAAATTTACTCATGTCTAGAGGGGTGGGCCGTGGGCGTCGGCAATTCAGTTTACGGTTCAATTTTCTTTGGTTTCGGTTTTGGTTTATTCAGTTTGGGAAAATTAGTACCAAATTAAAATCATTTGTGTTTCGGTTTGATTTTGTTTCATTTCGGTTTGAAGTTCGATTTACCAAAGTGAAAATTATTAGATTCAATTTAGTTCGATTTGATTCGGTTTCTTATGTTTATTATTTGAAAAAAATAATAAAAATACCCCAAACTTTGAAGGGGTGTGAGGTAAACACCCCAAACTTGCATATGTAATTTATATACCTCAAACTTTATATAAAAAATTATATTCGCACCCTTGTCATGTATTATTTCTTTCAAAAATGTAAATTTATGGGGTTAATTGCGTAATGTAAAATAACAAATTAAAAGTGTTGCAATTTTATAGACTTGGGGTAACATTATTTATTTCGCAATGAAAGTTTAGAATGTTAGTTGCGTTTTCATGAATTCTAAATATTTTAAATTATGCAAATAACACCATATATACATTTACATTTTTGAAAGAAATAATACTTGACTATAGTGCTAAAATAACTTCTTATATAAAGTATAGGGTATTTTTATTACATATACAAGTTGGGGTGTTCATCTCACGTACATCCCTTCAAAGTTTGAGGTATTTTAATTATTTTTCCCTTATTATTTCATTTTATCAACTTCTATATTTTAGAATTAGAAAATGAAAGTAATAGTTCATCTCATCTTCTTTTATTTATTGTTTAAATAAAATGTAAAAGGAAATAAAAGAAATAAAAAGAAATAATAAAATATTACTACATATAAATTAAAACTTCTAACATCTTTTCAATCACGTCACTCAGAAAAGATTTACTTCTCACAAAAAATAAACTTATAGTTGATTAACATTTCTAATATTACATAAAATATTCAAAGAAAATTAAATGAGTTAGTTGTGCAAATGTTGTAATATTCACAATTTTATTCAAATGAATCATGTACAAAATATAAATGTATTTTACTATTGTTATCGCCAAATGTCTTTTCATACAAGTAGAGTGTAAAACAAATACAAATATGTCGTACTCCGTATTAGCTAACTTTGTCATAATGAATGTATGAAATGTGTAAAAGTTAAAATGACATTTGCTAAATTTAATTTTTCATGTCTCAATTATTTATTTATATCCTAAAGATGAAAATTGAAGAAAAATACAAAATATTTATATACGATTGTATATATTACAAGCAATGTTCTAAAGGGCGCTAGGCGTTAGTCGGGTGCCAGCCCAGCGCCTAGCATCTAAGTGGCTAAGCGGGCGCCTATGCGGGGACTAATCGGAGACAAAAGTTATAGTGTTATCAATATTTTTGCATAAATATGATTAGTAACATTGTGTTTTGTGTGTGTATGAAAATACATATACACACATACACATTAACATGTATAGTTTTTATCGTAATCTACAACTACTTGCTTTCTTCATATGTGCTGTTGAAGTTAAAATTACACAATATCTTAGAGTACAACAATAAAAAGAGAAAAACAAATTGTTCTACGTATCTAGACGTCTAGGCGGCCGATTAAGCGCTCTGTGCGAGCAACTAGGCGCCCTAAGCGGCCAACTAATTTTTTCTAGGCGCCAAATCAATTAGTCAGAGCACATGGACTAAAATCTAGACACGCGGCCATCGTCTAGCGCGTAGGCGGGGACTAGTCGGAGGTGCAGAACTATTTTTAGAACAATGATTACAAGTTGTTCAGTGTTCGGTCCAATTTACGATTTTTCTCTTTTAAACCAAACCAAACCATTCGATTTGTACAAATTGCTACCAAACGGTTTACTTAAGTAAACTCAAACCAAATCGAACCACTAATTTCCGGTTCAATTTGGTCAAATCAAATCATTTTGCCCAACCTTAATGTCTACTGTCAAAAGATCGAATCATTTTGAAACAATACTTGAATTGATAATTAATTCATGCGTAGGTGAGATAAACAATACTCCGTATTTCGTAGTTTAAAGGAGACGAAAAAATTGTTGATTTAATATGGGGTGTTTGGATCTAGTTAATTCTTAAAACTGCTTCTGCTACTTGAGGGAGCAGAAACAGAAGTCGAAGTGTTTGAGTGAAAATGCAGAAGTAATTCTGGTACTCTAATTTACTCCTAGAATCATTTTTTTAGAAGCCGGGGGTACCAGCTTCTGAAAACTGATTCTGATTCTGCTTCTGCTTTAAAAAAAGAAGCAGAAGCGGCAGAATCAGTTCCAAACACCCCTATATACTACATCCTATCGTATGTAATATTTTATAAATTTCACGTAAGTATTAAGTAAGAGAATATTACCTGAAATAGGACAAAAACAGTTTGAAAATTCCAAAATAGGACTAGTCATTTTTTTATTCCTAAAATAGGACTAATTACTGCCATGTTTTGGCAGTACCAGACTTCAAACATGGCAGTATTTTCTAAACATGACAATAATTAGTTCTAGTTTGAGAATAAAAAACATGACAGTCCTATTTTGGAATTTTCAAACTGTTTTAGTCCTATTTCGGGAACTTTCCGATTAAGTAAATAGCTACATAAGATTCACCTAAAGAAGTGTTTGGGTTCAGATTTATTGATCCTATGTTAATTTTGTATGTGACAGTCATCCATTAAGTAAATAAAATTATATTCAGAGCATATGAAATCCATACGTACTAATTAACAATAAAACTATTTATATTTTGTTTCTAAGACGAAAATTTTCTCTTAAGAAGGAAATTTTAATTTATATTCTTTCACTTTGTAGTACGGAGTATATCATAAAAGATTGACTTTACTCTCAAAATTTTTTGTCACTTTCCTATTAAAGCAACTAATTTGTGGTTCTACACATTTCTCTCTCCTTTGCACAAATCTCAATCACACACTGTTTTTACTATTCTTATTTCTCACATACTTTGCACTTGACAAAGTTCATCGGGACGAAGGTAATATTTGACACCACTATGAGTAGATACTATAATAGGTTTAGAAGATTATTCCAAAAAAAAAAAATACTCCGTATATTTGACACCACAAGCCAACATGTAGCTGTCCCTCTCTTCGATCAATTAAGAAAAATATTTCGCAAATGGAAACATATTATTTTAATATGATAAATAAATAGTTTTTCATCATATGCACTAATGCAAGCCGTGTACATTTTATAAAGTCTATTATTATATCTCAAAAGGAACATGAGATGATTATTAGGAACATTATGAAAAGGAAATATGTACATATATATACTTAGGGATGATATCATCCGAGGGAATAGCATACTAATTAATTATTTTGGCGTAAAGTAAGGACATCATCAATAATCATAGAGACCAATCATTATGATTATGAATATATATGGTATCTAATTGATTTGATTTGAGAAACGGGTAAACTGACCTAAATATATTAACAAAGAATTAAGTACCCATTAATTGGAAGATTACAGGTTGATCCCATTTTTGCAGCTATAAATAGAATATAAACTAGCTACTAAAAATCAAGAACCAGCAAAAGATGGCATCTTTTTCTCACAATCTCTCAATCTTCTTTTCTTTCTTTGTAGCTCTAATCTCCATCACAAACGTAAATGGAGATTTAATAGACACTGTTTGTGCTAAGACTCTTCTTCCTCCTTTGTGCCAGAAAACCCTAAGATCAGACCCTCGTTCCAAGACAGCTGACCTTAAAGGGTTAGGGTTCATCTCCATTGATATCACCACAAAGCAGGCTAATTCAGGAAAGGCCCTCGTCCAGTCCCTTCTGAACGGGGCCGTTGACCAGAAAGTAAAGTCAGCGCTGTCTTCTTGCTTGGAGAACTATGGGGACTCCATTGATACTCTTGGGGAGTGCTCAGATGCTTTGAAGTCTGGAGATTATGGAGGTTTAAATATCAAAGCTTCTTCTGCATTGGATAGTTTTGGGACTTGTGATGATGGGTTTTCTGATTTCTCTAAGCCTGAGCCTCCTCAACTGAAAGATGCCAGTTCTAATTTGCAAGGAATTTGCGATGTTATTTTGGTTATTAGCAATCTTTTGAAGGGGTAAAGAGAAATTATTTAATTAATAGTGATTACTTTGCTTTCCGATATATTATGTCAAGTTTTAGGAAGTGGGTGTAGTTTGAGAAGGCAATAACGTTTTAGTGATGTCCCAATCAATAAATTTTGCATGCATGTGAGATTATTGCCATTATTATAATGAATTAATGGGAAGTATTAGAGAGATTTGCAATTTTCATTATTAGTCATTAGTCATGTATCCTTAGTCACTTGCAAATTTGATCCTGTGATTAATATGTACGGAGTATTTGCGATTTAAGGACATTTTTCTGGAAAATCACACTTTATGGCAAAAATATGTCGGAAAAGATACCGCTGGCATTAAATTTTCTGCCGAAAAGTATATTTTTCTGGGAAAGTATTCTCAAATCGCAAAAATTACGGTACTAAAATTGCAAATATACCCGTAATATTAATGGTGACAACTCCGGTACCTTTCTAAAAAATGAGGTACCGTACCTATCATTCATTTCATTGGACCACATCACTTTTTCATTTTTAATTTAGATTTAGATAATTCAACTGCTACATTCACATTGGTTCACGTGGACAAAGGTATGGTACTTACCATACAATCTACCGATATTAATACGTAATTTATGATTCCATTATACATTATATTGTCCTTATCATATAAGGAGTACGAAGTACTTGGTATAAACTTTCGTTTGTAACAATCAATTCGCTTTCCTTTTAAAAAAACATTCAATTCGCTTACATTAAAAAAATTGAGACGCGAAGAACTTCGTAACAAAACAATATCATAAATTGAGAATCTACACATTAAACTTTTATTGCTGTATGAAAATGATCTTAGTTAGAGATACTCTCACAAAATCATAATACAGATTACAATTATAACTAGAATAGTAAAATATACTACATCCGCCCCAATTAAAAAGGTTATGACATGCCTATTTTGGACATGTTTTAAATTAGCGATGTCTTTCAATTAATATATTTGACCACAAAATAAATATACACATTTCTATCATAAAATCGAAAATGATCTTACGTACATGAAAGTGATGAGTAGAGCCATCAAAATGCGAAACCCGCGGGCTGGCCCATTTAAATCCATTTATTGGTGGGTTAGAGTTGTGAATTTCTGACCCATTTAATTCGCGGGTTTCCGGGTCAACCCATGCGGGTTGGCCTAACGAGTTGCGGGTTGGCCCGCGGGCCAATATACAAACATAGAGTTTTGACTTTTATTATCTTCAATATTGTTCTTTTACTACCAAAAATATTATAATTACAATTAAAAAAAATTACAACCATTGCAAAATAATTATTTCTATAATAAATATTCAAATAAACTTAATAAGTATTGAGTTCTTAGTATTTTGATTTCTTATACTTCCCTTAATTTATTACTACTTACTAATATGAATATATACTCCAAGGTAATTATTCTTAAAAAATCTTTTGTCATATATTTTTCACATTGGTCCGTGGGCCAACCCATTTAACCCACGAGTTAGATGGGTTGGGTTAGTGTTGCAGAAATTCTAGCCCATCAGTAAACGGGTTGGTCTGACCCAACCCACATCAAGCATAACCCGTCACGGGTCAGTCGGGTTGGGTCGAGTTAAGCGTTTGATAGCTGTAGTGATGAGCTATTGAAATGCGTTGAACTCATACTCCGTATGTGATAGTGATACGATTTAGATCATCTTTCAATTTGGTCCAAAAGGTTGAATGCCCAACCCCAAGGCCCCTCCACCCCGACCCGACATGATGGTGGGGAGGTTAATCACGGTGACTCAGTCAACAAAGCGGCGGTAGGCCTTATACACGTGCGCACTAGAGCTCCAGCCTTATTTCAGGTTCTGTAATCTCCACACGACCGCTGCGGGTTTCGAACCTTGGTTACTTGGTCCAATTTTTCCACCACTCGACCAACTGAGCTACCCTTGCGGGTTTTAGATCATCTTTCAACACTCCATAAATGGATGTCATAGATAAATCAACACAAACTAGTGTTTCTTCGTCGGGATGTTTTTACTTGGACCGGATTAACTGGTTTGGTCTGGTCTGGTATTCTCTGATCTCTTTTCTAGTCTAGACTGGTCTGAATTGGTCTGACCTGATCTGATCTGATTTGAGAATGAGAACAATCCAAGTAAAAACATCATCACTCATGGAAGTGACGACAAATCCCTATTTATACTTTTTTTCTTAGCAATAATTTATTGTGTACTATTTTTCCCCTAAATATAATTGCGTCCATTAGCGGAGTTTGAAAGTAGATATATTACGATGTTTTTACTTGGACTGATTTTTTATGGTGTAGTATGGTATGGTTTTAATTGGTCAAGTGTGGTCTGATAAATGTTTGGTTTCTGTGTTTTTTATAAATATTCAAGTTTGGTCTAATTTGGTCTGATCTAAGACTGAAACGGTCAACTTATTTAGACTTTTGAGACAATATTGGAGTTGATAATTTATATGTAGGTGGAATAAACGTTAATTTAAATGAGATTTAGATAATTTTTTATTTTATATATACATAATATATTAAACACTTCATGTTGCTAATAGTTACGTCACATTGACCTAGCTAGAGAAGTGTTTGGGACTTTGGGTTCAGTTTTTTTAGAATGTTTTTACTTGGAATGAATTTTTTTGGTCTGATCTGGTTTGGTCTGATAAATGTCAGGTCTCTGTGTATTTTATAAATGTCCAAGTCTGGTATGGTTTGGTCTGATCTGGTTTGATCTGAGACTAAAAACAATCCAAGTAAATAAAAATATATTCAGAACCTATATGAGATCCACACGTACAAACAATAAAACTATTTATTGTTTCGCTTCTATTTTCTTTTAAGAAGCAATTTTAAATTTTTGTTGTTTGATTTTTTAATTCGAAAGTTTTTTAAAATTTTCAATCAGGAATGGAAAAGTTTGCTGAATAAGTAAACTTTATAAGGATGTTTTTACTTGGATCGAAATTTGTTGGTCTGGTCTAGTATGATTTGTTTAAGCCTGGTCTGGTATGGTCGGTCTGAACTGGTCTTATGTGGTCTGGTAAATGTCTGGTCTGTGTATTTTATAACTATGAAAGTCTAGTCTGGTCTGGTTTGAACTCATGTGTGTGTCTAAGTCTTATGTGGTCTAGTTTGAGACCGAAAACAATTCAAGTAAACACATTCTAAATTGGCCTCGTTTATACATATTTTTGGGAGCACATTTAAAACAACTTAAATTGTTTTGCAAAGTCAACATATTGATAATTAAATCAATGTTAATTAATTAAAATTTACATATTCATAAACTACGTACATTAAAATCTCTATAAAGTTAAATGCAAAATCTAAATTGAAATTTAATATAATTAAGAATTAATATTCTAATTGAGTGGATAAAATGAAACTGTTTGCCCCCAAAAAATCAAATTTGCAACTCAACTTGAGACAGAATGAGTATAGATATTTTCACTTTTCAGTGGTGTCAATTCATTTAGCTCTAGAAATAATTATTTTAAGATGATAAATACTTCTTCAGTTTCTTTTTAATTGCAACAGTTAACATTTCACGGTTGCCAACACACAAGTTTGACCATTAATATCTTTCATTCCTTATTAGTAAAAAAATTATAAAATTCATATTTTGAAAATTTTAGAATGAGAAGAATTTAACAATATTTTAAAAAAATTTAATTTACAATACATTAATTAATAAAATATAATCAAAAATAGAATATGTGAATAGTGAACCAAGCATTCTAGTCCAGCTGATTGTGAGGTTACCGTGCCTAGTGGGAGGTCTCGAGTTCGAAACCCGCTAGGCACATAAGAGTTTGAAACTCAATAGAGTGAATTTCAGCCCTGATTACTCCAGGTCAATCCCTCAGACCCCGTAAAAAAAGAACATGTAAATAGTGTAAAATGTCCAATGTTGCAATTAAAAGAGTTGTGTGCAAGGTTGGAAAAGTCAAAAGTATGAGATTTTGGTGTTGTAATAGTTGTGTACGTAAACTTTACCATTGAAAATGAACAGTTATTTAGGTAAATTAGGAAACATGCACGCACATATATTTCGTTTATACTTAGCCCGGCCCTCAGGGATGATATGAATATATGATCCAGCCAGGGCATGAGCCAGACTGGACCCATACAAAGAATATTATTGAAAAAAAAGAATATTATTGAAATTTTTTACACTAAAAATATTGGCATTTTTTAAATTGAAAATTGCCCAATATAGGAGTAAACATAAACATAATTGCATAAATAGGAGTAAAACTTAAAACTTCCTTCAATAGGAGTAAACATTAATTTTGTACCCTTAATATCCCTAACCTAGTTAATTCTAAAATATGACTTATTTAATCTTAATCTAGTTAATTTATGACTTATTCGATAATAATAATTTAATTATTTATTTATTTTTCAAAAAATAAAAAAATATTAAATTTTTTTAAAAAAAATAAAAAACTCAAAAAAATAAAATAAAATTCACCGCCGCCTCTGCCGCCTTTGCACCACCACCTCCAGTCACCAGGGGAAAAATGCCAAGTTCATTACGAATGCCATATTTATGGCAGAAAATAATGAAAATGTTGGCATTCGCAAAGAGAAATATGCCATGTTTTTGGCATTTTCAGAAAAAATGGCAGTTTTTAGGAAAAATGGAATTTGTTTTCACCTCCCGGAGGTGGTGGTGCAAGAAGGTTATACAGACAGTGGGAAAGACATCCATATTTTTTTTAATTTTTTAATGGAGTTTTACTATTTTTTATTAATTTTTTAAAAAACTAAAATTTTTATTTTTTTTTAATTTTTTTAATTTTATTAATGTTTTATAAATTTTTTAATTATTTTTCTACGAATTGTTGATTTTTTCCCGAATTTATTATGAATTAAACATTTAATTAAAAGTACTTGGGGCTTAGGGTTTGGGTAGAGGTATACTTGTCCAAACACTAAAGTTACTCCTATTCAAAACATGATACTCCTATTTTTGCATTTTGCCTATGTTTTGTTCCTATTTGGGGAATTCTCTCTTTTTAA
This sequence comes from Cuscuta europaea, assembly GCA_945859875.1. NCBI lineage: Eukaryota > Viridiplantae > Streptophyta > Magnoliopsida > Solanales > Convolvulaceae > Cuscuta > Cuscuta europaea. Next base: position 5,472,465 of record CAMAPE010000013.1, read on the forward strand.
ATTTGGGGTGGGCCAGGGCCTAGCCTGGGCACCCTAGCTCCGCCCCTGGAGGGAGTAGTGTACTATTTTTTTTGGCGTAAAATAAGGACATCAGCAATTAACATAGAGACCAATAATTATTGTGATTATGATGATAATAATAATAATAATCATAAGAGCATCTCCATTCATGATCTATAATAAGCAATTTTTTCTATGATTCTTACCAGTTAAATATTGTTATGTAATTAATTATAAAATAATCTCAAAATTCGTTTATGTCTCTTAATCATCATCTTTAAATAATCTGTTTTTTCTCTGTCCTGCATTAATCTCTATTACATATACTTTTCAAATAATATTAAAATAATTCGGATTCATATTTTGATCCCAGATTATTGTAGCAAATAATCCCATTAAATAATCTATGACACTCAATGATAATTCTCTAAAAAAACTGTCATGTCACCAATTTAATCTCATAATAATCCTCCCAATGAGGATGCCCTAATAACTTGATTTTAGAATGTGAATGTGCAATTTAGTTATGTAACGCTAGAAAAAAATCCGGTTTAATTAGAAACCGTTTAAGAAAGAATTGAGTACGCATTCATTGGAAGATTATAGCTGAATTGGTTCCATTTTTGCAGCTATAAAATAGAATATAAACTACCTACAAAAAACAAAGAAGCATCAAAATATGGCATCTTCTTCTCACAAACTCTCAATCCTCTTTTCTTTCTTAATAGCTCTCGTCTCCCTCACGACCGTTAAGGGAGATCTCATAGACACAGTCTGCGCCAAGACTCTTCGTCCCGCTTCCTGCCAGCAAACCCTAAGATCCGACCCCCGATCCAAGACAGCCGACCTTAAAGGGCTAGGCCTCATCTCCACTGACATTGCCACAAAGCAGGCCATTTCAGGAAAGGCCCTGGCCCAGGGCCTTGTGAATGTGAGCTTTGACCAGAGAGTGAAGTCAGCGATCTCTTATTGCTTGGAAAAGTATGATGAGTCCGTTTTTCATTTGGGGCAGTGCTCGGAATCGTTGAGGTCTGGGGTTTATGGAGGATTGAACTTCGAAGCTTCTTCTGCGGGGAATAGTATCGAGGCTTGCGAGGATGGGTTTGCTGATTTGCCTAGGCCTGAGCCTCGTCAACTCCAAGCTGCTAATTCTAATTTGCAAGGAGTTTGCGATATTGTTTTGGTTATTAGTAATCTTCTTCTGAAGGCCTAGAGAGGGTGTAGTTTAAGGAGGCAATATATACATAGTATATATACTTCCTCCTTTTTTACAACTTGCAACATTGAGATTTTTGCACTTTTACAACTTGCAACATTGAGAATTTTGCACTATTGACATACGTTAATTTGACTATGATATTCTGAGTTTTTTTCCGGATTAATGTTAATTAATTAATTAATTACGGAATTAATATCGAGTTAAAACTATTTACAAATATACTGCTGGGCTTAACTCTGGTCGGGGAAAGTCGTCAAACCATTACGTGACTTATAAGTCGGCAAATGGTTGGGCGACTCTCTTATTCTTGTTGAGATGCGTAGAAGGGTGAAGGGAAGCTGGGAAAGTAAGAATAGGTGGAGCCAATTAAGAATAAATCCTCTATTTTCTTTAAATGGGTATAACTTTCATATTTTTCTTCCAATTTTTTTAAAACATATACCAAATTTTGTAACTTTTTATGATCTTTCATATGACACCAATATGTAATATATAAAGTTTTAAAAAAATATAAAGACCATATGGAGTGAAAAACTAATTGCAATTATGCACCGTCAATAAACTTAATTCTCAACCAGTTTAAACCAAAATTATGTATTCACCCTTTCAATTCAATTTTTTAATATATTTACCCCATATAGTTTTTAGTTAAATTCTTACACTTTTTAATCTACATCAACTTTTAAGCAAATAAAATTTACGAAAATATGAGGATTCATTCAACCATTTGGCGACTTTCCCCGACTAGGGTTAAGCCCAGCAGTATATTGGTAAATAGTTTTAACCTGACATTAATTCCGTAATTAATTAATTAATTAACATTAATCCGGAAAAAAACTGATATTCTAGTAATATACTTCACATATAATCAAATTATATTGTATAAAATGTTATTAAATATCAAATTTCTACTAACGTAAATTTTCAAAATATTAAAATTTTATAATGTTTACTACATAGTAATATATTATTAAATATAATTATAGTTAAAGTTGTGCGTTGACAAACGTGAAAGTCAGACTGTTGCAACTTTTAAAGAGTGGAGAATAACATAATTCTGCATGCTTTCGGTTGTTAGTAATTAGATCAATATACGTATTAGTAGAACTGAAACTTTATTACCACAATATTATATTGATTTGAGATTATTGCTATTATTATAATTATAATTAAATGAAATATTGCTATTATTATACTACTACGTAACGTACAAATTAATACGAAGTACATAATTCCATCGTCTATATTATAAACTTTTGTTTGTAACATTCATTTACATTCAAATAGTTGAGATATGAAGTACATGGTAACATTGTAACCATATCTACAAACTTTATTGCTGTGTGAAAATGTTCTTAACTAGAAATACTCTTGCAACATAAAGATCATAATTATAACTAAAATATATAATTATCCCTCCATCTTCGGCCCATACATTTGAAGTTTCCAATTCCAGTCCAAACCCATAATATTTAGATCCGGACTGGTTAGACTGTAATTAATTAATTATTATTACGTATTTCGTATAATTTTGAAAAATAAGAATCTTTGGAGACCTTTGTTTTTGACTTAAAAGCTTTAATTATCAGTTAACTTTTTTCATCAAACATGTACGTTTTTATTTTGCCATTAATTGTGTAATAATAAAAATAAGTAATGTTAGAGTTACTTTTCTGATTGAATTAATTTAAATTAACGTAGATGACGATTTTAACTACTTTTCCATATTCCTTTTTCTTTACATCATTAATAAAAAATATTTTAAATATAATTTTTTCATAATTTAACAGATTCAACCAATTCATTTTGCTGTCAAAACTTCATCAATTTAAGCAGATTCAATGAATTTTAATATTACTAAACAGGCTCTAAACAAAAAAAAAGTTCCAAAATAATTAAAATTTTAATGTTATTAGACAACGAGTGTGATTTTGTTCACCTCTTTTAACAAGGGTGAACATCACCCCCTTCTCTCCCTTGATGCAAGGCGACATCACATATTATTTTTTTCTTTAAATTGATATATCTTTTTTATTTATTGTCGAATTAAAAAAAAAACAAATCAAATTTAAAAAGTTTTATGATCTTTCCTATGTTATCAATATTGTATATACGAAACTGAAAAAAATATTTCATTCTAATTATTTGTTTTCAGCTATATTTTTTTATTTGTCATATGCAATATAGTATGATATGAAAGGGTTTCGAAACCCACTAGGCTCAGCTGGTTGTGAGGTTATCATGCTTTGTGGGAGGTCTCGGGTTCGAAACCCACTAGGCACATAAGAGTTTGAAACTCAATGAAGTGAGTTTCAGCCCTGATTACTGCAGGTCCTCCAACCCCCCTCTCCCAGACCCCCTGGAGTAAAAAAAAGATCGTAAAAAATAAAAAAGAAATGATATGTTTTCTAAAAAATGGATAAAATATGAAATAGTTAAAACAATTATGAAATATTAAAGAGTTGGCCTGCCACATCACATGTAACTATGCATGAGGTGAACATCACCCTTAACAAAATTGATTTCGATTTCGATCTCGATCAACTTAGAGCATCTTCAAATGCTAAAACGTTAACAGTGCATATGTGGCATGAGAAATAACCAATTAAAAAAAATAAATAGAATATCTCTCTCCTTATTTAAAGGATATTACATCATTTTGGTAAATTTTTCTTCACAATGTCAAGCACAATGTCTAGATGTAGACAATGTGGTTGACATTGCAGAGAAAAACTTACAAAAAACACATAAGACTGTGGAAAGAAGGAGAGAGAAATGTTATAAAATCAATATTTTGTGTCTATCTCTCTCATGTCACATGTGCATTGTGCACATTATAACATTGGAGATGCTCTTATTAGATAGGTCCTACATAAGTGATTGATGAACACCATGAGCTTTCAAAGAAGAAACAAACTCTCAATCAAAGAGATTAGACAAAATAGTGACTAAGAACATCCCATATATCATATTTCATGTGTCCCAAATTGAATTTCAAATTTGACTTTTTGGGATCAAATTGACTCGTTTTGATCACTTAATTAGGATATCAAATCTTGAATAAATTTGAATTTGGATTTTGCAATTTTATAGAGATTTTAATGTAGTTTGTCAATTTGTAAATCTTAATTATCAAAATTGATACTACCTCTGTCCCGGTCATTTCTTCCGATTTTGACTTGGCTCGCAAATTCAGATAGTGAGAATAAGGTAGAAATGTATGGTTGTAGTTGTGTAAGAAAAAGTGAATGAATGTGAATCACATATTTTTTCCAAAAGTGGGAGTTGGAATAATTAATTGGGACGGTCCAAAAAGGAAAGTCGGAAGAAATGACAGGGACGGAGGGAGTATAATTATCAATAAGAATGATTTAACTTTAACATTGATTGACCAAAAAAATGTTGACTTTGCAAAACAATTTGGGATTAAGGTACGTAGTTATCAATGAACAATGAAGTTCTTCCTTCGTCCCAAAAAGATTAGTCAAATTGACTTTTCTTGATCAATGGTGGTCAAGTTTGACCAATGATATTTTTAATATGAAATTACTTAAAATATGAAAATTATATGAGCATATTCTTTATTAAAAGTATTTCATAAAAGTATAAAATGTATAACCTACCCACAAATATAATTCCTAAAATTATTGTCTTAACTTTAACACCATTAAGAAAATGTCAAATTGACTGATCTTTTTAGGATGGAGTAATAGCTAATATTAGTAACAATCGAAAATTGTAGGATTAAGGATGTTTTTACTTGGACTGAAATTTACTGGTCTAGTTTGATATAGTCTGGTTCGGTCTGGTCTGGTAAATATCTGGTCTCTATGTATTTTATATTATCCAAGTCTGGTCGAGTCTGTTCTAGTATGAACTGGTCTGGGCTGCTTTGGTCTAGTCTGGTCTGGTCTGGTAAATGCATGATCTCTGTGTATTTTATAACTATCCAAATTTGGAATGGTCTGTCTGGTCTGGTATGTCTGAACTGGTCTAGTCTAGTGTAACACTTGAGATTTAATTTAAATGGATTAATAGTACTACTCATACCAACAAGGTGCATCTCCTTTTAAAGGAGCTCATTAGCCAAGAACTCCAAAGTTAAGCATGCTTGCATGGGAGTAGTCTTGGGATGAGTGATCCCCTGAGAAGTTTCTCGGGGCCTGCGGGGTCGGAGTGTTTTAGGTGCTATCAGAGCAACCCTACGACAGTGTACTGATCCGTTGGATATCCGACGGACACTTAGCAGGGGAAAAGATTCTGGGATATGATTGAGATTGGTTTATGGGCGCAACGAGGATGTTGCGTTCCTAAGTGGGGGTGATTATAAGTTTATAACACTTGAGATTTAATTTAAATGGATTAATAGTACTACTCATACCAACAAGGTGCATCTCCTTTTAAGGGAGCTCATTAGCCAAGAACTCCAAAGTGCACGAGTGAGGGGACAAAGTGCGCGGAAAAGGCTAGTGACGGTTTGTGAGGACAGTACTAGAGGTCAGAAGTAACTACCTCGGGGCCTGCAGGATCGGAGTGTTACATCTGGTCTGATCTCATCTGGTTTGATCTGAATTGATCAGGGCTGACATGATCAGATCTGATCTTTTCTGGGACTGAAAACAGTCCAAATAAATTGAGAGTCCAGTGAAAATGTTTTTAATTCAATAAGTTTTAGTCTCATATTATATTAGACCAAACTTAAACAAATCATATCATACTTAAATAAATAAGGAGATTCTATAAGTTTCCAATTAGAATTATACACCAGATGACCAGACTAATGAAACTGATCAAATAAATTAGAGATTATTGTGGAAGAATAAATTAGAGATTAGAGCATCGATCAGAATATTTAAATCTAATTAAAAAACATCCTAAAAACGCTAAAAACGTATACCACCCACATTGTTATCATTTACTATAATTAATGAATGCATCCAATTTTGCATATCACGAAAATATTCAAACATAAAAAACGTGCAAGCATATATATATGGAAAGAATTAAATGCCCATTAACTAGTAAGATCAAAACATGATCACATTTTTACACTTACAAAGAACTACTTCGTATAATATATATAAAAACCCACGAGTGTTCATTTCATTAACAAGTGAAAAACAAACACATGCAGCAAAAGATGGCAGCTTCTAACTATCACAAACTCCCAATCTTGTTTGCTTTCTTGGTAGCTCTCATCACCAGAAACGTGAATGCAGATCTGATAGACACTGTTTGTGCTAAAACACAGCATCCTCCCATCTGTCAGAAAGCCTTAAGATCAGACCCTCGTTCCAAGAACGCCGACCTTAAGGGATTAGGGTTCATCTCCATTGATATCACAACAGATAAAGCCAAATCTGGGAAGACCCTCGTTCAGTCCCTTATGGGAAAGTCCACTGACCCGAAGGAGAAGTCGGCGCTGTCTTCTTGCTTGGAAAACTATGGGGACTCCATTGATACGCTCGGGGAGTGCCCGGATTTGCTGAAGTCTGGAGATTATAACGGAGTGAATGTGAAAGCTTCTTCTGCTCTGGATGATATTGGGACTTGTGATGATGGGTTTGAGGATCTTGGTAAGCCTGAGCCTGCTCAGCTCAAAGATGCCAGCTTTAATGCGCAAGCCGTCTGCGAAATCATTTTGGTTATTAGCAATCTTTTGTAGGGAGCTGGGAATGTATGGATGTTATGGATTATGATGTTAATCTAAATCACTAGATGAGAATGTAATTTCAGCAAGAATGCAATTTTAGCTACATACATTGCTCTTATTGTTGGTTGAAGAATTATTTATAAACACGATACCTCCATTCAAGTACATAGTACTACCTTCTTCCCAAATTGATTTACAAATTTGACTTTTCTGGGTTAAACAGTTTCATTTTATTGGCTTAATTAGGATGTCAATTCGTAATTATATTCTAATTCGGGGTTTGCAACTTTGAAGGGATTTTAATATAGTTTTTGAATATGTAAATTTTAATCATTAAAAATTGAATTAATCATCCCAAAAAAAATTGAATTAATTATCGATACGGAGCATTGACTTTTATTATTGGTTGACAAAAAATGTTAATTTTGCAAAACAATTTGGTACGGAGGGAGTATTAAATTTATTAAAGAATGTCCCAATACTTTCTTGATCAAGTGAACAATAACATTTTAGTATTTTACATTATTTTAACTCATATTCAAGTGAATTTCATTATCTAAAAGTGAAATATCCAATAAATATAATCAAGTGTAATACTAAATTTATTTCGATTTAATTAGGACAATTAATTTCTTTTAAGTGAATAATCTAATAAGTTTAGTCAAATGATATGCTCGTTTTAATGTGTAGCTCTACATCTTGACAACTGAGGATTTTTAATAGAAATAATGACATTTTTTTTGTTATAGAGTTTCCACTATTAATCACTGCTACCTCCGTTCCTATTAAAACTTCCAAATAGGTTTGGCACAGAGTTTAAGATAGTGGGTATTGTGTGGTGGAGAGTTGTGCAGAGGAGAGAGAAATGTGTAAGAAATGTTGTGAACCACAAATTTTTTAGTAAAAAGGGAAAATGGAAGTTTTAATTGGAACGGATGAAAAAGGAAAGTTGGAAGTTTATTTAGGAACGGAGGGAGTACAAGAATTTGCATTTTTGGCAGAAAATCTTTCAATCATTCATGTCCTCTGACATGATTACTTGTGAATGTGTGATAGACTTCCGCCTCAATGTACGTACTCCGTCATGTATAGAAAACACGAATTGTCGCCGAGTAGTTTCAATTATGGATTTGGAATTCATTAAGGGGTTGATCATGATGTATGACCAGTTTCTTGATGTATTAATTGCATGATTTTTATTTAATTTGTGTTTGAATAATTTAATTGATATCTTTTGTAACCTGGAACAAACGCTAGTATTATAATTGCACATAGAATAAATTAAGAGAGATCTAATTTATTCTTGGACACCTTCACACACACTTAATCGTTTGCTAAGAGATTAATAACGGTTAAGGGGGCGTAAGCTTGCTTGTTTTGGAAATAATTTAGATACTTGTCGCAAGAGATCAGTCTGGTTCCCTAAATTATTGTACTCACGCCGCGAGAGCGGTTAGAATTTAGTATTGATTAGCGTTGCTCAATTAATTAATTTTCTTGTGATTAAGCCTAGTCAGCAAGAAATATGATTACCCCGGAATTAATCCCTGTTCTCTTTAGCCATTAATTAGAAAGAACCAAACTTTTTATTCGTTCAATTGCATTTTTTATTTTCCAACCAATCAAATCTCGCACGATTTCCTTTAATTTATTTCTTTTTATCGCTGAATTTTGTTAATACTTAATTTCTTTTTGTATGTCCGTGTGGAGACAATACTCATACTTGCATCCTATTCTACTACGTATTTTAAGTGCGAGAAACTCATATCAGTTTTAGGCGCCGTTGCTGAGGACGGTGTCGGTTTTAATGGTTAATTTAGTTCAGCGACATGCATTTAGTTTTTCGTAGGATTGTGTCTTCTAACCTTGCAGGTTAGATTGGTTTATGCATACACACTTTAAGAGGGAACCATTATCCCTCTTAATCTCGAGATAAAAAAGCTCATCAGAAAGAATCGCAAGGCTCTACGAGAGTAAAAGATAGCCATGGACCAGTCCTCATCTAATCTGGAACCGTCGGGACATCTGGAGTCCCTAACACCACCTTCCAGCTCGATTTCTATATCAACACTTCACCGCAATCTACCCCACCAATTTCTCCTAGGAACCGCCCACCAGGTTTCCAAAATTACCGTCCTCCACCCGTATCCCCCCAAAATCGATCTACACCGCAACTCAACCTTACTCAATAAAGAAACAAGTCATCGGTTTCCAGTTATGCTGCGTCATAGCTTGATTTCATTGGACCTGCCGATCAGTCTCGACTATCTCAAAACCAGTGATATTTATTCCAATCTTGCACTTAATAATTTGATAAAAATCATGCACTACTCTTTCCTCATGTGACAGTGGTTCTCGAGGATGGCGGATCAACGATGTCATCATGGAAGCATTTTTGGATTTAAGAAAAACATACCTAAAACTTGATGAATAACATCAATAACAATTGAACAATAGCATAACTCTATGGTAGCACGTGCATCATTTATTTGAGAAGAAGTCACCCATAGAATGACTGCCATAATTGACAGAAGAAGAACCCTAAAAATTTTGGGGAATAAAACACCACTCATAAGAATGGACATGATCATTATTCTACCAACTCAAGACTATATATGATAGTAAGTAATTTTATATGAGTCGAGATTTAAGATTATTTAGTAATCGCTGCACATAAGTAAACGAACTATATTTATAATAATTAAAATTTATTTATTCAGAAAGTAGACTATGGGAAAAATAAAACCAAAGGATAAAAAGAAACAAGAGAAAGGAGAGAGAGTCAAGTGATGATATAAAAAAAGGAATATGAAGAAAATGTAGACAAACAAGGTTGCAGAGGAAGAGGAGAAAAGAAAAAGAAAAAGAAAAAAATATGAAGGCCAATTAACATTAGCCTTATGGCCGGGTGACTTGCTAAAGTTTTCTATCAAGGCATACTAAACAAGAGTAGGGTGAGAATATTAGTTCAATTCGTAGAATTTAAAACTCTTTAATTATTTGCATTGTATTAATTAAAGAATATGTGCGTAATAACTAGAAATTCATTAACATTTCCCAGATCTCTTCTAACATGCGTGTGTAGTATATGATTTGACCCTATTCAGACTCAAATAGATTAAATCAGATCACATCATACGTCTATATCATACCACCAGACTTCGACATTTGTTAAATACTCATTAAATTGAAATTTACTAAATCAGATCAGATCAGATGAAACAAGTTCATCAAAAAATTTCAAATGAAGTAAAAACATCAATTTCATGTTCCAAAAGAAAAGCTTGACTAGACACCAAACATGGTAGAAATATGCCCTAAATTGCATATATATACGAGTGGTATCAAACGGAAACCAAAGTATATATGCCGCAGCAAAAGATGGCAGCCTCTAATTGTCTCAAACTCCCAATCCTCTTTGCTTTCTGCGTAACTATCATCTTCTCCATCACAAACGTGAACGGCGATCTGATAGACACCGTCTGCACTCGATCATCAAGCCTGTGACGAAGCACTAAGAACGCCCCCGACTTTAAACACTTATTGGGCGCCGCAATTACCATGGCAATAGAGCGGGCGAAATCCAGGCATGCTCTGGTTAAGCGCCGTCGGAATGAGGCCGTTGACGGCGGAGTAAAGTCAGCGCTCTCCTCCTGCTTGGATCACTACGCCGACTCCGATCCATTGAGAAGTTTGGGGTGTGCGTGGATGACTTCAGGTCGGGAGACTATGGAGGCGTGAATGTCCAGGCTTCTGCTGCACAGGGGAACATCGAAACTTGCGAAAAAACACTCTCTGCTGGTTTACATAAACTTGATCAGCGGCTGCAAACAGTGACGAATGTCAGTTATAATTTGCGGAATGTTTATTACGATATTGTTTAGGTCATTTGTAATAAATTGAAGCCTCAAGAATGACCAAAAGATGCAAGCTATAGCACAGAAACTTTTGGGAAAGATTACGATCCCGTTTCCGAAATCCTATGGAAACTCTTTGGAAACTCTCCAAACAAATTTCTTTAAGCAAAAGTTTAAGTTTCCTAGCTAGTCTGCTTCTCATTTCCTTATGATTTTCGCGTTTCTGTGAAACATACACAACAAGTTCTACTTTGGAAGCGATTATATGCATTTTGGATGGCATTACAATCAATCAAAAATATCAGAATGTAGTGACTGGCATTTTGGAGGTGTTGACTTGACCTCAGCTAAAGTTTTGGATTTTTAGCAATACTGTGTTCTTGTTGAAATATTATAAAATGACGTGGTTCTTTCTGTTGAGATAGTGTGTAAAAGTATACGAATTTAGAGTTGTCTATGATATATGAGTAAAACTATGATCTAGGGTGGAGAAAAATATCGAAATTTCAATATAGCTCATTGATCATATCATAAAATACCAACTTTATCAAAATGTTTGATATACCGACACTTTCGATGTGGTATGGTATCGTACCGAATTACTTCGATACAGTATCGGTATATATTTTGAAAATAAACGGTACACTAGTATACCATTATCCAAAAAATCAAGCCAATATTTTTTTTAAATGATAAAATGACTAGAATGTGTTGTTATAATTACTTTCCATATATCATAAGTTGAAATATCTAAACATATTTATAATAACTTTTGTTCAAAACTGAATAAAACATTAATATGTTATCATAATAAGTATTTTATGGCAGTAATTAATTGCATTAATGATTTCAGTATATCACTACTAACACTGATTTTCTATATTTCATTTGACATATAATAATTTGTTATATTAAATCATGATAATTACCGATGTCATACTTTTATCGTACCGAAATTTCGGTATATCAATACAAAGTATACTAAAATTTATGTAATATAATGGTATGTATATTTGCATACTGAAAATTTACAGTACGATAAAGGTATGTGATAAAGTACTCTGTATCTGTTTTATCGTACCGAACCATCCCTAAGTAAAACAGTCATACGGGAGTAGTTTCGAAATAGGGTCATAGGTTTTTTATTCACAAAATAGGAGTTCCAATTCCTATTATACCCTTCATGCTATTTTCTTTTTTCTTTCTTCTATCATGCACCAGTACCCCTAATCGTGTTCTTGTCTCTCTCCACTACTCCAGCCATCTACGGACAGCTTGTAGCGGCAATTCTCATATCCAGGTTTCAATCTTCCTCCTCTTCCTCCATTTATGTTTTCTTCATCTCTTAATTTTTTGCTATATTCTATTAATTTTATTTGTTTACTATAGGTATTCAGGCTATATTCTATTAGTTTTATTTGTTTAATTTTTATATTCATGCCATGGTTGTAAAAATCGGCCTAGGCAGGCGCCTAGTTGTTAATAGAATATTATAGGGACTCTTATGTAAATACTCTTTTATTTATTAGTATATATATATGATGTTAGAGCTCCCAAAAGGGTAAGCCATTCTATTCCCACAATTATTCTCTCATATGGTATAATAGACTAGGGTTTTCTCCCTAAAACCCTAGCATCCAATGTCGACCGGCCCTCCACCACCCACAGCGCCCAGTTCGAGGCCATGCTCCAGCAGCAGGGCGGTGCTCCTACAGGTTTTCAGTTCCCAGTGCGAGGTCATGCTCCGGCTGGATTCCCAGGTACGGCGTATAGTAATATTAGTGATAGTTTCTCTTGTATTAAGAATTTATCATATTATGGTACTCACCCATTTTTTTACAGGATTCCCATCTAATGAGAATAATTATCAGTCCCCTCCACCAGTTGTTTGTCAGATTTGTTTTTCGCCAGGTCACTCCGCTTTAGCTTGCTCTCGCTTTGCTCATGTCACCCCAGCATTGGCGGCTATACCTATGGGTGAAACCAATGCCTCTGTGTGGTATCCCGACTCTGGGGCCTCAGCTCAAATGACTCCGCACGAAGGTATTTTATCTTGTAAATCTTCATACATCGGACCATTTTCTATTCAAGTTGCTAATGGTACTAATCTTGCTATTTCTAATATTGGTAATGTGAGCTTATCCACTACCAGTCGCCCCTTATTATTAAAATCAGTCTATCATGTTCCGCACATTAAATATAATTTATTATCAATTCAGCGTTTGTGTGCGGATAATGATTGCTCTGTTATTTTTAATAAAAATTCTTTTTTGTTAAGGACAATCAAACGAGAGCCACACTTCTCCAATTCTCAAATAAGGACTCCATCTATCCTTTTAGAGCAGATCACTAGCCACCACCAACTTTTGCCTTAAAGACTTCACTTGTTCCTGGCCCAGTCTGGCACAAACGTCTTGGTCATTGTGGGGATCGTGTTTTAATGTCTCTTAGGAAAAATAATTTAATTACCAGTACTAGTATTTTTTCTCATGATTAAACTGGGCAAGTCCCATCGTCTTGCTTTTCAAGATGCTACTCATGATTTTACTGCTCCTCTTCAGTTAATTCATTCTGATGTTTGACAATCCTCTGTGCTATCTAACTTAGGTTTTAAATATTATGTTTCCTTTATAGATGATTTTTCTCGTTATACTTGGGTTTATACATGCGCCAAAAATCTGAAGTTTTTAGTAATTTTTGTAATTTTCAAACTCTTATTGAAAATTTATTTGAGCACAAAATTAAGTGTTTTCGGAGTGATGGAGGTGGTGAATTTGTTAATTTCTCTTTTCACAATCATTTTCTCAAATGTGGAATTCTTTTTCGAAAATCTTGCTCGGATACTCCCGCGCAAAATGGAGTAGCTGAACGTAAACACAGACACTTATTGGAACTCTCTCGTACTATGCTTATTGATGCTAATCTTCCATCTCAATTTTGGGTAGATACACTTTATACTGCCGTGTTTATAATTAATCGTTTGCCTACTCCTACTTTGCGCGGCCAATCTCCGTTTGAGATACTTTTTCACAAAAGTCCTGATTATCAATTTTTATGTGTTTTTGGTTGTGCATGCTTCCCGAATATTATTGCTAGTTCTTCAAATAAATTGTCCCCACAGTCCATTCCTTGTGTCTTTCTAGTTTACGCTCCGGGATATAAAGGCTATCGTTGCCTTGATCCCGACACAGGTCGAGTCTATGTCAGCCGAGATGTCGTTTTCCACGAATCCACCTTTCCCTACCCAACACTTCTAAAAACCTCTAACCCACCATCTCGACCACTTGTCCTTCCCCCATGGACCCTTCCCCGTCTGCCTCCCTCCACACACACGCCCAACCTCACCAGCCGCCACTCTCCCTCCCCTCATGTGATCTCACAAAATGCAACACCATCCACTCCTTCCTATTCTTCTACGCCAACCTCACCAGGTTCGGTAATGGAGCCGTCGACCCCCACCTCTCCATCATCCCCAGTAGATAACATCACCACAATCCATAGCCCTACTGTCCCACCTTCTCCTATTTCCCCTAGCCGCATGCTCTCCCCTACACCATCTCCATCTCCGCCGCCCGTTTCCACTTCTGTGGCTCCCAATGTGCATCCCATGCAAACAAAAGCTAAAGATGGTATTTTAAACTGAAACATATTTTTAATTTAAATGTTTTGGCTGTTCCTAATGACCCTACTTGTTTTTCACAAGCCAATAAAAATATAATCTCGCGGGCTTATGGCAGAAGAATTTAATGCTCTCATTGCTAATAAAACATGGAATTTAGTACCTTGTGACAAGAGCAAAAATATTGTTGGGTGTAAATGGATTTACAAGACTAAATATCGTTCTGATGGTTCTATTGAGCGGCACAAGGCTAGGTTAGTAGCTCAAGGTTTTAACCAACAAGCTGGGGTAGATTTTTCTGAAACATTTAGTCCACTGGTCAAACCCACTACTGTTCGTCTTGTGTTGTCTGTTGCTATCTCCTTGGGTTGGTCAGTTCGTCAGCTAGATGTCAAAAATGCCTTCTTCAAGGACATCTTACAGAAGAAGTCTATATGTGTTAGCCGCCAGGTTTTAATTTGTTCACCCATCTTTTCCATCCTTACAATACTTGACTATTACTCGTCCTGATATTACTTATGCCGTACATTTGGTTTCTCAGTTTATGCATGCACCTCGTACTACTCATCTTGCTGCTGTTAAAAGAATATACAGGTACATGCAGGGCACAACCACTCACAGCTTATGGCTTAGATCCGGACAGAGTATTTCAGTCATTGTTGCATATTCTGATGCTGATTGGGCAGGATGTCCGGATAGTTGTAGATCCACCACTGGGTATGCTATTTTCATTGGTGGGAAACTAATTTCTTGGAGATCGAAGAAACAACCCACGGTATCCAAATCCTAAACAGAAGCGGAATATCGTGATGTTGCATACACTGTGCAGGACACTCTCTTCATCCGCTCGCTACTTGCGGACATGGGCATTTACATCTCTACACCTGTTCAGTTGTTTTGTGATAATGTGTCTGCCTCATATCTTGCAGTTAATCCGATCCAGCATGACCGCAGCAAACACATCAAAATAGACTATCATTTTGTTCGTGAATGTGTTGCACATGGAGATTTGGCTGTTAAATACATTCCTACTCAATATCAGTTGGCCTATATTTTTACCAAAAATTTAAGTAGTTAGCATTTTGAGTTTTTACGTTCCAATCTGCACATGGTTTCCCTTGCACAGATTGAGGGGGTGTAATAAATATTATAGGGACTCTTATGTAAATACTCTTTTATTTATTAGTATATATATGATTCTAGGGCTCTCAAAAGGGTAAGCCATTCTATTCCCACAATTATTCTCTCATAGTTGTTAGGCGGTAGCCGGGTGCCTTGATTTCGTTGTAATTGGTGGAAAAATCGTTTCGGGGCCTAGGCGGGCTAGGCGGTGGCTACGCAGCTTCGACTAAAAAAAAATTCCAGAACCAACTTATAATTATTTTTCCGTTTTATCTTAAAACATTGCGTGATCAAGAAGTATTCTATTAAACTTATTATTTTCATACTTCTACTATAAAAAAATAGTTTTAAATATAAATAAACTTTTCAGAATATATTTTAATAATTTTAGAGACTTAAAAACTCAAATATCTTAATTTATTTTACTAATTATGGAGTATTTCATTATTGATTATTTTCCTGTAGAAAACATGACATTTAATGATAATATGAGTTATTTCTATTGTCAAAATATTGTAAAATTAATAGCAATATAATTGAGATTCAAAGGAAATAAAATTAAAACAAAAATATGAAGGAAAAATACATAGACGCTCTAGTCATCGATCGACTTGCGCCTAGCGCCTTTTTAAACACTAATTCATGCTATATTTTATTAATTTTATTTGTTTACTTTTGAAATTCATAATGTCCTCCTCCTCCGCATCCTCCTTATCCTTGTGTTCGTCTGTTTTCTTCATATCTCAATTTTTTCGCTATGTATTTATAATTTTATTTGTTTAATTTGGAGATTCAGAAATGAGAGGCTCAAATGATCAGTTTTGTGTAACTTTTGGACATAATTTTATTACTAATTTCAATTTATTTGTTTAAAAAAATTGACCTACTTTTTTCTGAGCTTTTTAAATATGAAAATGTCAATTTAAGAAATGTCTTTTCAAGATGGCAATATCAGTGTTTCAAAAATATAGCAATTTTAGTGCTGTTTTTTCATTCTGAAAATGGTACTTTGGCAAATATTGTCATTATATAGCATTGGATTAGCAATTCAAAATTTCAAATATAATTAGTCAATTCAAGAATATTAATCAACCCAATCAATTTGAGTATTTCTACCCATGCTCGATATGTCGAATCTTGATTGGTTCCATTCTTACTTCTTTTCTCTTTTTACCAAAGTTTATTGACAAATTTTTTTCTCTTTCATATCAAAATATTGTAGTTTAGTAGACTCAATTACCTTGTTGTTTCTTTCACCTTTTTACTAAGGTCCAATATATTGGTACATAGTTCTTTATTGGTTCTCTCATCTCAAGATCTCATATAGTTCTCTTATATCGTTTTCGACGTTTGTTTCAAAGAATAAGTTCATTGTGGACAAAAGTTTAAATGCAATCATTTAAAAAATCTTACAAAGATCTTACAAGAATATACTTTGATTTATCTCTAATAATTACTGTTGTGGGAACTGATTTGTTTTTCCATAAAATAAGAAATTAAAAATAGTCGAATGAGTTGGACAAAGAAATGGCGCATTTACAGCCAAAGCTTGTGCAACTCACAATGTCCTTAAAACTAATTTACCACCTTTCACGATCCTAGGATCGGAGTGTTACAATAGGTTGCTCCGGCGAACTGGAACAAAGGGTAGAGTTGAGGAAGTTTTATCGGAAGTTTGGCAGAGTTTTCGTTGGAGAGAACAGTGCAGCGGGTATGTGGCAGTATTTCAACGTGCTCAGTGTTCCGTATGCTTTCCAAAAGATTCTCCCAAACATATATAGGGGAGTAGGAGCCTTTGTATTAATTATGTACTAATACCACCCGTATAGTCTGTTTGTTTGGGGGTTAACCTAGGATATTGCAGGTTCAATTTTTATTTAATCGCGTTTATTTGTATTTTTGCAAAAAGAACCTAGGTTATTAACAAACTTGGGTTAACGTACCTCACATAACTCCTGAGAACCTGGAAAACCCCAAAATTGAAGAATCTCCGAAGTGAGGGGTTTTGGAGGTTAAGTTCTCACATAACATAAAATGAGTTAAAGTATCTTCATCCAAACAACATTTATTACATTAACCTAGGGTCACCTTATTTATTTCCAAACAATATTTTACGCATGAATGTAGGTTCGTTTAGGTTAGCCTAGTTTTTATTAAAGGCTAAAGGGTCAAATAGATCTTTGTACTGGTCGTGTAAGCTCAATTCAGCCCCTGAACTAAAAAAGGTTCAATTCACACCCTAAACCAACAAAAATGGTTCAAATGTCATTTTTTACGGGTAAACAACCGATTTTTTTTAATTTTTAATTGTTTCTTTTTTTATATATATGTTCGATTTATTTCAATTTTGACACTTTTTAATAGTTTAGGGGTGCGAATTGGACCTTTTTTACCGGTTTCTTAACCTTAAAAAATGAAATTTGAACCCTTTTTTGCCGGTTCGGGGTGTGAATTGGACCTTTTTTTTAGTTCAGAGACTGAATTGAGCCTACAAGATTGGTTCAGGGACCTATTTGACCCTTTAGCCTTTAGTCTTTATGAAAACTTAGGTTTACTTTATTGCACTAGGTTTACTTAAGTTCAGTAGTTCACTTTACTCAAACAAAGCCTTATTATGGTGAAACCTCTCATTAAACTCATCTTAATATGTTGGAACATGCAATTAACCATGCATTTATACCATGCATTAATCATGCATTACAGTTTCAGAACGTTAACCAATGTTCAAAACACTTGCAGTTCGAAGGAGAAATTAAAACGTCCACTAACCAACGGTAGTTCTACCTTCGGGATTACGGGATATTCCAATTTATCCAGTTCAACAAGTAAACTTTCAGAATCAATTTTTCATTAACATGTTATCTGTTTTGAGTGTATCACATATCAAATTGAACCCCTTCAAAGGAGAATGAGTTTACTTTGACCCGTCCCAAATCGGAAGTGGACCCACTCAAAAAATTGCCCAGAAGTGACAACCGTATTTACTATATATGACTTTTAACATGTTTTTGTTATGGGAATTTATTTTCAAATAACCCAATGAATAAGAGAGGTTATAAAGATTGCCTAAAAATATTGTCATCACCTAAAATTAAAAATTAAAAACATATGATACTTAAAACTACTCTAAAATTTATATCTAAAATAAAATAAAAAACAACCCCAACACATATTTTTCAAACCATATCATGAGCACATTTTTGCCAAAAAAACCATGAGCATATTCAAACATTCCTATAATCTCTTGCATAATTCTCTTAACGTTTACGTTTAGCGCTCTTGATCGTATTGCAAGGAATGTGATAATATATTTGTGAGTCCCAATACTTTCTTCATCAAGTGAATAATAAAAATAAGTTGATAACTCTCTATCTTTTCCAACCAAACTATTAGCAATGTCCTTGATTTTAAATCAATTATTCCATAGATCATCAAATGTTTTATTGTCAGGACCTCAGACTGTAGGAGACCACATACAATGAGCACAAACAATATATCATTGTGTGATGTAAACCTCAACATGTAGCTCCCGTTCGAGCTTAACATCTTTCTTAATTCAATCCTCTCTAGGTTGCAAATTCACCTTTTTAACATCTCTATCAGGTCTCGTGTTGTTTTTACTAAAACTCATTTTATCTTTTAGGGAGATTTGCAATTTTAGCGATGTAATGTTTGGTTGTTTTCATTATTAGTTCCGTAACTTTAATCACTTGAAAGTTTAGTCTGGAACTAATAAGTTTTTTCCATTTAAGGACTTTCCCCGAAAAATTACATTTTCCAGTAGACAATCCAATGTTGGCAGCATCTTTTCCGATATACTTTTGCCATAAAATGTACATTTCCGGGAAAATGTCCTTATATTGCAAAGATTTATTACATACAGGAGCAAATTAGTTGTATGTGGGAGTAAAAATGCAAATCTCTCTTTCTTTTACAATGAATATTTTCATAATAAATATTTTTTATATGGTCCTTATATCATACGGAGTAATAAATATTTTTATTAACATCTTCAATCTCATTCTCAATCGTTGGATTTATGATGTTTCACTAAAAACAAACTTTATGTTGCACTAGGATTTAAATTTTACCATGTTACACTAAAATAGTTTCATGTAGCACTAGAAATAGGCATGGACCGGTTCCGGTTCGGGCCTGGGCCCGGCCGGGCCTCGGTTCAAGAAGGGGAGGCCCGGAACCGGCCCGGGTAACCCCCGGGTCCGGGCCGGGCCTCGGTTCTATTTTTTTTTTTTGGCTTTTCCTTGTTCACCCCCAACCCTCCCCCCTCACCCCCAAACCAACCCTAACCACCTTAAATGGCCCAAAATACCCAACCCAACCCAAAAACTTAAAAAAATTCAACAAAAAAAGAAATTGGCCCGGCCCGGGCCGAACCGGCCGGGCCAGTTCACCTTTTGAAGGGCCCGAGCCCGAACCGCCATCCCACCGGGCCGGTTGGTCTGAACCGGACCCGGAACCGGTTCACCGGGCCGGGCCGGGCCGGGCCCGCATAGTAGCGGGCCGGTCCGGTTCCGGGCCGGTTGGCCCGGCCCGAGTCCACCCCTAACTAGAAAGGTGTAGCACCTATTTTCAAAAGTATTTACGAAAATCCCCCACATATAAGTGCAAATTTTCGTGCAATATTAACCTTTTTTACTAGAATATAGTCAAATCCAACGACCAAAATTCTTTATCATTTCTCTCCTATAAACCTTTTCTTATTGAAATCCCACCATATATATATAGTCTACTTCAAATAAAAAGTAGTTTTCTCATACAATTCCAAAGTGCGAATGATTTCACTTTTGATATAGTTTAATTTTTATGTAATAGAAATAGTGAAGAGTTATTTTTAGCACACGTCACTTTGCTTTCATTTTTATTTGGCAAATTTTGCTTTCATTTTTTAACCTTAAATTGTTTAACTCTTAGGAGAGGCACATATATCTTTGAAAAATCTATTTTATATTTTTTTAAAAAAAATGAAAAGTACCTTAAAAAAACATTTGCAATACTCCTTTTCTTGTGGACTTTACTAATGATAAAAAATAATATTTTCACATAATAATCAATCTTAATAAGAATAAAAAGGTTTGAAACAACAAAATCCGTTTACAAGCAAAATCTATACTATTTGGAGCCTCTCCCTGTATGAAGGAATATAATTGAAGGCAACACAACAAATGCGACAACCTATGGCGTCCATTCAACACCCTAACAACTTGTGCTCTTACAGGCATCGTTAATTTTGTATTTGTCTCCCCTTATAAATAAACATAATAGCATATATACATAT
This sequence comes from Cuscuta europaea, assembly GCA_945859875.1. Lineage (NCBI taxonomy): Eukaryota > Viridiplantae > Streptophyta > Magnoliopsida > Solanales > Convolvulaceae > Cuscuta > Cuscuta europaea. Next base: position 5,493,231 of record CAMAPE010000013.1, read on the forward strand.
ACATTTCCATCAATAAAGAAAACACCATATTCATCTTTTCTCCCCCAACTCTTTGCCATTTTAAATAAGTATATATATGTGAAGGTGAGGTTTGAGAAATGGGATTTGTTCACAAACCTTCATTATACGTAGTGGCTTCCACCTTATTATTCATAGCTACTTTTTTCACATTTGCATGTACGAATGTGACAGCGGATTTGGTAGGAAGTATATGCGCCAAGGCCCGAAGACCTGACACATGCACACGTGCATTGAGGTCCGATCCTCGAACCAAAACCGCCGACATGAAAGAACTCGCCACCATCGCAATCGAAGTGTCAATGAAACATGCGAAAACATCGCATGCCCTCGTGGAATCCCTTCTCAAGGGAGCGAAGAATCCCGAGTCCAAATCAAGATATTCATCGTGTTTGGATAACTACGAGGATTCCGTCGAAGCCCTAGGGAGATGCCTCGATTTCTTAAAAGTTAAGGACTATGGGAGCTTGGACTCATATGCTTCTGCTGCTTTGGATTTCCCAGAAACATGTGACCAAGATTTTGAGGACGCGGCGGCTCGTGAATCAGGGAAACTGAAAGCTGCGAGTACAAAGCTCCAAGATCTTTGTGATGTTGTATTGATTGTTAGCAGCAAATTAAGCGGACGGGTGTTGGAATGATTATAAATATGTATGTATGTATGTATGTATGCACTGATTCATGTGGGTTGTTATCGGGTTCTTCGATTATTGATGAGTACCAATTGTCCAATTCCTTATTTTATTTGGAGTGGCTATGAAATGGGGGTTAAAAAATAATAATAAGGTGTTGAATTGATTTATTCATTTTTTCTTGAGATCACACATGGTATAAACACACACACGTATACATACTAACATACATGCGCGCACAACATTCAGATAGAAAATACTATTCAAACCGTTTTTCTTTTTTTGCAATCAAACCATTCATACTGAAAAATTATTGGTTAAATGATATGAGAATTCATGGCACTCAATGTCTCAATTGATCATTTTTCTTTAATTTGATGCTAAAACTAAAGGGGAGACCACCTCTCAATTTAATTAATTTGTTACGTAGTAGAATATATAGACATGTTATTTATTAGTTATTACAATGTAGTTCTAGGTTGTGTAGAATTGTTAATATGAAAAATTAACAATACAATACGTTTTTTAAACCTTATTAATCATTTTAAGCAAAAATATGACTCAACTTAAGTAATTTAGCATTTTTCTAATTTATTACTACACAAAATTTTCACATTAAATTTGTTTTGGCTCCTATTTGTCAATTAAAATTCAAAATGGACATTCTTCATATTTGAAACATGTGTTTTGCCCTCTTCATTTCAAGTTGGTGCCCGTGACGTTATAATGAATAGTTTCTCGTGCAAAACATACATTTCATATGGATAGAGAATAGCTCGTGCAGATATCTTACTTTAGTGCATCATATCAGTGAAAACAAACACTTCAAGAAAATCAACCTCGGCACAAGTTCGAGACCTGAAATAAAGACCGAAATAAAGAAAAACTGACATGAGGAAGAAGTTTGCTTGCATACTTGGTGAAAAAGTATGCAAAATAGATATTGGAGTTCAAGCTAGAGGTGCAGGTTTGTAGTCTATGACAAGGACCTTCTCCAGTTGAGGAAGAAGTTTGTTTGCATACTCAACATGAAGGGGATGGGCAATGTACTCTGCAATTCCTTCTGTGCTATCGAATGTCGATTCAAACACATGAGTGAAACCTTGGTTAAGCTTCTCTATGCTCACATCTTTACCCCTGACAATTTTTTTTTCATCTGGTCAGGTACATCAAGTTACCATAAAATGATGAATAAATCGTTCTAACAGGCTTTAGGCCTCTGTTTGGTGGCAACATTATCAGCCAAACAAACTTTCATAAACAGAACCTAAGGTTCCGTTTTGTAATTTGTAGCATTATTCTGCTTAGTGCAGAATCAGTAGCTTTTGACTTACTTATTTGGCTAAATACATGTTACCAAACAGGTTTTCCTTTAAGAAAATTTCTGAAGATTCAGCTATATCAGCCAAACAAAACCTTCAGATACATATTTTAGGGCTCTGTCTAGTAGCATCATCTGGATTATTCCAAATTGAGTCGTTTTTTACTTACTTATTTTACTGAATGGATTTTGTTGGATTATATAAACCACATAACTATTCCCAAATGAGTGTTCTGTTGAAAACAAATAAGTTTACTAAATAAGAAATCAAAGTTAGCCAGATTAACATCCATCAAATCATGTATGAAACGAATTGGAAAAACTAATAGAAATCAAAATTGGGTAGACTTTGCCCTACGAAGAAGATGGACGCTTCAATTTCCAAAATAAGGAAATGAAAGGGTCAAAATTCAGCTTCAAGAACGAAAATATAAAAGGGAAATCGGAAGACAAACGACTTCTTCTCCATTCATATGCCTAAGGAACAAAATTGAAGTTCTAAAAACGAAACAGAGGAAACAAAAAGAGATTGGAAAATACCAGGTAAAGGACTTCATGGGTTGGATAAGGTCAACGAGATCGGCATATCCTTTGATGAGATGATCGATCTGTTCTTGAGATATCCCATCTTTGAACTTGCCCAGTAATATGTGCTTCACTTCTCCTCTCGATGATGCACCACCCTCCTCCGCCATCTTACTTCTCTCTTTTTGGCCTTACGATCAGCTTTTACCAACATGGGGTTTAGGGTAGGGTAAATTAATGCTGCAGCCGGCCTTACCTCGAGCATGACACAATCGGTTTCTTTTTGTAATTAATAGCAACTTTGACCCTTCTTGTTTAATCTGATTTCGTCCGTGTTGGTCCTTCTCGTTCTCTTCATCCGCGCTGGTCCATCCTCTTCTCCTAGGTTTTTTCGTTCATCTCTTTCTTCTCTATCGCTTTCAATCTTTCCAGTTGAAGATTCCGTTTGGTCATCAATGCGAGTAATATTTCTTCTCTACCGCATTCAATCTTTATTTTGTTTCATATTTTCTCCACTTTTGAAAACTACAATATCTTATTGTCTTAATCAATTTTTCTCCTTTGTTGTTTCCATCTTCGATCTTAGTTTCTGTACTTACTTCCTCATCCTTATTATTTACTTCCGTTTTTTCTTTCGCATGTTTATGTTTTGTCCACTGAAGATGTAAGTAAGTAATTGTTCTTAGGTTATTTTCTTCTCTTATTGGAACAAAATCATTTTTTCATTCAGTTCAAATGTTTTATTTTGCAGCATTTTTTTTATCCAAGAATTGATGTTATGTCTAGTTGTGGAGGTAATTTTTCAAATAACACGTTCATTATATTTGATGAGTATTATTTTACATAGTAATGATCATCTGTTCTTTTGTTTTGAATTGTTATCCCCTATCTAGATGATATGTCTTGCAGTGGCAAATTAATAGAGGATATTGAGACCAGAGGCGAACTTTTTAAAGTTGATTGCAGTAATATTTTCTCTCCCTTACAAGTCACATATTGTTGTTGTTTGCTGTTTGTTATTTACTTTGAGCTATTTGATTTTTATTTCTGTATTTTTTATTGATACAGATTACTTGGAATTTGGTGATACCTGTGCAGAATTTTACCTTAAGTGTAGATTTTTTGTCTGGAACTGAATTTGTTCCTGTGCTACCGAGTATTGTGCTTTCTTACATTTTATCACTTTGTTATTTTTTTTGTTTTCAAATTTTAATTTTTTGGCAGTTCAAAATTCTTCTACTTTTGTTCATGTAGACCAATCTAATGAGGCTTTGTGTGTTGAAACAATATCAGTTAATGAAGTTGAAATTTCTGAGTTATTGGGTAAAACAGTTTTTTTGGAAAAAGAGGCATTTGAGCTATATAATGAGTACGCTTATAGAATTGGATTTGGTGTTCGTTATTATACTTTAAGAAAGAGAGGTGGTAGTTCTGGCTGTATGGGAAGGGAATTTTGTTGCACGAAAGAAGGTCTAAAAAGGAATAAAGGTGTTGTAGGTAAACAATATACAAAAGTTGACAGGCGAACGGGTTGCAAGGCAAAAATATATTTTGAGATAAAGCCTACTGGTGAGTTTGTTGTTGTGAGGCGTGAGATGGTTCATAATAAAAAAAAATTCCCGAGTTCTTTAGTTCATCGTCTCATCATGTTGTTTCATCAAGTGAATTAGAGTATTTGCAACATTTGAAAAATAAAGGAGTTAAAGTAGCAGATGGTTTTCGTTGCTTGCAAGCAGAAGCTGGTGGATCTCCTGTTATTGGTTTTCTTTTGCGTGACGCTTATAATGAGTTGACAAAAAAAGATTAAAAAATCATTTGATGGCTGTGATGCAAACACATTGATTAATACTTTTAAGAACAGACAGGCAAATGAAGACGATTTTTTCTTTTCTTTTGAGGTGATATGGATGGTAGTTTGGTTAGTATTTTTTTTAGAGACAAGAAAATGAAGGAAGATTATCTTGCATTTGGTGAATTGCTTATTCATGATACGACTTACCGCACCAACAAGTATGACATGATTTGTGGACCGTTTGTTGGTGTTAACTCCCACATTCATAATTGCATGTTTGGTTGTGACTTTTTGTTAAATGAGAGAATTGAGTCTTTTGAATGACTTTTCAATACTTTTTTGCAATCTATGGGTTCTGTCCACCCAAGACCTGTTATCACAGATCAATCTGCTGCCATTTCTACATTTTTTCCTCTCTCCAAACATCGTCTTTGTATATGGCATATCATTGAAAATTCTAAGAAACATATACGCGATTTAAGGAATCAAGAGGGATTTTTGGATTTGTTTGATCATGTTTTGAAGCTTTGTCACACCGTTGCTGAATTTGATTATTACTGGAATAGGTATGTTTCATTGTCATTATATTTTTTTTTTGTTTTTACACACTTACATTAATATTGTGTTCATGAGTATTGTTCATAACATTAATGAGTAAACAGTTGCGTGAAATGATTATCTGTTGTGTTTTGCAGAATGATATCTGAATATAATTGCTCTGATAATCCTTGGTTAACCAAACTGTATGAGATGAGGGACAAATGGTGTCCAGCTTTTTCAAAAGAATTCTTTTCTGCTAACATTTTATTTTCACAACGAAGCGAGACCACAAATCATTCTTTGTCTAGAAAACTGAATGCTACCTCTTCCCTATGTGACTTTTATCATTTTTAGTGAAGCTGTCAGTCATTGGAAAAGTAATGAGGGCTGATAGTTCATGTTCTTAAACAATCAAACAACCATAGCAGATAAAGAAGAAGTAGATAGAAAGATATCGAGATGAAAACCAAATCTGGTATACCGTGAACATGGCCGCTGCCCTCCCTCGAGAGAGAGAGCAGCGGCAAACCCTACTCTCTATCTCGCATCTATGCACTCTCAAGCCTTGATTCCTAGGTTTTCCATAAGTTAGCTTCCTTTTATAGGAGAAGTTGGCTAACTTATGGATTACAAAGAAGCTAATGGGATGATACACATTTGTGGCCCATATTACACATTTAATTAACAACTAAACAAATACAAAGATATTTAATTAGATTTCACACCATAAAATATTCCCAACAATCTCCCCCTTGGTGTTCAATCGTGTTCAATCAGCTGCAGCGCAGATATCTTTGTCTTTGTTGTTATTCAACTTCCTTTGTCTTTGAACTTGACTTCTTGAGAAAGCTTTCTGAAGAAATCCTTGCAATCTCCCCTTTGATGTCTTCTTGGCAATTTGATCTTTGATGTCGGGGGTTGAGGAATCTTCCTTTGGCTTGGTTGTAAACCTTGCCTTCAGAAGTAGCTCTTGATCAGCTTGAATGAAGTATGGTGGCGCCTCTAGAATGATAGTTCTGATGATTTGCAGGTGCGCACGGGATTCATCTTCAGTATGCGAGTATCTGACACGTGTCTCATCCATAATGTAGTCTTTTTTACTATTTGAAGTGAATGCGTTTGAGGAGACCTTGTCGGTTGCACAACGGAGAATGATGGTTGTCTTCTTAGCGTAGCTATCCAATTGAGTTGTTGAGATAGTAGAGACAATGTTGGGGGAAGAAAGTTTCCGAGAATGATTTGTTGAAAGTTAACAGCATGTGGACCACTCTCCCCCTCATGACGATCCGATGAATCGGGGCATCATGCCTTTATTCTTTTATTCTGAAGGACAAAACAGAAGAACAAAAAGGTAAACACCGGAGAACTGAGGTGTTCCGTTAACACAACATCAATGTAAACACGGATGTGTGGCCTATATAAAATGATAGAAACATTAAAGCTCTAATAGGACTTCCAACCAGTTATTGTGAAGCATCCGAAAAGATGTCACTCTAGTTGTTATTTGCATGATCATAAAGATCAGCATAGAGAAACTTGTAGCCCCCCAAGGTCATGTAGACACTCGTTATCATCACTATAGAGATAAACTCTAAAGCAATGGCCTGAAAATGTTGGTGATTCTTATGTTGCAACAGCAGGACTTCCTTCCAATCCTCGGTCTACATTTGTAATAGATGAGCCCTATGAAAGTTCTCGCAGATCATGTAGACCTGCAACTAACTCAAAAAGTGCGTTTGTGTCCTAGAAAATTTCAATACATTTGGGAGTGAGTAACTAGACATGACGTGATCAATGAGAGTTCAGCGACATGGGGCTGAGGCCACTGTAGTCAGTATTACTTGCCTCGGAAGGAGACAGTAATGAGAGATGCGGTTCCCCGTGAAATATGATTAAACACATGTCTGTTGAGAGACAAATGAGTGGTCTTGGGTAGGGTTCAACATGCACTGTTGGACAAGATGCAATGACTTCTACCCAGGATCTAATTAAATCAGTCCTTAACCTATTTGGGAATTGTCCAGAGTATTTGAGTGACTAGGAGTAAATGTTCAATTAATAGCAGGCGGCTGAGGTAGCCGACTTATCATTGATTATTGTTTTCTTTCTCACTTGAGCCTTATGCTTCCTAACGCTCATAATGTTCACTCACTCACTCACTTACTCCCGACATTGTCCCTTGGGTAGGCTTAGTTGAGTTTATTAAGCCAAAGGGGCATGTTCTCTCATTGATTTTCTGTTTCTTGATTTTCTCGCTGTACTACCCCTCAACTGGAGCACTCGGTATGCTTTGTCATTGTTTTGCACCGGGGAGGAGGACATTGAAAACTCCCCCTAAAATGTTGCATCCTTTGAGAGATTCCTTGCTTTGTCGGTGTAAGGCGTCAGGAGGAGAAAACTGAAACTCCCCCTCAGAATGTGCAAGGTTTGATTGCTCATAGCTTGTCATACCCGCTATGTATGTGGAGCAATCTGAACAGGTACCACACATGATGGTTTCCCTAAGCTCAACATTTAGAATTTCAGCATATTGATGATCACACAATGTTGATGAGTTAGGGGAGGCTTCGGTAGTTGATTGTTGATTGTTTTAAGACTGTCCGTTGACGCGAGGTTGATTGAATTATCTACCATTTTCGGACCTCTACAGTGTAGTTTAGAAAAGCTTTGACCTTAGGTTTCACTTTGGAAGAATTTGAACAGATTTCCCTAAGTTTTGACCTTGACATCGGTGATTGACAATGTACCTTGGAAAGCGAACGGAATTCATGTAGATCTTTTCGTTAGCTTTCCAACGGCATATGATTCGCTTAAATCGGATCATCGAGTCAAAAGTTATGGCCAAAACAGTGCGATATCGCTGAAAATCTCGAAATTTTGAGTTTTTGAGGAATTTCTTCGAAGGTTAGGTTCTCGATGTTGAATATCGAGAGCAGGTGGAATTAAACAAATTCTAAGGCAAAACCTCGAAATCCTAATCTCGAGGTTTCAACTTCGAGAGTAGAATTTGTCGAAATCTCAAACATCGAAATCCCAAAATATCGAGATCCCAAATTTCGAAATCCCAAATTTCAAAATCCCAAATTTCGAAATACTCAAAATGTCGAGATCCTGCAAAATGAAAACTTCGAATTTTGAAAAACTAAAAACTGATCTGAAAACCTCTGAAGGTCGAGATTCCTCCTGTATCAAATTCAAGTCAAAATCGTTTCTGCAGCAGTAAAAATAAAGGTCTCGAGATCTCAATATAGAGATATTTGAAACTGAAAAATTGCAGAAAACGAAAAAGAAGATATGGTGTAGAATCGTTTTGAAAAGGCGATTCCAACAGTATAGATTTTACAAATTTTCGTTCACAAACAAGATTACAGAAGCAAATCTCTATATCAAAGAAAAACAGAAGAAAAGAGAGCAGTTCTTTGTTAGATTCGAAAAATCGCAGATGATTCAACCTTTTTCACGCCTCAGCTCTGATACCACATGATAGTTCCTGTTCTTAAACAATCAAACAACCATAGCAGATAAAGAAGAAGCAGATAGAAAGATATCGAGATGAAAACCAAATCTGGTATACTGTGAACATGGCCGATGCCCTCCTTCGAGAGAGAGAGCAGCGGCAAACCCTACTCTCTATCTCGCCTCTATGCACTCTCAAGCCTTGATTCCTAGGTTTTCCATAAGTTAGCTTCCTTTTATATGAGAAGTTGGCTAACTTATGGATTACAAAGAAGCTAATGGGATGATACACATTTGTGGCCCATATTACACATTTAATTAACAACTACACAAATATAAAGATATTTAATTAGATTGGACACCATAAAATATTCCCAACAAGGGCAAAGATCATCAGCGTTGTTTGGATGGTTATCCTGAAATTGCCATTCCTCATGTCAATTTGTTACATAAAGCTTCCAAGCTTTATACAATTCATGCTTATAAGCTTTTTGAGAATGAATTTATGTGAGGTATGTCTCCGAAATTTGGATCGGTTTTCACATTAGGTTTCATTTGATGTAACAACACATTTTGTTAGTTGTTCTTGTCAGAAATTTCCAGAGGCGGGTATTTTCTGCTGTCATATTCTTCGTATATATCATATTTACTGTGTAGAAGTTATTCCGGATTGTTATATTCTAAAACGGTGGACTCGTACAACGAAGTCTCTTCCAAGTGAACAACCTTTTGTTTTAGACGATTCTTCTAATGTGTTACCTTCAGTTTGGAGAATGCAAATGCAGAAGAAATTTCACAAGCTTTTGTGCTCTAGTGATTCTAATTCTACAGCAAGGCAATTGTGTGAAGAATGATTTAAAAAGTTTAAACTGGATGTTGAAGATCAAGTTGGAAACATTTATTTCTCTGATAGTGATTCTACCTCAGTTGGTGTGAGTTCAAGAATATCTAATCCAAAGACTTCAAGGGAAAAGGGTGAAAGAAATGTGCGTCGCAAGAGTGTTATTGAAGTGAAAACAAATCAAGCTAGAGCAAGGAAAGAGTCACGTTAAGCTAGTACATCAGCACCTGAGCACTCAAGTTTGTAATTAGATTTTCAAATAGCAATGTAGTCACACTGCCATTGTTCACTCATTTGCTATTGTTAGACTAATTAATTTCTGTTATTATATATATTCCTCAGCGACTTTGTGTTGATGTTCAAAATATAATTTGTTGGTGATCATTTGCATATATAAATCCCAAGACTATGTAATTGATGACTAGTATGTCCAGAGTAAACACTTTTTGGGTTAGACATGTCTGTACTTCTATTACTCAACTTTATTGTTCTGATGTTCATAATAAACCTATTACATTTTCATATATAAATATATATGTTGGACTTACATATGTGATTCGTAAGTTCTCATTTATTCACTAATCTTTAATTATATAGTAACTTCTCTTTTATTCACTAATATTTAATTTTGTTTTATCTTATGCTCAGAATATTTGGTTTGAGTATTCATTACCTACCTAATGAGCATTTATGTAAGAAATTTTGAACGAATGTATCAAAGTTGATTTCCATATTTACTTGTAGCATTTTAACTAACTTACTAATAGTTAAAAATAACACTTTTGAAAACGTTTTTGTTTGATATATTATAAACCTTTTCCACACTAGATTTTTATAACTTTACTTCACTACTCGTCAAATAGAGTATTTATGCATTCAAAATGAGCACGTGATATACTAGTAATGATCATTCACCTAAACGTAACAACATGTCCAGGATATTCACCATAATGTCATTAACAGAAACAAAACATGTTTGATCTCAAATGAAACCATAACAACACATCTGAGAGATTCACCACAATGTCATTAACACAAACAAAAAAAGTTTTTCTCAAATGAAACCATGGAAGCATTTATACTTGAGATTAAACTAAGTGTTTCTTAATCATAGAAGCACTACATTTCCTTCACTTTTGACATTACATCTCCCCTGACTTGATTCTTTTGAAATGTCAACATCTTGTGCAAGTACTTAAACCTCAAGATCTAAATGGGCTTTTCCTGCATGATTATATATGTTAATATTAACATTCCATATTTTTCACATATTAGTAAAATAACAATAAATCTTTAATAAAAAAAACTAGATGTTTTTCACATTTTCTTTTTCTAGGCCACACTCCCACTCAGTTTCTCCATTAAAAGTTTCCATATGTCTCATAAGGTAGACTCCTTCATTGGCTTTGTTTTTTTTTGTTTCTCCATCCCATTCTTACTATCTCTGGCTTCATAGTCTTCACTTTGTCTGCATGTTGATGCTTCTTTTCTTTCAGCCATTTCAAAACAGCACTTTTGTGTAAATTTAAGCAATTAAACCGTTTCTATATGAAGTATTAATAAACATTTTGCACAAAAAATATGTAAAGGTACTCATTGTTTTTAGGACCTATACTCATTTTAAAAAACAAATAACACAGATTTTTATACTTATCAGTTGGGTTGGTAGTGAAAAGTACTTCATTTGTATTGATACTTCCCCGTCACGGCTATCAATTATTAAGAACTTCATGTACTTCAAATCAAAGCACATAAGGTAGCAGCTACCATTCTGTTCAATCGGGAAGATAAACAAGTCCATGTTCTTCACTTTAGGCAATGCCCTCTTGAATTGGCTCTGTGTAGCTTCAATAAACTTCATGTTTCGAGTTGCTGGAGCACTAAGCTGATTTTCCTCCAATACTCTCTGTAAATCAATTATTTAGGATATTTGTTATAAATATATGAATAAAAATACGTAAAGCCATAATTCTTACACATGGCATTGTCGTGAATATCTATCTATTCCTTGATTTAATGTTTTTCAAATTCTCATTCTCGTTTAAAATCATAGCCCATAAATCTATGAGCAGTGGATTGACTTTACAGTTGATGTTCAAACTGTCCATCTCACTTCTCGAAAGCACCAGATCTTCTTCTTTGTATAGCACAGCCCTATTTGTGATTAACAATGGTCAGCTAACATTAATCAAATATTACAGTTCAATAATTTATTCTTATTCCTATAAAAATTTAGTTACTTATGATTTATCAAACTTCTCGTCAAAGACAAATTGAGCTAGTTTGACTTCTTCAGTAGTTATTCCCCCTTTATTTTTGTAACCCTTATCACAAACGGTGACTTGAGGGCAGAGGTTCGCTGTGGTAGTCTTTTTTCTTTCACTACATTTTCGTGACATTTACCTTCTTCTTCAATACAAACTTGCTTTCCCTTTTCAGTCACATGACTAGCTTCTAAACCCACATTCACTTCATCAGCTTCATGCTCATGCTCATCAACCCCATGCACATACTCATTCCGATGTTCTTCATGATCAGGAAGATCAGTATGCTCATTTGCTTTCCCATTTCTTTCTTTTTTCTGATCCTTTTCAATAGCTTCAACTTCCCTTACAACCTCCTCAGTCCAGAAGTCATCATCAGGCGTCAATGATATTTCTTTTTCAGATGTTTGTGGTTTTGTTGAGTATGTGTTGAAGAGTCCATGGACTTTTCCCAGCAGAACCTTCATTTTATCATCATCAGGGAATACCTTTGTAGCTTCTTGAAACTTTTCATCAAAGTTTGCTATGCTATCACCCAAGTGCTTTGCTGCTGAAGCAAATTCTTTCATGATATCCTGTTTGAAACATACGAGTATTACTAACTCTTGAATTGAGTATTTATTATTTTATTTTGAATTTTAAACTATAAACAGTGTCATGACAAATATTTATTATTTTATTTCATATCAACTAACTATTTTTTTAAAATATACTTATTTAATTATTAAAAATGTTACCAGTTTCATTCCTGAACAAATTTTAAAATAAAACATCATTTTCCTTACCTTATTTGGCTGCTCATTGCTTTCTCCCACATTTTCCTTTTCAATTTTCCCTTCATTTTGAATCAAATGTGGAGTTGCAAGTGTTCCTTGATTTGGTTCATCTATGTATCCAAATCCGAACCCTCCACTTTGTATCTCTTCCTTTTCACTTTTGTTCAGAATCTGAGTTGTCCATCCAATTATAGATGGCAATCCTCTTTCTATTTTTCTTCTTTTGAATACCACATTTTCAACATAGAATGCCTGTATATTGTAAGTTTTAAATATTGTGCATTACATTATACATATTTGATTAGTAACACATCTAATTTGAGCATTGACATTATAAAAATTTTAACTTACAATAAAAAACACAAGAGGCCTTGGGAACTGTCGTTTTCTACTTTCATTCCAGTAGTCCTTTGATTCAATCATTTTCTACAATGCATAGCCGCACCAATTGAGATTCTTTATTTGTGATTCATCATCCAGGGCTTTGAGTATCCTTTGATTTATAAAGGAGTTCTGTTTCCCTTCAATTAAACAAGTGACAAGCAGAATCAAGTATTTTTTTTGAACCAGCCTCCAGCTTGTTTGTTTTCCTCCAAAAGCCATTTCAATTCACCAGTCTTCACAAGCCCTTTATCACTTGGGAATCGTGATCTCCAATCAGCAACCATCTCTGTTGTTTTTTCACCTTGATTATCTATCATGTTTTTCACATTCAATTTTCCCTTTGGAAACCCCATTATGTAGTGCACTCTATCTTCATTGATACGCAATTTCTCATTGCTCGGCAACTTCAGTGACACGCTTCTACTGTCAAACTTATCCACAACCCAATATGCCAACTGCATTGGCAATTGCTTGATTTGTAAGTATAGTATTGGGCCAAATCCCATCTCCACCACTTCTGCTTTTTGTTCTTCACTCAGTGTTGTGATTACTTCAGTCAGACTTCTTGGAGACATTCTAGTCCATAGCTTTGGGAGTGTATCATTACTCTCATTCTCCGTTTCCTCATCTTCTTCCTCTTCTTGTTCATATTCTTTTTTTTCTTTAGCTTTTCTTTTTCTGCTTTTGTGCTTTGTCTTTTTCTTGCAGCATCTTCTTGTTTATCTCTCCTTGCTATCACTTTCCTTTTATAGACAGTTTTCTCAACTTCATTTTCCTTTTTCTTTTCACATTCTTCTGATGTGCTTGACATTGTCATTCTTTTATATTGTCTAACATCCTCAGACTCTGTTTGCCTTGATACTGTTTTCTTACTCTTCTTTTCAGTATTCTTCTTTTGAACCCCTTCTTGTTCTGCTTCAATCAAATCTTGTTGCTCATCTGGAACAGTCTGTTGCTCAGCTTCTTTTAAAACATAATCATCTCCCTGTAGGTGCTCATGTTGTTCAATATATTGCTCAACATCCTCAACTGTATGTTGATGAAACTGTTCATCTTCTTTCTCTTGAATTGAATTATTGAATGATGAACTTCATCTTCCTTCTGCTTGGAGCATTCTATACCTTTCGCACCTACATTCACACTGATTATCTCCTTTGCACCTTTTGCATGCACTTTCTTTAGTTGCCTTTCTTTTCTTCTGAATAATGTCTTTCTTTTGTTGAACCAATGGTTTTTTACTATTTGGATTCCTTTTTTGTTCTCCGTAGGATTGGAATCTCTGTTACAGCCTTTGTTGTTGGACTGCTGCATTATTAGTTTAAATTAGTAAACATCATAGCATGATGAGTATGTTAATAGTCTTTATGGAACAATATTTAAGGATACAAGATTTCATATATTATTTTTGAAATGATATATAGCACTCTATATGTAAACCATTTGACTTTTAATAATCACACAATGATAAATCATCTACTACTTTTTCAATGAGCATATTAAGTGTTCATTTGAATACTTTAATAATTATATAGGAGATTATGTGCAAAATATTATGAATACTATTAAGAAATTTCATTATTGTTTCAGCACTATCCACAACATGATGAGTACTATATCATTTTTCAAGTAACACTATTATATTCAAAGAAGCTGATGATGAGCTAAAACATAATCATCTCCATAATATTCAAAGGTTTAAGCATTTTACTATTTAATAAACACATAACTTTATTTGCAATAAACATGAGTAGTATGGAGTCCACAATGAGTATACTCCCAGTTTTCATGTAACATTTAATAGAATAAGAAATATCTAAAGAGCAAAACAAATATTTCATTACTTCATAACATATATATTACAGATATATGAGTACATCAGATCACATAATGATAGCATTATAACCTCCATTATTAATGTATTGTTTTGCTTAATAAACAAATTTTAAGCTATATACGTAGAATATTAGTATCACACAGCAAATAATGAGCAATATAAATGCTCTATTCTCGATTTGTCAATTTCACATGAAATTCCTTATCAGATAAACATTTTATCCTGATTGATGCTATTGTTTTCCAGAATGTAACGCACATGCAAGTCCTTTAAGATGTTATTTTAAGAACTACAAAATAAAATCCAAATGTATAGTGCGGAATGTTACATACTCTTTGGATGCTTCAGCACTTTCGTTATCTTCATCTGCATTTGAAATCATATTATACTCTGATACGATGTTCATAGCTGCCTTCGTTCGTACTACTCAAAACCTAACACTTCAGATCTCAAACTTCTTTCTCTGTTTTCGAACTTGTTGTTTATCTTACAGCGCTAATGGCGATAAACAGTTCACCATTAATGTCGCTGCAACCGTTCGTGACTATCATGCTCAAATGCGGCTACGTAGCTTCACAACATTTATGTCTCTTGCGAACAGATTCCAATGTTTGAGAATGGTTTGAAATTACTCGTTGTAAACAATTTGGTTTTACCGGGTAATTCAAAATTTTGGACCTTTGAGGTATGGGCCTCCGCTAAAATCTATTTTATTCAGCACAATTGGGCCGGCTGGACGGTGCGCACCGTACAACCGGTTGTAGCATATAAGAATTCTGGGGTTTAGACTTGTTGATGGGTTTGTACAAATTTTAATCCCTAGTTATGAGTTCAATAGAATTATTTTTGTAAAAATATAATTAAATTCTTCTCATTTTTAATTTTTAAAATGTAAATTGTGTAGAATTTTTTATAATTTGAGAATTAAATTAAATATATAATAATGTCAAAGTTATATATTGACAAATGTAAAAATAGAAGTGTCGTAACTAAAAAAGAAATCAAAATAACTTTAAATAATACTAACTAGCATCTATAAACCAATAATAATACATACTTTATAAATGATTTCTAATAATATCAATTAGTTAAATGTAGAACCAAAATAACATAGAGTCACTTTTCTACCAAAAATCCAATCATTTAATACATCAAAAACGAATATCAAACCATCAAATAAATAATATTTGGTATACCTAAAATTTCTTAGTGGAAAATGACTGAATTCTTAGTGTAAATTATAGATCTATATCATGAATATCAAACCATCAAACAAATAATTTGTGGAAAATGACTGAATTCTTAGTGTAAATTATAGATCTATATCATTTTTGATATACATTTAAATATTTGGCATTATTAAAAGTTACTTCTAAAGTACATATTATTCTTGATTCATGGAAGATAGTTTGTATTATTTAGGATTATTTTCCCAAAAATAATGAAGGAAGTAGTTATATTGCAACCTTCTAATTTCTTTGTCCACTTCTTCGATTAACATTATTTTGATATCATATTGGTACAATAAAGTTACCACTTTCATCCTGATCTAATATATTATTTTGACAATATAATACTACTTCCGTCTCGAAATCAAGTTCTCATTCAATATTCTATTGGTCACCCTAAATCACTCTTAATATTTTATTTTATATATCAATTTTTTATCAAATTTAATTTTTCTTGATCAGGCTTGGTAGCGGTTTTAATGTAGTTTCTGAATATGTAAATTTTACTTACTAAAAATAATCTGAGTGTGAATTGAACAGGGATCAAGAAGCTTTATCGTCAGTCAAACATCGTAAACAGCAACAAGAACTTCTTTATGGGACGGAGAGAGTGTATTTTAAGAAAGTAGTTTTGATTGATACTCCGTATATAATATGATTAGGTCATTTATAAGAATATAATTAGGTCATTTATGATAGATGTAATGTTACATATTTATTATTTTTATTAATTAATGATTAAGTTATCATTTAAAAGAGTATTATAAATCATTTGGTTTTTTTACAAAAATATTACTCCGTACTAAAATAAAACTTATTTACACAAAAATGAGTAATAGTTACTGCAATCTAGTGTATGGTAAGTTAAGTTCAAAAATTTAACATAAACTACTGTGACCAATTAAAAACTATTAGAAATATGGAAGTTAGTTAAAGTATCCAATTAGGGAGTCTTACCCAAATGTGAGCCATTAAACCACACCCAAGTATCCAACTATATCAGTTTTATTTTACGATCATGTGTGTTGCCATCTTTTATTCCAATCGCTGGGTTTCCTACGTATAGCTAGTTGTAATTAAAGACTATCACGTCAATAGCAAATAAAAAATTGAAGTGGGCAATATTGTACACGTGTGTGTGTATATATATATATATATATATATATATATATATAGATTAAAGATCAAATGAGAACAAGGCTTAACGTGAGAACACAACATTTACCCCGATATGATGCACAATGAGGCTAGCCTAATGCACCTTTTCACGTTCAGCATAATATTTAGATTATTTACCAAAATGCCACCGTTATTATTTATATTGGCTTGTTTGGCGCAAAGTCAAAATGTGCATCAGACGGGCTCTATTGTGTATCACATTGGGTTAAATGTGAGTGTTCTCACGTTCTCACGTTAAGCATCGTTCTCATTGGAACCACACCCTATATATATATATATATATATATATATATATATATATATATATATATATATATATATATATATATATATATATATATATATATATATATATTATTCTTAAAAGCACTACATTGAAGAGAGAAATTTTCCCGCCTAACCATTATTCGCCTAAAATTCTGGAATGTAATTTCACTTTCCACAAAACAAAATCAAGATATACCTAAAACACCACACTGCAGAGAGAAATTTCTCCCGCCTAAGCATTCTCTGTCTATCCTCTTATACCTAAAAGTACTACACTGGAGAGAGAAAATTCTCCCGTCTAATCATTCCCCGCCCAAAATCCGAAAATGTAATTTCACTTTCCCGCAAAAAAATCATCATCATATACCTAAAAATAATACACTGGAGAGAGAAAATTCTCCAGCTTAAGCATTCTTCGCCTAAAATCCTAAAATGTTATTTCACTTTCCGCAAAAAAAAAATCTATCTTATATCTAAAAGTACTACACTGGAGCGAGAAAATTCTCCCGCCGAAGCATTCTCCGCCTAAAATCCTAAAATGTTATTTCACTTTCCGCAAAAAAAATCATCATCATATACCTAAAAGCACTACACTGGAGAAAGAAAATTCTCCAGTCTAAGCTTTCTCTACCTAAAATCCTAAAATGTAATTTTATTTTCTGCAAAAAAAAAAAAATCATCATCCTCCTATACCAAAAAGTAGGGATGGACCGGTTCGGGCCTGGGCCCAGTCGGGCCTCGGTTCATGAAGGGGAGGCCCGGAACCGGCCCGGGTAAACCCCGGGTCCGGGCCAGGCCGGGCCTCGGTTCTAATTTTTTTTTTGGCTTTTCATAGTTAACCCCCAACCCTCCCCCTCACCCCCAAAGCAACCCTAACCACCTCAAATGGCCCAAAATACACAGCCCAACCCAAAAATTTAAAAAAAAAATCAAAAAAATAAATAAATTGGCCCGGCCCGGGTCCGAACCGGCTGGGCCGGTTCACCTTTTGAAGGGCCCGAGCCCGAACCGCCATCCCACCGGGCCGTGTGGCTCGAACCGGGCAACCAACCGGTTCACCGGGCCGGTCCGGGGCCGCACAGTAGCGGGCTGGTCCAGTTCCGGGCCGGTTGGCCCGGCCCGAGTCCACTCCTACCTAAAAGCACTACGCTGGAGAGAGAAAATTCTCCCGCCTAAGCATTTTTAGCCTATCCTATACCTAAAAGCACTACACTGACGAAAGAAAATTCTCTCGCCTAAGCATTCTCCGCCTAAAATCTAAAATGTAATTTCACTTTCCGCAAAAAAAAAATCATCATCATCCTATACCTAAAAGCACTACACTGGAGAGAGAAAATTCTTCCGCCTAAGCATTCTCCGCTTAAAATCCCGAAATGTAATTTCACTTCCTGCAAAAAAAAATCATCATATCCTATCCTATACCTAAAAGCACTACACTGGAGAGAAATTTTTCCCGTCTAAGTATTCTCCACCTATCATATCCTCCTATACCTAAAAACACTACACTGGAGAGAGAAAATTTCCCCGCCTAATCATTCTCCGCCTAAAATCTTAAAATGTATTTTCACTTTCCTCCAAAAAATCATCATCCTATACCTAAAAGCACTACACTGAAGAGAGAAAATTCTTCCGCCTAAGCATTCTCTGCCTAAAATCCTAAAAGGTAATTTCACTTTCCGCAAAAAAAATCATCATATACCTAAAAGTACTACACTGGAGAGAGAAAATTCTCCCGCCAAAGCATTCTCCGCCTAAAATCCTAAAAAGTAATTACACTTTCCACAAAAAAAATCATCATCCTATAATCTTAAAATCTTAAAATGTAATTTTATCCTATACCTAAAAGCACTACACTAGAGAGAAAAATTTCCCACCTAAGCATTCTCCGCCTAAAATTGTTAGGTTTGCAATGGCCATTAATAAGAGTCACGAACAATCATTGAAAAAGGTTGTCATCTTACTCTGACGCCCCATTATTACAAACATCCTATACCTAAAAGCACTACACTGGAGAGAGAAATTTTCCACCTAAGCATTCTCCGCTTAAAATTGTTAGGTTTGCAATGGCCATTAATAAGAGTCACGAACTCACGAACAATCGTTGAAAAGGTTGTCATCTTACTCTGACGCCCCATTATTACAAACATTTGTATGTGGCGATGTAGAGAGTAACTATTAAACTAGTTATCAGCTAGTTATCATTGAAGTTTGTAATGACGAAGATAGATAACCAACCAAATGAACATTGAATGTTGTTTACAAAGAAATTTGTACTATAGAGTAATTTATAATTTTCATTATTGTGTATTTGTGTGGTGAACTTAAATGCACATCCATTTCATCATGTGATGTTTTACATTTAGTTCTTACCATTTATTCAGAATTTATTTAATGTTTTCAAATAATTCTAACACAATCATATTTTTTAAATATTTTTAAATATATAATTATATCTAAATTATTATGCGGGTGTCTCACTCCCGTGCAGCGCACGGGTGGAGTAACTAGTTCATTCTTAATAACTGTTGCTTGAGAATCACATAGCTGATAACTAGCTGATAACTAGTTTAATAGTTTTATCATTATCACCATATAGTGCAGCTTTTTTCTCACCCGCATAATTACAAGATTACATAACCCACCTCGGAATTCAGATAACAGTAAACTCAGCTAGGAATGAAAAGCACAAAATTTGCATAAATGTACATCTCATACAATGGTTTTCGGCAATCCTTTGCCTGTTAACTAGCTTTCTCTCCTTTGTTCGACTTTTTGTTTTTCTTTTGTTTTTGCTTGAGTTGAGTCAGACCTGCAGAAGTAATTTTAACATTGCCGAGAATAGCGGCAACAAGCTCGGGATCTGTGCATGCCTTCATCAATTCTCTCTCTCTGCTTGTAGCCTCCGGCATTTGACTAAACAAATTCATTGCTGTCTTTGCCGCTGCCAATGTAAACACAGAACATTAACATCCCGGGACGAGTCACACAATATTTTGAAGTGCAAACAGGAAATAAAGAACAAAACTGTTAAAATGATAGGCCGAATACCCCAAAAAATAACCTCAATTCCTGCTGACACTCTTCACCCTGTTATTTAGCCCCTGAATAATTCAATAATGACCTTGAATTTTATAGAAGTCCTGATTGAGCTTGGGCATACTGTGGATGCATGTGTCTCAAACACAATGGCAATTAGGTCCATGAATAATGCTTTCAGTGAAAGAAACTTAAAAACCACATTATAAACCGAAAAATTTGGCCAAAATTTTCTGTCGTTTACGACTTTCTTCGTGTTTGAGGAGCCTGCATGCACAATATGTGCAAAGTCAATCATGACTTTTTGCTAAGTTGGGGGTCATTATTAGGGTGCAAAATGGTATGCCGTATGCTTAAAGAGTTGAGGGTCAATTGAGGTTTTTCTTTTAAATTTGGGGTCACTTTTTTAGTACTTGGTCGAAATAGATACCTTTTCCTTTCTTCACAGAACCAGGAACTAGCTTGACACGGTATTTGTATGACTGAATGGCGTTATAAGGACCACAGACAGGAACTGCATATAGGAGAATATCATCTGGCAATGGATTGCCAGTCAGATAGTCCACGTCATTCAGTTTTTCTTTCTCCTCGTCACCAATCTCATGAACATCATCCTCCTCCATCAGCATATTATCTCTCTTCTCCGCATTACTATTTTGACCACCAGTCTCAGAGTGACCATCCCCACCATTTACAGTACTCTGTACAGATGGTTGATCTTGATGCTCTTTACAATCCCTAGACAAATGCCCAGCCTTCTTACACTTGTAACATATTTTTGGACCATCATCGGCTGCCTTTGGTTTTGTTCCAACCTCCTTTACAGCATTTTCATCCTCTATTGCTTTTTCATTCTTCTCAGCTTTCCCAGCAGGCTGAAAGTATCAATGAAATGGTTTATGTATTGTTAGGGATGATTATGCTATGAGTGCTTTATAACAGCTGTTTTCTCATGTAAGCATTAATTTCAAAAAGCTCTAATCCTGCACTTTCTTAAATACACACAAAAAAATGATTTTCTTAAAAAATTAAAATCACATGTTCATTTAGTTGCCAAATGTTCTTTTTGTTGTGAATGATTTTCTTCCTATCAAAATACTTATTATACTTAGAGAACAAGTTAACTTAAAAACACCCTAGTTTTCTGTGTTACAAAGACCACTAGTAGAATGTTCTAAATAGCACTAGGCAGCCCTGAGGAGTAGATCAGGGTGTCTAGAATACAAGTCATCCTATGTAATACTACGTATATATTAATATAAGTCATTCTAGAGTTCTAAACACACCCTTGTTCCAAAATAAAGTCATCCCATGTATTAATATAAGTCATCTGATGTATGTCAATGTTAATATTAAATCCAAAATACCTAATACTTCCTCCGTTCCATAAAAGTTGCAACATTGGAATTTCTGCACTATTCACACACCTTACTTTGACTACGATTTTCTAATAATATATATAATAAAAATATTATGTATAAAATATTAATAAATTTGTATTAATGTAAATTTCCAATATATTAACTTTTTTTAATGTTTACTAATACGTAAATAAATATAATTACAGTCAAAGTTGCGCATTGGCAAACGTGAAAGTCAAACTGTTGCAACTTTTATGGAACGGAGGATAGTATAAGATTAAACTGGAGTAGTTGACAAATAAAATACTTACGGCCAAAAGGGCCATCCGAATGTTCCGTTCCTCCTCATCCTGATCCGCATATTTCTCTTTTATCTTCTTGAGTTTACTCTTTTGCCCCCTGCTGAGTTTAGCACCAGCAGGCTTTGCAGGGTTGGCATTTTTATCACTTTCTGTGCTAAGCTTCCCTTCGTCCCCTTTCCCACTAGTCTCAGCATTTTCACCCACAGTGCTCTCATTTATTCCTTTCTTCAACTTTCTTCTTTCAGATTTCGAAACATAGGGTTTATCTCTCAGTGCAACCTTTTTCTCCTCATCATTTTGCTGCTTGCTTGATTCTGATGATGAAAAAGGGAAGCCATGGTTTTTAGATGTGGCAGAACCTATCTCAAGAGCTCTATCAATAAGATCCTCCAGCTGTGATGTAACTGAATCAACCATTATCCCAGAAGAAGACAATCCTTCTACATTTGATTTATTTCTTGATGAACACAATGTATCAGTTGAATCTACTGCAGGCTTGTCAGCCTCCTCCTCATCAGATTCAGAATCAGGAGTTCCTTTTGAAGCTTCACCTTTATCAGCATCAATAATTCCTTCTTCTTCGCCTCTCACCCTCCTTTCATTTAAATGAGAACCTAGAGAACTCTCTTCCAAGCGAAATAATATTCCGAATCCCATAACAAGAGGGTGCGGGGGAAGGAAATTCTTTTTGCCACGGATCATGAAACTTCCAACAGTGAGATATTCTCCTGTAGGAGCAGTTTTACTGACTTGATGAGGATACACCCACCAAGCACTAGTTACCATTTTCGAGTCCCATGCCTGGCTGAAGCAAACCTGGATAATAGAAACCATATATCAGTGATAGTAAAAGAGATATTTATGGATGAATGGAAAATAAGTTTGGTGAGTGATGTAATTCTTTAAAACTTACAGTATAGCATCCTGTTTGGTTCAAAGTGAGAGGAGGTATAGGAAGATCAGGTTTGTGATTCTTGATCACTGTGCTGGATGCTCCGTGGAGATCAGCATGTACATACCTATATCATGAAAAAACCATCAATCTCAGCATACTTGAGAAAAGTAGCATGAGCTCTATAAGCTTGACAATATTGATGAGTAAATGAAAATAATAAAATCACATCAGATATGCAACTTCAAGTCACAATCTGAAAATTCAGATTTCATCTTTAAAGACAATGAGAGGAGAACTCAGTATAAGTAAAAACTCAAGTTGTCAACAGCTATGAACAGTATGCTCTTTCCTCTTTAGTAAATCATCAAAGCTGCTTGTGTGGAAGTGTCAGGGCCATTGGACTCTGGGACATACTCCATTGATTTTTGAAATTCTAGTGGCGTTATCAATGGGATGATTGAAATTGTTAGAGGAAAAAATTACTTACAAATCCCCCTTGGACATGTACCGCTTGACAATCATTTCATTCTGGTGTGCATCACGACCACTTATGACCAAATAATTCTCACTGCTAACGAACCAATTGAATTTTTCAAACCAATGAACTTTGCGAATATGTGAAATAGCAGCAACAGTTTTTTCCTGAAAATTTATTTGAAGAGAGATCAATCACAAAATATAAAAAAGACAAACACTGGGTTTAGTTGAGTTCTTTATCCTGTTAAAAATAACACTTTGTTCCCATCCTTATAGTTTCTTGTGTTTGAGGAAGTAGTATTAGCTTATCAAAGCTAGACATTAAATATTGCAAGTCACGTGTTTTTTTATCAGAGAAGCTTTTTCATAGGGCAGCATTTTGTAGAACCACATTTATCAGAAACACTTCTTAAAACTACTTTTAATAAAAGCATATTGAAACAACCAAATATATTTTGCTACCTGAGATAATTGTTGCCGTGTCTTTCTCTCAGCAGCTTTAAATGCTTTATCATATGAAGTAATAGTTTTCTCTTGTTTATTCTCTTGTTTTTTCTTCATTCCATACCATCGCCTAGCATTTGCATGAGCTGAAAGTGACAGATCAACTTCTACCTAGAAAATGAAACATGGTGATTAAAGAACATTAACACAACAATTGATAGTGTGTTATGTTAGTATTCTGATTGGTTTCAACTGTATCTTTATATAGAATGTTGAGTGACTGAGACCTTGACAAAGAACTTAAGACTAGCAAAAAGATTCTACATAAATATTACCATTGCCTATTGACGCTTCCAAACCTATCATTATGTTCATCCACAAACCAAGTCATTCTTAAAACACAATAAAAAAGCATTGGAAAAGCAGAAGGTTCAATTAAGTCATACTTTGTCCACGGGCTGCGTCTTTTCGTTGTCATCCATTTCATCTAAATTGTTGCTTAGAAGTAAAGTCATGCAATTTTTTTCAAGATGTAACTTGTCAATAAGTCCCGCAACTGGATTCCCGGATTTCTTTTCCTCTTTCACCATACGAGCCAGATCTTCCCAACTCATTCCTTTTGCAAGTGCAACACGGACTGCTACAATGGCAGCATCAACGTCTTCCAAGCTATATTCTATCAGTTCTGCCATTTTAACACAGTGCTCAACTTCGTTCTTTAATGATAAAACACGATTTTCCTGCAGTATACAAAAGAAAATTTTACTAACCAAAGTAACATTAATATGAAATATCCACAAGTTCCAGTTCTCAATATTCAAAACATTAAACAAACATAATCAAACCAGTGCACTAGATTGCATATTTGTAGTTAAATTAAAATTATTTATAGGCTGCCTCTATTAGTCTTGTTCTAACTACTTTATTCATGTGGACAATATAAGAACACCTTCAAATTTTCAAGCATCAAATAATCTTATGTGCAGACCTGGTCAGTGCGGATCTTACTGAGCTTCTGCATAGCAGAGTTCTCTTTGGCTTTTATTTGTTGCTCAACGCGTTGGCTTTCAATTTTCGTATAGAACTCATCTAGTGCAGCATCAAATGTCTCAAACATTAGAGAGGCCCTTGACTTGAACTGGTTCAGTAATAGTGGGCAAAATTCATCATAAATCTGCAGAAGAAAAGGTAGACATGTATATGTCAATGTCAAATTAGAAGAAGAAAAGTTCAGTATATATCTGCACTAGCACAATGCAAATACAGAATACAAAGCACAACCTTATCAGAAGCTCCAGTTTCAGATGGGCTATCCTTTTTACCCACAACTCTTTGCTGCATCAGTATGTAACCCTCAGGGACTTTTTCACCAGACATTATGTCTTCCAACCAGTCCTCAAATTTTCTGACAGCTTCCATCAGTGAATTCAGAGTATCGTCTTCTAATTTAAAATCATTTCCAACTTTTGTACTTGGAATTAAGCCACCATCTAGAATCATATGTTCAGAAAGTGCTGGTCCATAGCCCAATGCCTCCCCAAGGACTGACTTCAAAGTCGCCTGTTTGGCACGGGTCCCATCCTTTTTAGCAGATTCAGATATCTTTTTACCTTTGCCGGCTTCCTTTCCTTGTTGCATGTCAGAGCTATCAAGTCCATCCTCAGTAA
Source organism: Cuscuta europaea (assembly GCA_945859875.1). Classification (NCBI taxonomy): domain Eukaryota; kingdom Viridiplantae; phylum Streptophyta; class Magnoliopsida; order Solanales; family Convolvulaceae; genus Cuscuta; species Cuscuta europaea. The sequence continues at coordinate 5,518,471 of CAMAPE010000013.1, forward strand.
TTTGTAAAGGTTCTTTTTCAGTAGATGCTGCAGAAAATAGCAAGGCAGTCTGTAACTTTTCACTGGTAGTCCTGTTAAAACTACGGCATATTTCAACTGGATAGCTGTGACGAGACATGATCGCTAAGCCTTTATCATCATCTCTGCAAAAATGTAAAGGCTCACTGTAACTTAACTTTCACGCATTGAAAATCCTAATATACCAAAAAGATTTTTGAGGAAATAGTCTGTGGACCTGTCTTTGTGAAAACAGAAAGAGCATTGTAAAACAAACATTAGAAGTTGAGTAAACTTTCAATAGAATATAAGACTTCTTAAATGATCATGGGGGTGAGTGGGTGTATTAATTAGGGGAACATGAAAAAAACACTCCTAATGTTTATGCCAGTGCCCACTGGTACTTTTTTAGAGTAAAAAGAATCTCAACATTTATTCGGGGTGCAAATACAAACCTGAATTTTCTATCTTGAAGCAAAAACACATGAAACTCAACTTCTGATTTGAATTTTAACATTGAACAAGTACAATTTCATTTCTTACCAATTTGCCAAAATTTATAATCAAAATAGTTCATGACACAAATTCCAACATATAGTTAACTATTTTTGGTGTACCTATAATAAATTCAACCAAAAACCCAAAACTGCTCCAGACAGATTCAAATGACAAAGTCGAATACCCCAAAGAATGTTATGCTGCTTCTAACTATTTATATACTGTAACGATCCCACACTAATAAAGTTGGGGCTTGAGTGGTGGTTTATAAGCTAGTGTCCCCTCCTCCAAATTGTCTAGTCTTTTGGGAGAGAGTTCTACACCTGGGCTTATGGCCTTGTTCTGGGCCTAGTATGGGCTAGGTCAGTAAGAATTGGTATCAGAGCCGTCCCCACCTTCTTTGTCCCAACACTTGGAGTGGTGGCTTGGACCCCGGGGGTGCCAACCGTGACCAACATAGCCGTGACCAACGAGGACGTTGACTCTTCGAAGTGTGGGACATTGTAACGATCCCACACCGAACAAGTATGGGTTTGATCGGTGATTTATAAGTTGGTGTCCCCTCCTCCTAATTGGCTAGTCTTTTGGGAGAGTTCTACACCTGGGATTATGGCTTTGTTATGGGCTTAGTATGGGCTAGGTCCATAACACATACTCTATATTAAGATGTTGGTTTAAAGAAAGGTTCGGTTTATTAATTACTATATGAGCAAGTCGTATAAGTAATTCAAACAAATAGTTTATTATTAATATGCCAAAATACTTTGTCCAAACCAAAAACACCAAAATGTTATACTCTCTCTATCCCAAATTGATTTGCAAAGTAAACATTTTTTTTATTAACCAATATTAAAGTTAAATCCTCCCTATTGATAATTAATTTAAGTTTTAATAATTAAAATTTACATGTTCAGGTACTACATTAAAATCTCTACAAAGTTGCAAGTTTCAAATTAAAAACAATTAAAAATTGATATCCTAATTAAGTGAATAAAATGAAACTGTCTGACCCAAAAAATTTGACTTTGCAAAACAACTTGGGACAGAGGTAATACTATTTATATATTAAATTTATAACTAAGTAAAAAACAGAGAGTTCATTTTTAACATTATCAATATACTTCACCTAATATATACTCCATCCATATCATTACAAGTGTCACAGTAAGTTGTTCACGTAGTTTAAGTTAATGTTGTAGGTTTACTGTAGACTTTTTAAAAAGTAGGAAGTATTTGGTATTGTAGGAGTACTGCATAATGCATATCTTATTAAAGTATCTTGTAACTGCTTTTGGGATAGATTTATTTCCGAAAAAGGAAATGTGACAATTAATTTGATACGGCTTGAAAAGGAATATGTGACAGTTATAGTGATATGGATCCACGGAAGGAGTACATTTTTAATGTTAAACTAAGAAAATTATATTGTTTGGATGCCAAACTTTTATTACAAATTGAGTATTGTGCCTTTTATGTATAAAAAATGAACTGTTCTGTGTTTTTACACCTATAAAATTTATTGGGTGCTCATTTGAAATGTTAATTACTCCCTCCGTCCCGGTCATTTCTTCCGGTTTTGAACGGTATCGCAAATTTAGGTAGTGGGAATAAAGTGAAAATGTATGGTTGTAGTTGTGTAAGAAAAAGGTGAATGAATGTGAACCACATATTTTTTTCAAAAGTGAAAGTTGGAAGAATTAATTGGGACGGCCCAAAAAGGAAAGTTGGAAGAAATGACCGGGACGGAGGGAGTATTAAATGTTGAATCATAGCTAACAAAGAATGTAAAACTTTTTAAAATATTATATACGTCTTTATATGTGATGAAGACAAACACATGTACTAGATTGGTGCCACAATTCGAATAAAAGTTGATGTTTGTGCATTATGCCCTAAATTTTAGATAGTGCATTTTTGGTTCAAGAAAAAAGGGTAAGGTGCTTATTTGCACTTCAATGCAAACACAGATTGTTATTGAACGCAAAAGATATTGGCAATCAGACATAAATGTTGAGGGTGTTTCGAGTGTTTTGACACCCTTTCCCTTAAATCTATAGTGCCAATTGATTGTATAAAAATAATTAGCACTATAAACTCAAGCAAAGAAAGAAAAAATACATGTACCTGTGTGAACGAAGAAGTGTCAATACCATGAAATCAGAATCAGTAAGAATAATATTTCCCTGAGCATATAGCTCTAATATTACATAGAAAGCATTAGATCCCAGTCCAAACTGAAAGAGGATTATCTGTAAAAGAAGTCAATGGCTCAAAACATATAGAACCATAAAAGCGTACAGATAAAATCTGAAATAAAGTCACAAGTGAAATGGTGCACCCTGTCATAACCAAGTTGCCGCACATCCTCAAGCCTTTTTGGTCGTATATGCTTCCTCAATTTAAGTGTAAAACCAGAAGGGGTGTTATTTTTGTCACTGCATATAACAAAGAACATTGCAAGATCATGGAGCTATTGTACAGTAGCAGTGTCAGGACCCCACCACTATATATATAATATATATTGTTTGGATTGTTCTTAAATCTTAACATATTAAGGTGTACTAATAAAATAACGTATGAAATGGTAGGATATTTTTCAATTATTTACTTTCATCTTTTTATAATTTATGTTTCCATCATTTGCAATGGAGCGATAGACTCGCTATCTTTTGGCTTAGGAATATGATGGAATAAAGCAAATAACTTACTAAACTGTCTGCACTTCTTTGTTATGAAGCAGCAGTCAGTCAATGCAATTTTTGACGCGTTTTTCACTATGGGTCATCCTGAAACAGTTTCTCTCTGCTTTAGTACTGGGGTAAGACTGCGTACATCCAACCCCTCCTTACCCCACCGAAGGTGTAGGAGCCTTTGCGGCACTAGGGTAATGATGATGATCTTTTTATAATTTATCTGTAGTAGAATGTGATCAATCCTCCATCATTTGCAATGGAGCCAAAGATTCATTATTTTTTGGCTTGAGATTATGATGGAATAAAGAAAAATGCTCACTAAACTGTCTGCGCTTCTTTGTTATGAAGTAGTAGTCAGTCCATGCAATTTTGGACACGCTTTTCACTATGGGTCATCCGGAAACAGTCTCTCTGTGCTTTAGTACAGGGGTAAGACTGCGTACATCCGACCCCCCCTTACCCCACCGTAGGTGGGAGCCTTTGCGGCACTGGGGTAAATGAAAATGAAATGAAAATGAATGAGTAGAATGTGATCAAGCTGATGTCAAGTTAAGTGGTCTCATCAACAACTCTGTTAGTGATTACAGGGTTACTAGAGATTATATGATACAATAAACCAAAGTTGAAAATAATTCGGAAAGAATGAAATAGATAAATCAGTTGGCTTCTAATGAAGTTCCTATTGAAGTTTATAAGTGTTTAGGAGAAGTTGGGGAGGCATTGGGCTATGTCTGTTTACAGTCAACTACTCTGAGGAATTTAAAGTTTAATTATATCCAAAGCACCAAATGAGCTAAATATCTACCTATAAAGTCATCCTCTCTACATCTAAAACTTATAAATCCAAATCCTTTTCATCACTCGAAGTCATATACATCACCAAACATCATGTTCTGAATTTCTAAACCACGTAGCTAAAAGCTGCAAAAAGCCCATGCTTTGATAGTTTGGAAAGAGAAACACAACGTTTAGAAGCCAAAAGTAAAGACCATGTAGGGAGAAGGGTATGCAGCCAGTGCATACCGGAGATATGCCGTGGTGTGCAATCTAATCCCACTTTCCATCAACAGCAATACCTTCTCACTCTCCCCAGATTCCGTCATTCCGCTGCTGTTCGATAATTTAAACACATAGGTCTGCAGGTAAAAGTAGCTCACTTATATATTAATATTTCTTCAGGAATTGAAGTGAGCATTGAATCGAAAGAATACCTTGGGCGAGATATCATAGACATTAGAACAGCGCATGCCGATTAATCGGCGCAAGCACTTGACCTCGGCGGCCACATCGGCCGTGTTCATTCTGACCTTCACCATTTTTGAGCAATTATAAGTTTACAAATACCTCTTCTTCTTCTTTCGACTACTACAGTACTACTGCGGCCTTGATTAGATTGAGTGTAGTTGTTTGTGAAGAAACGGAGAGAGAGATATTCAGAGAAGAAACTTTGGAATTCAGGAAGACGGCTGCCAAAAACCAAAATCAATTTCCCAGTCTCGTGTATAGTGGAAAATGAAACGAACACACAGAAATAGTCTCACGAATAAAATTAAAACGAAAAATGGCTTGTGCTGCAAACTACCTAGTACAAAAATCGGCTCTACGACAGGCGTCAATTTTTTTGAAATTGTTTTTGCAATTTGAATTATTTAATTTTTACAAAAAGTATTAATTTATTTGATTTTTTAGGATGTTTCATACAACATTCATATTGCATATCAATATATGTGAAATTGTGAAGTGTAAAAATACATACTCCTTATTAGATTGTTCAAAGTTTTACATATATACGTAGTACTCCGTATAATTTAATAACATATGAAAGATCATAAAAAATATTCCGTATTATAAAAAAAGACGATAATGCAACAGTTAGTAAACATTTGAAAATTTGAATTCATGTTTTTCATTACTTATATTTTTTAAAATGGATTAATTTTAAAGATTATATGTTTGTAAAGTAATTAATAGTAAAACGGATAGTGTTGGGAAAAAAATGAAAAGTACACAATACAAGTTAGAGTATTCGATAAATAGGTATTCTTTTATGTAGTTAGAAAAAATGAAAAGCAACTTAAAGCACCATTCACTTGCAATGAAAAGTACAAATTAGAGTGTTTGCTTTTGAACACTATTAAAACTAAAAACAAAAAAAAAAAACTTTTCTAAAGCAATGCAAAACACTCTTTGTACTACTTAGTATGGATAGACACATTGGATGAGTAATTGCCCAAACTCTTGGTAGACATTGGTTTTACACTTTTGTCCCTAATGAGTTGAGTGTAGAAAAAGTTGTCTAAAAAACGTGTAATTTGCTTATATAAACATTTATTTTCGCTTGATTTATGTGTTTGTTTGTGTATTGTGCATAGATGTCTATATTATGAGTACACACACGCACTGGACATTAGTTGTGTGAAGACTTTGGCTCCTTCAATGGCTTGCTCTAAGAGGTGAAATCTTTTATCCTATAGAATTTGCAAAAGAATTTCAATTATAGTGTCAAACTCTAAACTAAATTTATGTCCACGGCGTAATTGCGTATAGAAAAAATGCTTCATTTTTCGAGAGGTAACCCTTGCACTCTTATTTGTTACACTCAATCTCTGATCACTTATTCCAAAGTGCACCCTTGGGACTAAGGAAGCTTCCCATTTGGGCAACTTTTATTCTTTTCTCGTATTCATAGGATAATTTCGCTAACTATAAGGTTGCATGGTAAGTACTAGGGTTGGACTCGGGTCCGGGCCGGGTCCGGGTCGGGCCTAGGCCCGGGCGGGCCAGCGGGTCAGAAATGGTGGACCCGGGACCGGCCCGGGTAACCACCGGGTCCGGTCCGGGCCAGGCCCATTATATTTTTTTTTGTTTTCCTCTTCCTAATTAACCCCCCTCCCACCCCCAACCCCCCAAACCACCCCAAATGGCCCAAAATACCCAGCCCAACCCGATAAGTTAAAAAAATGAATAAAAAAAATTGGCCCGAACCGGGCCCGGCCGGGTCGGGCCTTGTTTTGGGTGACCCGAGCCAGGACCGGAAAACCCACGGGCCGGGCCTACCCGGACCGGTCACTGACCGGGCCACCGGATCAGGCCGGGCCGGAACAGTGCCGGTCCCGGGCCGGTTCCGGGTCGGGCCACCCGGCCCGAGTCCATCCCTAGTAAGTACTCCATTACCCAGGATGGAGGGACTGTATTTATTCTAAGATCTCGTTTGATAATACCAAAATCCGTTGCATCTAGTATTCTAGTTAGGTATGGACTCGGGCCGGGTGGCACGACCCGGAACCGGCCCGGGACCGGTACTGTTCCGGCCCGGCCCGACCCGGTGGCCCGGTCAGTGACCGGTCCGGGTAGGCCCGGCCCATGGGTTTTCCGGTCCGGGCTCGGGTCACCCAAAACAAGGCCCGACCCGGCCGAGCCCGGGCCCGGTTCGGGCCAAAAACAATTTTTTTTTCAATTTTTTTTAAATTTTTGGGTTGGGCTGGGTATTTTGGGTAGGCTTGGACTCGGGTCGGGCCACCCGGCCCGTGGACCGGCCCGGCCCGCTACTGTGCGGGACCGGGACCGGCCCGGTTCTCGGGTCCGGGTCCAGGTCGGGCCTAGGCCCGGGGGGTAGGGCGGGTCCGGGCTCGGGTCTCAATTTTGGTGAACCGGTCCGGCCGGGTCGGGCCCGGGCCAAATTGAATTTTTTTTATTTTTTTTCATTTTTGGGGTTCCACCCGGGTTGGGCTTGATGGGTAGGATGGGTTTGGGTGGGTGGGGGTGAGGGGGGGGGGGGTTAGGAAAGCAAAAAAAAAAAATCCAAACCGGAGGCCCGACCCGGCCCGGCCCGGACCGGACCCGGTGGCTACCCGGGCCGGTCCCGGGTCCACCATTCTTGAACCGCCGGCCCGGCCGGGCCTAGGCCCGACCCGGCCCGGCCTAGGCCCGACCCGGACCCGGCCTAGGCCCGACCCGGACCCGGCCCGGACCTGAGTCCACCCCTAATTTTGGGCCATTTGGGGTGGGTTGGGGGTTGGGGGTGGGAGGGGGGTTAATTAGGAAGAGGAAAACAAAAAAAAATTATAATGGGCCCGGCCCGGACCCGGTGGTTACCCGGGCCGGTCCCGGGTCCACCATTTCTGACCCGCCAGCCCGCCCGGGCCTAGGCCCGACCCGGACCCGAGTCCACCCCTAATTCTAGTCCTCGACTCGGTTCGGGCCACCGGCCCGGGAACCGATCCGGCCCGCTACTGTGCGGGACTGGTCCGGCCCGATTCTTTGGGCCCAAAACTAGTCTAAGGCCCGGTTATTTAGGCTGAGCGGGGCGGGCTCGGGTTGGTAAAAAGGAGGCCCAGCCCAGCCCGGTTCGAGCCAAATTGATTTTTTTTTTGTTTTTTTAATTTTTTTGGGCTCCACTCGGGTTGGGCTTGATGTTTAGGAGGGGTTTGGGGGGTGGGGGGTCAGGGATTGGTAGGTAAGCACAAAAAAAAAAATTAACCAAGCCCGAGGCCCGGACCCGTTGGCTACCCGGGCCGGTCCCGGGTCAACCTATTCAGAACCGCCGGCCCACCTAGGCCTAGGCCCGACCCAGACCCAGCCCGGCCCAAATCCACCCCTAGTTGCATCGGTTAATTCAGGTAAAATTTATGAAATTTTGACAGAAGTGATTGAATTGACTAATTCTCTTAAAGTGTTCTTTGGAAAATGCACTTGTTAGTTCTGTAGAATATTAGGTGGATTTTTTTTTGTTTTTTGGATGATGTTAGCTGTAGAATATTAAAAGGTGGATTTTTTTTTGTTTTTAAAACAACATGTATGTTACTGCCAAAGCTCATATATAAATCCAGGTACCTACTTAACCCTCCAAAGCTCTCCACTCCAAACCCATCCAATTGCCATAAGGTGTGTTCTGAATGAAATTATAAAATACATACATTTGACATATGAGCAACATCATCCAACTTCAAGTGAACTATGGATTAACAACAAAGGTTCTAAATCGCAGCCGCCTGCCGGCTATAAAACTAATACGTTTTGCGACCATTTTTTTGCAGGGGCAACTATATGACGGATGAAAAGGGAGTTGCACTTCATCCATCCAAATAGGAGGCTAGCTTGACTGGTGTATGACCCAGGCAAGGCAGGTGATTGATTTTTATATACATGCAACTTACGGGCAGGTTGAGAGGGAAGTCGGAACGGCTGATTTCCCGAGAATCACTTCTGATGTTCCATGTAAAAGAGAAAATGATAATGCCATAAAAAGGATCCACTTTAAAACTCCATCAGCTCAGGTCAAAACCAGCTTCAGCGTTTATCGCATACAGCAGTTTTTGCTCCATTTGTTCTTTGCTGAAACACACACAAACATATATACACACATACATCATATATAAAAAAAGACATGGTAAGAGACTCAGGGTATGTTTGGTTGGATAAAGATGGTTTGGTTCTTTTGGAAGGTTTACTCTATATCTTGATGAGTTTATAAAAATAAATAACACATGACTGAAATAATGCATTACTGATTTATTGCATACGTAGTATTATGGCTTGGGAATATGACAGAATAAAGCAAAATGGATCACTAAATTGTCTGCGCTTCTTTGATATGAAGCAACAACCACTCCATGCAATTTTCGACGCGATTTTCATCATGAATCATCTCGATACAGTCTCTCTATATGCTTTAGCACAGGGGTAAGGCTGTCTGACCCCCTCACCCCACCGCAGGTGGGAGCCTTTGCAGCACTGGGGTAATTTTGTTGTTGTAGTAGTACTATTATGGTATACCTTCACTTATAAAAACTCATATATAAATCCAGGTACCTACATAACCCTCCAAAGCTCTCCACTCCAAACCTATCCAAAAACTAACAACGGAACTGAACCTCTAAGGGTTTGGTTGGAAGTTGGAGCCCTGATAATGCTAGAGAAAGTAAAAAGGGAGGAAAATAGAGCGGAAATTTGCAAAACACTTGGTTCAAACTCATTAAATCATTTCTAAAATATACTCGAATGAGTCTAACTCATTTTATTTATGTATTTCTATTATACAAAGAATAATATGTAGTATAGGAAATCTAGATATAGTAACACACTAACACTTAAAAATATTTATATCAAATTTGGTTTTCCTTAGTATTTTCCAAGGTAAAGCCAAACATTAAGAACAAGCCTTTCTCCCTACAGTTCTCCATGTTCGGAACATGGCCTAATAACGTGGACCGTTTTTTACAAAACCTCCAACTAGTCCCGATTAGTCCACTAAGGCTCTCTATTATCATGTTTAGGTGCCACGTAATTCCACTTAGTTTATGTGTATCCCAGATCCCCCCCCCCCCCCCCCCCCCCGGGCCCCCCAAAAGGCATTTTCCAACCTCTCATCCAGAGGACACCTAACATTTTAAAAAACATTGTGTGAAGCAATTGAGATAGTTAGTGGTGAAGAAGCCACAAACCTTCTATATGGTGGAAGTTTCAAGAGATTCATGCACGTGGCTGATGTTGGCAAACGATCAAGAGCCTCATCTGGTGTGTTCCCTGCAGCTCTATACAAAGTATGGGGAGCTAAAGACAATGAAACCTTGAAAGGCAATGGCCTATCAACTATCAAGTCTCATAGAAAAACATATAAAGAAATATTACAAGTGTCACACCTTTGTACACAGAAAGAAGGTTCTAAGTACTTAAACCCAAGCAGCGGTCCCCGAGAGCATCCTGTTACAAATCTAATACGGAAAAGATGAAGGGAACAACATCAATGATCATAACACTGACAGGAACAGGAGAGAAACTAAATCTGTTCCTTTCTTACTTGAATGCATGAACACTACTAGTGCAAGTACTACGTATATACTCCACATTAAAAAATAGGGGTTGGACTGACGTACTGAACGTATGCAACATCAGTACATCACATGTGTTTTTGAGGACTTGTTTTGTATTTGAGGTTGGAAGGGAAAAAATAGTCCCATTTTTTCCGTAGTATTAGCTTGGACAAGACAAGTCTCAAATAGTTGGAAAAATGTCATGTTGCCCAAATTACAAGGCACCTTTAAGAAGGATTCATCTATCCTTTTCATACTCTTTCATTTATATATGAGCATTTCATACGTTATTACTATTCTTTTCCCCTGATTAATATTGTGTCCATGTTTAACATTTGAAAATATTCATTGACGGGGTATCCCTCAGTTCATTTTTTGTTCCACTTTCCATTTAAGGTTTTAATACTTGCTTTACTTTACTTTTCAGAAAAGACAGATGTGCCAAAGGACATAAATACCTTACTCTTTCATCATCAGATATTCCAACTTGCTTTTTCATATTTTACACTATTTACTAACCCACTAAGCCTACTATTTTATTATTGAACTCTATGAAAATCCTAGTGGAGCGAGTATAAATAAACGGAGGAAGCATATCATACGCAGCTAAAAATATTGAAAATTCTCAAATTTTTTATATACCCTTAGTCTTTCATCATCAGATCTTCTATCTTGCTTTTTCATATAGTATTTACTAACCCGCTTAACCCTACAATTTTATTATTGAATTCTATGAAAATCATAGTGGAGCGAGTATAAATAAACAAGGGGGTTATACCATATGCAGCTACAATTGAAATTTCTCAGTGTTTTTCTAAAAACCAAGAAAATGAACTAGTATAAAATTATCAACTACTCCGTACTTTCCTTGGGTTGAGTGAGTTAGTTAACTATGCTCATAATAAAGACCAGAGGGAGTACTTAAGACACACAATACACGAAGCATAAAATAACCTCAAAGTTCAATAATAGTACTATTGCAAATATTTACCACTAGTAGCGTAACAGATAGAAAATGGGAGACTTACTTTAGAAAATTTCGCTGGTTTTCCAAAGAGAAGTTTTTTACCACCTCCCAGAACATCTCAATTACATAGTGATCCTGTCAAAGTGATGGTTAGCTATGGAGGAACTGAAAACACCAGCTTCTACAAAAAGTAAATATGAAAACATTCTATAACTAAATAAATCTAGCCAAATATCTATCATTTATCAAATGAAGCAAATTCAATGCCAGCTGAGTCTCTGGAAAGTGTTTACTTCTAAACACAGTTTAAAGAAATTTACCTCATGATAGCCACCAGTATAATTGGTATGAGTTCGAAGATTATCAACATCAATACCATCAACTGAACCAGAAATTAGAAGCTGTAAAAAGGAAGAAAAAATGAAATTGGATTAGGAGAAATATAACCCATATCATAACATTAGCCAGAAAACACTGCCCTAAATGGATATTGAGCACTCTAGTCACATCCAAGAAAGCGGTTAAGAAAGCAGCAGTACTTGTACGATTATAGATACCTACAGCATCACACCAGGGTTTTCTATTGCATGATGTTATAGTATAACTTACATATATCAGGTCTGCCATTATAAGACAGGCCTCTCTAGTTCCAGACTGTACACCGGTGATTATATCTCCTAGTTTAAGACGTGTGAGATAAATGTAGTTTTAATCAACAAACAAGCATGAAAAGGAGCCATTGTTTTCAGTTCCTTGTACTAGTAGAAAGAAGGCCCTGATAATCAGCTGAGATGTTGATTAACACTGAAAAGCAGCAATTAATAGCAATAACTTAAAAGAATAGGTCATGGCATCATCTAGAAAACAAATTGGTTACACATTGACATCAAGGATGTTTTTACTTGGGCTGGTCTCAGTCCCAAACCAGACTTTGACAGTTGTAAAATACACATAGACGAGATATCTACCACACAAATTCAGACCAAACCAGCTCAGACTTAAACAAACCAGACCAAACCAGATCATAAAATTGCAGTCCAATTAAAAAGATTCTAAGGCATCCAGGTGGTGGAAAACACTCGCTACGGCATGTTGCCTCACCTAACGAGCACGAAGCATTGAATATAGTCGCTTAGGCGTTGACTACGCATTCTCCCAGTTATCATTTTCTTTCGCTCACCTTTGTTGTTTACTTTTTTCTTTATGATTCTTTTCATCTATTAAATATGAATCACACGATTCACATCACTGATTTTTGGTAAAGTTTTGCAGCTTAAATTATTGGAAATAGATGTTAGGCTCTTGTTTTGAGTTAATGTGATGAACAATTAATTCATCTAATTGCACAAGGCTAATTGTCACCTAGGCATCTAAGTGACAAGGAAGTTCGCTGGCACCGGGCCATGCATAGCATCCGAAACAACCTCTTGTCCTTGTTAGAAGGATTTAGCAATAGTAACTTCATCAAAATAGATCTTCATCCTTATCATTATTAATAACAATTGTTTCTACATCAAAAACCTCAAACCGTCCTGATTTCCATCCCACGAAAAGCAGCCCATGCTAACAATCTAAACAATTATACTTCCACTACTTGAAGAAACCATTCTAAAGTTTGATGTCTTACATGATACGTTTAGAATGAAGGTTTTCAGCTAGTATTCCAAGTTCACTTGAAGCACATTCTAAAATGATAAAGTATTCCACTATTCCAAAAATGTGAACTATATGAATGATAAAAGTTCTTCACCTACTTCTCAAGTATCAATGTATCATTGAAACAATGCTTCTTCAACCATGTTAGGCTGGTAAGAGCAAGATACTGGTGGCGTAAGAAACTTTTGTACACAGGGACATACTACTCACGTCCCATCAAAGATCTAGTATGGAGTATTCTAACAACTGAAAGTAACTTAGACTTTTCCTAACATCAAAGATCTCCATAAGCAACTAAATAGATGCCATTAAAGTTAACTACACTTCAAAGTTCAAACATTCCATTAGAAGAAAGACCGAAAAGGGACACTGTCCCACAGACAAGGACACCTTTGTTAATAGAAGTAAATACGCAACCAAACTAACCATCTGATACCCCAAATAATGAATCTAACACTTAATGAAGTAGCGACAACATAACGATTAGAAAGCACACAGAGAGGTGTACAGGATTTAGAAATATAAAACGCCTTCTTTATGATATACAATTCAAATGAGAGTTTCACTAATCAACTTACCTGAAGTTCATGCTCATTAAACATGTCAATCCATTCCTTCTGTATTAAGACTTGAAAGCCCCTCAGAAAATGAGAACTTTGTTCACGTATCTGAAACATCATTTAGAAAAATGAAAGTCGTGATTCATTTAAAGACAAAAATAAAAATAAGAAGCTCCAGCATCACATCAAAGACAAGAAAAGGAAAGCCTGTAATAGCACCTGAGCATTCAGACGATGGTTTGCTACAAGATGAATAAAGGTGATGACATTCTCATTTGTAACCTTCATGCTCTTTCCACCAGTAAGCAGCTCCTCTTCTTTTTGCTCCCCATAGTCATTGTTAACCACAACAAAGTACAGCTCCAAGTCTGATAAATTACCATCATAGTGCTGCATATCAGAAAAACGTTGGAACAAAATCAGAAACAACAACAACAATAACATCCAAGCCTTATTCCCAAAAGACCATGAAAGACTGATATAACTAGTACAATATTAACCTAGGCTTTCCACTGTGAGTAGAATCACCAAATTCCTAATTTCATAGAAATGAATTTGACATAAAAACACTGAAAAAAGGATATCTTACATACACAATTGGGCGATTCAACAACTCCAGCGGAAATCTAACGATTGAGTTTTCCCTAAACAACTATGCAACAATAGCAAAATGCAAAACACATACCCAGTACAAGATTGTGTCTTATATCCAAAATAAATAAATAAAAAGAGTAATTCTAGGAGACTGCTTATACTAAAAACAAAATGAATATGCACAAAATGATTCTTGAACTTGTCAAAAGCAAGTAGCATTAAATATCTTCCTTAATAAGGTGCTCATTTCTTTCCGTCCATACCATCCAGATTAAATAATTAGGGGTGCATTTCAAATATCATTCTTTTTTACTCCTTTAGAAAAATTGAACCAGTATAAAACAAAGAAATGCCTCCATGAAAATGACATAAGCATATACAAACACTGCCTAGCCCTGTCAGTTGTGCAGAAATAGTAGAGCATGCGTACTATGCCCTTCATACAGCAGTACACCACTACAGAGCCAACAGAACTAAAACCGTTTTCAAATGAAAGAGAATTTTTGAAACACATAGCTGCTACAATTTATTAAATTACTAGCTCAATGAAACGAATTTTAATTTTCTTTTCATGAATTAAAAATAAATGAAGTACATGGCTTCATTGACAATAGACCCATAGTAGTATAATTACACAAGGCAGAATTTAAATGAAGGAGCACGTGCAATGACAAGGCATAATAATCACCTTAAGAAATATTAGATGACGGTACAGCTCTGGATCCAAAGACGGTAGATCATTTAAATAGTTATGCCTGAGAAGCAATGTGAATGTGCAAAACAAGCAAAATAAAAGTAAGTGAAGCCTACATAAAGCATATAGTTGAAGAAGAGTGTGTGGTGTGCCAAATCAATAATATGTACACCATAGTCTCCATATTAATTATATTAAAGGCCGCATTCTAATCAATCCTATAACTGGGAGATGTAGCATATTTTGACGCCCACATTTCTAACAGTGCACAAAACTATCACTTCTAACGCACTCCCATGATCCCATATATTTCCAGTGTTCACAAGAGTTATCGGTAACAATTTTCAAGTGGATCTATCCAGCTGCTCTGCCATAGGTCAAGGTCCATTAATCAAGAAACTTCACTTCCCTCTCTCCTTTTCAGAAAAGAATTAAGTAAACGCTAAATAGTGTTAACTGAACTGAATTGGAAACTGAATATTCTTGTATATTAATCAAAGGAAGGGTTACACTTATATAGGAAATCCTAACATCTAACTAGTACATCTAGTACACGTAGTACAACTAGTACATGTAGTACAACTAACCTAACATCTAACTAGTACAACTAGTACAACATGTACTACAATAGGAATAGTGCAAAAAGTACATGTACTACAATAGGAATAGTGCAAGAGATAGTATTCTTCACACCCCCCCTTCAAACTCAAGATGGGACAGCATAGACCATCGAGAGTTTGCCAAGGAGGAAGCGAAAGCGGGCTGCAGTGTGAGTCTTGGTGAAGAAATCAGCCAACTGTAGTGTGGAGCAAACAAAGGGCAAGGAAATCGTAGCCGACAGAAGGTGTTGACGAATAAAATGGCAATCGATTTCAATGTGCTTTGTACGTGCATGGAAAACAGAGTTATGAGCAATCTGAATAGCGCTCTTATTGTCACAATACAGAGGCGTAAGAGAAGTGATAAAGACACCCATATCCGAGAGAAGCCAACGAAGCCAAACGACTTCTGAGGTAGCGTGTGCCATGGCACGGTATTCAGCTTCGGCAGTAGATCGAGCAACAACAGATTGTTTCTTACTTTTCCAAGAGACAAGAGAATCACCCAGAAAAACACAAAGGCCAGAGGTGGATTTGCGGTCACTAATATCACCAGCCCAATCAGCATCAGCATAAGCTTGGAGTGTCAAACTGGAGGTGGAAGATAATAGAATGCACTGGTGAATAGTACCACGAATATAACGGAGAATACGTAAGAGGGCAGCCCAATGCGTAGAGCGAGGAGCAGAGACATATTGGCTGATAATATGAACAGCATGAGAGATATCCGGTCGAGTCACAGTAAGATAAACCAAGCATCCTACTAACTCACGGTATTCAGTAGGATCTTCAAGAGGAACACCATCAGAGGCAAAGAACTTGGCATGAAGCTCAAGAGGAGTGTCAACAAGCTTGTGATCCGTGAGACGAGCGCGATGAAGAATGTCAGTGGCATATTTAGACTGTCCCAGAAGAAAACCCTTAGGAGAAGAAGCAACTTCAATACCAAGAAAATACCGAAGAGGGCCCAAGTCTTTCATCTCAAATGCACGAAACAAATGGCTTTTCACGTCAGCGATAAAAGCAGAGTCGGAACCAATGATAATCATGTCATGCACATATAATAGGAGATGAACTAGACCATGAGAGGTGTGCCGAATAAAGAGAGCTGAGTCGTGTATACTTGGTTTGAAACCAATGTCAAGAACCACATCCTGAAAGCGAGCATACCAAGCTCGAGGGGACTGTTTCAAACCATAAAGAGCACGACGTAAGTGGCAAACATAACCAGATGAATGAGAGACACCCGGAGGAGGTCGCATATAAACTTCCTCATTAAGAAAGCCATTAAGGAATGCATTCTTGACATCAAGTTGATAAAGAGGCCACTGATGCACAACAGCAACAGAGATCAATGTGCGAACAGTGGTCATTTTCGCAACAGGAGCAAAGGTTTCTTCATAATCAATACCATATTCCTGAGAAAAGCCTTAGCAACTAACCGGGCCTTGTACCGTTCCAAGGATCCATCAGAATGAGTTTTGACCTTGTAAACCCATTTGCAGCCAATAAGATTCTTACCTGCCGGGAGTGGAACCAATTCCCAAGTATTATTCTGAGCAAGAGCAGTAAGTTCGGCATTCATGGCTTCAACCCAGTTGGGATCATGACAAGCTTCTTTATAAGATTTGGGCTCAAAATAAGTGTGAATTCGAGAAAGAAAAGACTGATAAGAGGATGAGAAACAAGTATGAGAGAAACCAAATTTTACCGGTGGATGACGATTCTCACGGATAGGATACCGACGTGCAGGTGGATCAGGATCGTCCAAAGCAGATGGGGCAACCGGAGAGTCAGATGGCGGAGGTGAACGTGCAGCACGGCGGGAGTAGACCTGGGGGAACGGGAAGATAGGAGTCTGCGGCGGGGATGAGGGAGCAACATGTATATCTGATACCTCTAGTGTGGAGGTATATTCCTCAGACGGCACATCCGTTGGGAAAGGGTCAAGGTGAACTAGATCCTCTTTGGTCAGAGGAGCAACATGCGGAGGGAGAGTGTAATATGGCAGACGCTCTAAGAATGTGACATGTCGGGATGTATAGAGCTTTTTGGTGACTGGATCGTAACAACGATAGCCTTTTTGTTGAATACCATATCCCAAGACGACACAGATGGCACAACGAGCACTTAACTTGGTACGATCCTTTTTGGGGAGAAGTACAAAACATGTAGAACCAAAAACACGAAGGAGAGAGTAGTTAGGAACCTGACCATGAAGTCGTTCATATGGTGAGCTGCCAGAGAGAAGAGGGGCAGGCATTCGATTCAAGCGATAACCTGCAGTGAGAACAGCTTCGCACCAGAAAACAGATGGGACAGAAGATGACAGTAACAAAGATCGAGCAGTGTCAAGAAGGTGACGATGCTTCCTTTCGGCTCGACTATTCTGGGGAGGAGTGTCAGTGCAAGAGGATTGATGGAGAGTCCCAAGTTTGTCTAAGAAGAAAGTAAATTCATTAAGAGAATATTCCCCACCCAAGTCAGAACGAAGAATTTTGATAGATGCAGAAAATTGGGTTTGGATCATGGCATGAAAATTTTGAAAGATATGGAAAAAATCAGACTTGCGGGTCATCAAATAAACCCATGTATAACGAGTGTAATCATCAACAAACGAGACATAATAAACTGAACCACCCTTTGTAGTTACTGGGGATGGACCCCACAAATCTGTATGGACAAGAGCAAACATAGATGAAGAAACGGAAGTGCTTTTACTAAAAGGTAATGCAGACATCTTGGCAAGTTTACAACCACTACATTCTGAAATGTCACCAACAGAAAGATTACCCAAATGACCTGATTGAGCTAAAAGCTTAAGACGCTCACTAGAAAAATGTCCTAATCGAGAATGCCAAAGATAAAAAGGGGAAGATGTGTGGTCTAAACGGAAAGACGAAGCAGCAACAGGGGAAGACTTCAGTGGGAGGTGTAAGGATTCTAGGATATAGAGGTCACTAACTCTACGGGCGGTCCCAATCTGCTTCTTGGATTCCCGATCCTGCACAACACAACCAGAGGAAGAGAATATAACATCAAAACCAGAATCAGATAGTTGGCTGATGGACAAAAGACTAAGTGTTAACTGAGGGACATAAAAGACTTCAGGAACAGATAATGAACTAGAGCAAATGGAACCAATGGAGACAACATGCATGGGTGATCCATTTGCTGAGGCAATACTAATAGGGGAGAGAGGAGAGACACAATTGCGAAGAAGCGAGGAATCAGGGGTCATATGATGAGAACAACCGGAATCCAATATCCAAGTGGTTGGTAATGTACCTGTGACATTGGAGCCATGCAAACCTGAGTGAATAGAGGACATGGCAGAAGCTTGGGAAGATCCTCCCTGAATAGCTTCCAAGAAAGCCTTATACTGCTGAAATTGCTCTAGCATATGAGAAGAAGGTATGGCTTTAGAGGTGGGTGCTGCCACGACTGCAGAAGGGCAATAGTGCAGTTGAGATGCCCTGGGAACAGAGGAGCCACCGGTATGAGAATTATGTCGACCCTGAGTTTGCTGAACACGCTTAGGGCATGCGTGTTTCCAATGACCTTTCTGATGACAATAACCGCACTCATCAACAAGAATGAGAGGTCGGCCTGAAACCTGAGTCTGATGGGATGCTGGAATGGGCAAGAGGGATGCCAAATGTTGTACTGGCGGAGAAGATCGAGTGACAAAAAAAGATTGTGACGAAGGAGATAGATTCACCACTTTGAACCGTGTCTCCTCAGCTATGAGCTCATGAACAGCCCCATCAACTGAGGGCAACGGAGATCGATGCAGAATAGCCCCACGTAGAGGCTCAAACTGAGACCGAAGTGCCATGAGAAACTGAACAAGACGCTTTTTCTCACGATACTTCACATAACTATCAAGTAGTTGCAGATCAGATGGTTCCATAAGAGCTAACTGATCCCAAAAACCAGTCATATCATTATAGAACTCTTGAATAGATTTATCACCTTGACTAGCATTATGGATTGATAACTCAAGTTCATACTCTTTTGCGAAATTGGACTCAAAATACTTATTTTTCAAATACTCCCAAACATCCTTAGCAGTTTCATACTTTGAGAAATTCATACCAATACTTGATTCTGAAGAATTGTGAAACCAAGTCAAGATTTTTCCGTTTTCTCGCTCCCATTTCGCAAAATCAGTGGCATAAGTCTTTGACTCTTTATCAGATGGTGTTACAATTGAGCCAGTAACATGTCCACATAAGCCTTGACCAGTTATAAAATTCTTCATGACCCTTGACCAATAAGAATAATTGGCCCCATTCAAGCGGACACTAATACTTGCTTCCGACATGATATGAAAAAGTACTCACAGATAGAAGCAAAGGTTCAGGAACAAAGTTACCGGCACAACGAGGTGTTGAGGGAGCAGATTGAAACAAAATGTTTGCTGAAACTGATGAACAGTACTGAATAGTGACTGACGAACAGTAACCGAGTGCTGGAAGTGGCTGACGGTGCTCCGGCGAGGGGCGTCGGAGGAAGGCTGGGATTGACAAGCTAGTGCTGACAGGTGATCGGCAGAATAAGGGAGAATCAGAATGCAGAAATGGGTTTTCAGATTTTGACAGAGAGAGCTGACTGAAGAGAGAACTGAAGTTGGTTCCCAGCACACATAAGATTTCGGATGCTGATTCTGAGCAAAGACTAGAGAGGTGACTGAAGATAAACAGAGAATATCAGCTCTGATACCATGTTGACTGAACTGAATTGGAAACTGAATATTCTTGTATATTAATCAAAGGAAGGGTTACACTTATATAGGAAATCCTAACATCTAACTAGTACATCTAGTACATGTAGTACAACTAGTACATGTAGTACAACTAACCTAACATCTAACTAGTACAACTAGTACAACATGTACTACAATAGGAATAGTGCAAAAAGTACATGTACTACAATAGGAATAGTGCAAGAGATGGTATTCTTCACAAATAGTGTGTTGTTTACGGATGTGATTGTGCTAGTAGATAGATTTAGGAAGGTTTGATTGCTAAGTCGAAAACACGGGAACATGAGTTATAAATTATAATCACGGGGGTTTTGGATAAATCAAAGTAAAACCAGATATTTAAAGTGAAAATTTAACATTACTAAAGATAAAAAGAAAAAAGTAAAGTATGATGAAATTGACTGAAAGAGCTGCCAGTCCTACCACTGATCGATTGTTTACTCGTGTACTTAGGATATACAGAGAAACGGAGATTATGACACAGATGTGACACAAGTGATTAATGCAGGTGATAGGGACATGGACTTCCAATAATAATAATAGTAGATTTATACTAAGGGCTGTGATATTGTATAAATAAGGGTTTTGGGCTAGGTACTATTAGCTTGGGCTAGGTCAGTTCAAACTTAAAATAGAAAGGAATAACAGGAATACTGTGTCATTTTATTGTACCCCTAGGACAGAATGGAAAGCTTTATAAGACTGCATTTACTATACAGGTTTGAGTGTTGGAAAAGATGAAATATTTCATAAAAAATGAGTGGAGGTGTGTATGGTGAAATCGATGTGTGGTTAGACCTTAGACTAAAACTATAGAATGCACCGTGAGAAGATTCACGAGAGAATGAATGCAGCACCTATTCAAGGCAAAGTAAGAGAAAGCAAATAATGTGGTTGAAATAAGTGTCCCATCACAGAGAGTAAAATCTTGGAGAGTTGAGAACAAAGACAAGCAGTGGTATGCCAAAATGACTTTGATGGAAGGTGTAAAAAGGGATACTATCATACTAGAGCATTAGGTCTTAACGAGAGTATGAACGTGACAGAAAACAGTGGTATATGAGAATAATTGGATGGCCTCGGGAAATTCCTATTGATTCGGGTAGCCAACCCCAGTATTTGGGAATAAAATCAGGTTATTGTTATCTATAGAAGAAGAAAATAGTGAATTTGAGGAGAGTTTCAGAATTACTAGCAAGGTTGCATCTTTCTTCCTTTTTGGCATGTAGAGCTCTGATTGTTTCACCAAGGTATTTATTTTTTATCACCTATTTTAGCCAAAAATAGATAATGCAGAGAAATAGTTGATTCCATCCCCAATTTAGGAGTGACCAATGTATATTTTAAATGGATTTACATTAATGAACCTAACGTATCAAAGAAGAATATAATCATTAAATCAACTGAAAGGAAATGTCGCGGACAGGGAAGACAAAAATCATATGAAACATTTCAGAAAAACTTACTTTTGCTTCAATTTGCTCAGGAAGAATGTTGCAAATGGTATGTCAACCAAAATCCCTTCAAAAATTGCCTACAATAACAAATGACAATCGAAGTATAAAACATTCTATATGAACGAAAGAGCAAACCTGAATACATGGATAACTAATTGTGTGAACAAAATGATAGAAGGTTATAGATAATGAATTCAATTACTACGGTGAAACTATTACAGTAAAGGGAATTAGTGAGAAATCTGTTCTCTAGTGTATAGAAGAAAGCAAAGTAGTTCTGGTAAACAAGAAACATAAGTCCAAGCATCTTTTTCAATATATCTACACATCATCCATTCATTTATTCATCATCATTACCCCAGTTCCGCAAAAGCTCCCACCTACGGTGGGGTAAGGGGGGTCGGATGTACACAGTTTTACCCCTTAAAGCACAGAGAGACTGTTTCCGGATGACCCATAGTGAAAATCGTGTCGAAAATTGCATGGACTGACTGCCGTTTCATAATAAAGAAGCGCGGACAGTTTAGTGAGCCATTTTGCTTTATTCCATCATATTCCCAAGCCAAAAAAATAGTGAGTCTTTGGCTCCAATGCAAATGATGGAACAGTCAAATTATATATATCCATTTGCAGCCTTGCGGGTATTAGCCAAGCTCATTCATTATGGAAACTAGTTGTAACTATTGGGTTGTTCAACTTCAAGTTCAGAGTTGGCATATTTAGCATTTATGGCTGCAAAGGGAGAAAAAACCAAAAATCAACTTATCATCTAACAGTGTTGTCTCTAATTGTTTCTATACATGTTTGATTTGTTCCTCCCTTTCATTTTTCTCCACACTCCCCTTCTTTGCTTCATTGTTTCCTAAATGGTCATTGGTGTTTCTGGGTGTCCTTGATTCATCCAGATTTCTTACGAGCATGTACAGAAAACATTTAGCAAAGTCCATGAGGAGTTCTAGCATTGTTCTCTGTTGAAAAGAACAGACTTAGACCTCGACTCGTATATAAAGTCAAGTGCAGCCTCAAAAGAACAGACTTAGACCTCGATTCAATTCAAGCCCTTCCTATTTTGCATGTTACATCTTCATTTTTTAATTGGAGTAATGGGTGAAACTTTTACTAGGGATGTAAAAATTGGAGTCATGGGTGACAAAGATGGTGGGTTATCGGGCCATATATGTAGGGGACGGAGCATTGAAATTAGCTGAGGCATGATGGGGTTGTGTAGAAAGGTGTTGTCAGCATGTAGGATGGGATGAGGAACTTTGGGTCAAGTGAACAGAAAAAAAGTATATCGAGTATTATATTATGCAAATCTCAAGATAAAATAAATAACCCCATATAGTGAGTATGAAGTAATTCATGGTTTTGTCAATTGTCATTTAAGAGACAGTAATAGACTCAGCCGGTGATGATACACTGATACACATTGGGGTCCATAGCACATAGACAGTTTCACAATTCAATGCATAAAATTACAATAAATTTGCTTAGTTCTATTTAGAAATAAATTAAAACAACCATAAATAAGAAAATGAACTTTCTCAATTGTTTCCAAAAAAAATCACAATTTCATTGGCAAAATAAACAAAATGATAATCTATGAAGTATGAACTTCAAAGTCCTCACATGTTTTCAGAAATGATGGCTTGAACGAGTGATTAATGAATAAAGTCAATACCTTCGCAAGAATAGTCCCAAGAAAGTTGAAGTACTGGAGATGTTGTTCATGAATCAACCCTGATCCAGGATTTGGATATAATAGGTGATCAGCAGTTTCCTGGGTATAATAGACAGATATGCATCACTGAAAATAGACAAAATAAAACAAAACAAAAAATATACATTTTTTCTTCAAAATCATTTCAGAAGCTACTGTCTTGTACCATCGCAAGTTATTTGAACATTTTGATAGGTAACAATAACATCTGTAAAGGTTGAGAATATGTATGTAACTATGTAAGACTAAGATGGCTCGTCAATGGACAATATTTTTACATATTTAGTTCTTCATGTGAAAATAGAGTTACTCACTGCAATAAATTAGATATGCTTCGGGTACTCTAATAAATGGAGTCACTATGAGTGTATAATTGAGGGTAAGCAAATACATTCAGGTTCTTCCCAAATCATCATCATTACCCCAGTGCCGCAAAGGCTCCCACCTACGGTGGGGTAAGGGGGGTCGGATGTACGCAGCCTTACCCCTGTGCTAAAGTACAGAGAGACGGTTTCTGGATGACCCAAAGTGAAAAATGAATCGAAAATTGCATAAACTGACTGTTGTTTCATAACAAAGAAGCGCAGACAATTTAGTGAGCCATTTTGCTTTATTCCATCATATTCTTTCAAAAAAGAGTTAAAAAATAATTTCCATGGTCAACTACATTTTCTGCCATAACAATAAATGTATAATTTCATCCTAAATAGTTAAATCGATATTCAGTGGCTACTCGGTCAAGAGTCGAGTAGTGAGTAGGACCCAGTACTCGGGATTACTTGGTGGGTAATCGGTCTTATATCAATAAAACAAATATATATGCCACAAATTCTAGAAAATATTAGTCTATAAAGTCTTATATGTAAAACAAGAAATAATTATCATATTAATTAGATAGCACAAATGGTAATCATAACCTTTTCAACTTCCCAAGAAGATCAATCATTTCCTCTTAACTGTAGTATTAGCAAACTCACCATCATTAGAATCCCCAAAAGAGTTCATTACTGCCAATTGTATACATAGTTATATGTAATAGTAAAACACAATTGAGATTAAGAGATCAAAGAAAAATAGGAAGAGGAGGATGAAGATGGAGATGATGATGATGAAGGAGAAGACGAGGGGGGAGGAAGCCGCCACTGAGAACGTTAAGTTGTGAAATAACCATAATACCTTCCGGAAGTCCAGACTTTGTAATCTTATTTTTCCAATTTCTAAAGTGGTAACAAGTTATTTTTAAAACCCATAGCGTCCAGCTTAAATTAGTTTCAATGCTTCAGATTTCACAACAAAGATCAATTATTGCTGACTGAGTTCCCGGAAAGTAAACTGGTTCACCGAGTCATGAAAATCACCAAGTACTCCACGATTAGCTCGGAATATTGGAACCGGGCGATTAATACACTGGTCAGCAAGGTCATAGTCTGAGAAGCGAGCACTCATCGATTAGATAACATAGGTTTCATCATTAACTAATTGAGCTCAAAAGTGTTACCATATAAATATTTAATGAAATAAATCTTTCTAATTGGGTATTCTTTTGAAGCAAGTTAGACCCAATTTAATAGTATCAAAAGCATCGCCATTATTGGACCCTATGAATTCACAGAACAAATGATGTAAGGGCTATCTGCCCTTAGGAAAATAAACCACAATCTAAATGAAATGTCTCGACTCAGGAGGGGTGTGTGTCATTGTGAGAAAAATATGTTGCGTGGGCGAGGAGATTAGCAGCGGAATGTGTTGAAGATTTTAACCTACATCGACTAAATATGAAATAACAAACTCACATCTAAATATTAGGTTACTCCTCCTATCACGCAGATTAGGTAAGATCACTAAATGACATGAGATCTATAACAAGATATTATGCGTTTGTAGGTAGTAACTTGGTCTTGTGCAAGAACGGAAAGTGTTGCAGCTCGGTCTAGTGTGGAATCTGAGTAGTGAGTAACTGAGTACATAGTAATGCATCATGCATCTGGTGAAATAACATGGATTTACAATAAAGAAATTGATGTGGAGGTCAATAGACTGATAGTTATGGTGTGATAAATAAGCTACTATACATATCTCAATAATCTTGTTCCCTAATAACAGACCAACTGAGGTGGAATATCCTTTTGTGCGATAAAAGACTCAACAAGGGTTACTATCTACCGTACATGTCCGAATTGGTAATCAACTGAATGATTTGTTCACGAAGTGGCCTCAATAGTGATGAGACAGAATATGTGCATGTTTGGTAGGCATAAGTCCCTACCTTCTAGCTTTTGTATTATTTAAAAAGTTTCTAAAAGCTCTTAATGCTATGTTTGGCAAACCAATTTTTGAGAGTTTTTTTAAAAATTTAAGATTTTTTTAGAAGCTACACTAAGTAGCTTCTGAGAGGATGTTTGTAGCTTTTAGCATTAATTAGACACAACGGGTTGTAATGCCAAACTGAACTAAATTGCTAATTTTGAAGAAGCCGGTGCTGGTAAATTGAAGAGGTTATAATTCATCACTACTCACAATTGTCTTTTTTACAGAAAGAAAAGTCTCTTGTCCAGCAATCATACCCTGATTAAGTGATAAACTAAGACAAGAGGGTCTCATTACACACATAACAAGAAAAAAAAATATAAAAGCAGTACTAGAAAGTAATACGCAAACTACCTTAAATAATCCATACTGTACATCAAATGCTGCACGCGTAATATTCTCCATAAAGTCTTTGAAAATCCCACCACCATCAATACCAGCCTCTTCAACCCCAAATTCATTGATAAAGGTTACACGAATCTAAAAAAGTAGGAAAATAATTATCAGGTTACCAGAAGAAAGATATGCGTTTACACATTAATTGTGTGTGTGCATCAGAACTTCAGAACCATTATAAAATGAAATCAATGATCGCAAAGGGGCACCAGTCCATGGTGATCATCATCGGATAATTCTTTCATCTGATTAAAAGCATCTTCTAGGATATGGTCTCTTCGTATTCTGAGTCTATGCCTTGGAAAAACAGCTTGATTCCCAGTCCTTTCTCTTGAAGAAGCAAGCTTTGACTGTAATATATTCATGTAATAAAAACTATTAATAACTAACTCCAGTAATCTGATGTATCATGCTTTTTACAAACTAAAAAATATAACTAGAAGAAGCTGACGCTGATAACTATAAGAGGTTATAAATCAAATCACTACTCACAGTAAATATTTGTGCTCTGCTTGTAAAAGGCACCAAGAAGGGAGCTTGTTTCAGTATATCATTAGCTCTGGTATTTTCTGTCATTGCCTGGATGGAGTTGGAAAGTGTCCAACTAAGTGAGTCTGAACTTTCAAAGAAAATAAAAAATAAAAATAAAAATAAAAAATTAACTGAAGCAAAAACTAAACTTCAATTGCTAACTTTACCATAGAGATGAAGTGCTCATTGACACCATCAGCATGGAAGTCACTAGGAGATGTAAATTGTCTTCTATTATTCCAATCTTGCAACTGCATGATTAATGTCATGTGAAAAGAATAGCTTCACAAAAGAATTCATTTATAAATTATTTTTAATAATAACATATAATGATGAAAAAGAGTAGTAATACACCAATAAAGGGTACTTCCAAAACTAGGGCATATATACCTTTGAGAGAAGCTCAGAGGCCACAACACAAACCTTGTGCTGAATAAAGTCCACATGATGCTTTGTTGTAGTGAATCTATCAGTAATGTTTTTGTCAAAATTAGTTGGAGGCACAGGATTAAGCCACATGATCTGCCACAAGGCCTAATGAAGAACAAAAAAACATATCTAAGAATTAACACACAAAGAAGCGACAAGCTACAAAATACTAGTCATTATATTCAGTGCAAAATTACAGCACGATTCCATTGATCTAAAAGTTAGCATGGTGTTTAGCTCAAGTGTTGCACTGATATTATTGAGACTTAGCCATACAGACTTGTCTTATATGCTGCAACATTAATTGGGATAGTCTTTACACAATGATCATGATGTATCAAAACTACGGTCATGCAACACATACACAGTACACCAATGACCTAAAAATTGCATTCCCTGTGGACCATGTGTCTGTTTTCCATCCACAATTGATACTATATATACTATGAACCCTATCTTAAAATTACATTCAGTCACTTAGTAAAGCAGCTTTTTAAGCAGCTTGCTTGTTTACTTCACATGTCTTACTAACCTAATTGTGACTTTAACAGCGAAGTAAACACATCCTAAGTCTTAAGCCTCAGGGGCATTTTTCTCTTTGTGCCTTAGCGCTTAGAGGTGTAAGCCTCACACACCTATTAAACCATGGAACAAAGTTATTATAATCAGAATCAGCTATGGAGAAGCATCTCCTTCTGCTTCTCCGAAACTGAACTCTGATAGGCATGCGGTTGATCAGCCAATTCAATATTTTGATAGAGTTTATCAAAGGAGGAATAAGGGGGGTAGTTAGTTAATTAAATAAAGCTGTTAACTAAGGAAAAATGTTCCTGCATGGACTATAGCTATAAATAGAA
The DNA here is from genome assembly GCA_945859875.1 of Cuscuta europaea. Taxonomy (NCBI): domain Eukaryota; kingdom Viridiplantae; phylum Streptophyta; class Magnoliopsida; order Solanales; family Convolvulaceae; genus Cuscuta; species Cuscuta europaea. The sequence goes on from CAMAPE010000013.1 coordinate 5,546,006, forward strand.
GGTAGATAGTCTAATAAAGCAGGTTGTTATTCAGTTGATTGTAGACCTGGAGATTTGGGCATCTCGAACTGTCATTGGCTTTGTGTACTGTTTTGAGTTCTTCCCTATCAATCTAATGTTCGTTCTGTTGTTTTCTAGATAATTGCTACAATTTCATCTAGATTACTACCAGTGTTCTATCATTGGTATCAGAGCAACTGTTTTTGTGATCGGAATTTTGTCGTAGTATCACCAGAATTTTTTTTCTCGTTCTGAAGATGAAAGCGATAATGGAAAATATGACAGTAAGGATGGATGCGATGAGCGATGAAATTCGCGAGAGAAGACGATCGCGATCTCATCATCGTCATCATTCGCGTCGTTTAATCAGTCCAGCGGTATCAGTAGGTAATTCCGAACACTCAACTCCTGTTATTAGCAGATTTCAACCTGAATTGATGCAAAATCCCTATGGCCCTATGCTCAGCCTGAAACAAACTGGTATGGTGAGAGAATACAGAGATGAGTTTGAAATGGTCATTGCACCTCAGAGAGCTGTGGATAGAGGGATTTTGAGGGGTATTTTTGTCACAGGACTCAAGGAAGATATCAAAGCTGAGTTGAAATTGTACAATTCCAGATCTCTATCTGAAATTATGGACAAGGCATTGTTGGTTGAACACAGGAATGAGGCTCTATAGTTGAGGAAACAGGAGGATGACAAGGCAGGAGGAAGAGAGAAAGGAATACCTACTGCTAAAATTCAGAACTGGGGAGAAGGATATAAGAGCAAAGTTACCAATTCTGGACTGAACCAGAATGGTAAGAGTACAACTGATAACAAGAATACCAATTCCTGGTTTGATAAGATGGGGAGAAGGGTGACTGAAATACATCCTTCAGGAATTAGAAGGGTTGGACCACAACTATCTCAAGAAGAATTTCAGGAGAGAAGCAGAAAAGGTTTATGTTTCAAGTGTGGAGAAAAGTGGAATAAAGAGCATACCTGCAAATTGAAAAACTTCAAACTAATGCTTGTGGAGGATTCTGACCAAGAAGAGGAAGTGGAGGATGATGATCCCAGGACTCCAAATGAAGAGGAAGTGATTATGGAGTCTAGATCTATGCAGTTATCACTTATGAGTAAAGAAGGGATACCTTCTATGAGGGCTTTTAAAGTAAAAGGATGCCTGAAATGGGGACAAGGGGAACAACTAGTTGAGGTCCTCATTGACAGTGGAGCTACTCATAATATCATATCCCAAAGCATGGTAAATGACTTTGCCATACCTTACAACACCATTTCTGGGTATAAGGTGCAAATTGGTAATGGAGAGCAGCTTTCTAATAATAGCAGATGTGAGAATCTAACTATGCCTCCAAGATACTGAGATCCAACAAGACTTCTACATTCTGAATTTGGGAGGAACTGATTTGGTACTTGGCATGGAATGGTTGACCAGTTTGGGTGATGTTCAGGTTAATTTCCAAAAACAAAGTATCCAATGGCAGAAACAGGGGTTGCAGCAATTGATTCAAGGAGATCCTCATTTCAACACTCTGGAAGTCTCTTTGAAAACCTTTACTCAAATCATACAGGATGCAGGAGATGGTTATTGTTTTGTGAGGGTGATAGGAATGGGCCTAGTATTAGAGATAATAAGTGGGCCTATTAATTACATAATAATAAGGGGCTTGTACTATAAATAGAAAGGGAGGCTAGGCAAATGAGTAGGCAGTTAGTAAATTGGGAATTGACTTTTGGAGAGACTGGCACTCTCGAAATTGCCATAACCCTTCTGTAAAACATTACCCTACTTGAATACAGCTTCTTGATCAATTCTTCGTGATTTCCTACTGTTATTAGTTGAATTATATCAAGGTTCTATCATTGGTATCAGAGCATTACGTTTCTGGTGAACGGCACTGTGATAGGAAAAGTTACGTGGATTGAAGAAACTCTCATCGTTCGAACTGTGAATGGTCAGAACGAGAGGCAAGATGGATCATAGATTGAAATCGCTGGAGCGAAATCATCAGGATATGAAATCGACGCTGGAGATTATCGCAGCGAAGATGGATGCGATGGCAGAACAATTCCAGAACAGAGGAAGGTCGCGATCTCCTCAACAGCTTCATACGCGAGTGGTTACTACAGGGTCGAAGATGTCTTCACCCTCCGCTCCTCACACTTCCAGTTTTAAATCTTCGCCATCGCAAGTTTTTTCTTCCAGCTGGCCATCGCGAACAGTTTGGCTTAATTCGCAGACCTCGTCGCTTGTGCAGGGCTATTCTCAGCCACGAGCAGATGTCCGAAATTCACCGGCCCCTTCGCGTACAGCTTCTCATAGGTCGCACAGTTCGACACTCACTTATTATTCCAGTTCGCAAGGATCCTCTCTAAGCGCACAAGATTCTTCGCACAATTCGCATAGCACTTTAAATCTTCGCCATCGCAAGTTTTTTCTTCCAGCTCGGCATCACGAACAGTTTGGCTTAATTCGCAGACCTCGTCGCTTGCGCAGGGCTATTCTCAGCCGCGAGCAGATGTCCGAAATTCACCGGCCCCTTCGCGTACAGCTTCTCATAGGTCGCACAGTTCGACACTCACGTATCATTCCAGTTCGCAAGGATCCTCTCTAAGCGCACAAGATTCTTCGCACAATTCGCATAGCACTTTGAATGGCAGGCAGAAGGGAGATGTATTGGGATGCTTTGACGCTTATGGACAGATGGAATTACCCTTTTTCAATGGTGGTGACGCTTATGGATGGATGGATAGGATGGAAAGATATTTCACTCTCAATACTACTACAGAAAAAGATAAGGTAGAAGTCGCAGCAGAAGCTATGGAAGATAGTGCATTTGACTGGTTTCAATGGTGGGAGACTCAAACGAGAGAGAAGAGTTGGGAGGCTATGAAGGAAGCCATAACACGGCGTTTCCAACCTACAAGTAGGCGGAAGACAGAAAGCCATGAATCCTCGCCAAGAACATCTTTCAGTTTGCAGTCATCTGCAGCAGCTCATCTCAGTTCACAGGCGTTCCCGTCTGCTCTTCACTCGAGTCAGAATGTGATGCTATCCAGAGAAGAATCTTCTTGTTCGCAATTTTTGTCACAAGAAATTTCAAACCCTGCACACGTCTTCTCTTCCAAGTTGAAGCCAGCAGAATGTGTAATCAAGGAAACAAATCCGGAAGAAGAACTAGAGGAGCAAATTTCAGTGGCCGATGGAGCGGAATCTATAATCAAGAAACTGAACCAGGACGACGAACGTGAGGAACAATCATCTATTGTTCAGGTTTCTATTCCTGTGCTTGTTGGACTGGTAGGAAAGGTTCCAAGTTCTTTTGCTACTCTGACTCTCGTACTAATAGAAGAAGAACACAAGGATAATAGGAAAATAAATCATTTGACAAATGAGTGCAGTGAATTCATGTTTAAATAAGTCATTCCTGGAAAAGAAAAGGATGTAGTCAGAAATTCTTTAGGAATACTTTTTGAGGATGATAGATGGGACTGGGATAAAAATTTTGCCAATATCAAGGTTGGGACCAACTATCTTACAGGATTACCAATTGTGCAAAAAGGGTACAGGGATAAAATAGTTTATAATCATAAAGTGGATACTGTACTTGCAGCAACAGATGGGTATCTTGTGAAATTTGAAATAAAAGAGGAATCTCAACACCTATATGTGGAATCTCCAGGAGTGCATGAGCTAAATTTTCATAAATCAGCAGCTGAAGTCATTACAAGGGCAGCTGGATTTTATATGGCAGAACCTTTATATGATGATAGTGATTACAATGAAGAGGCTTCGCAGTTTGGTTATCATGTAAAACATGTAGGACCTCATTCAATTTCATGTCAGAAGCTTGGTCAAAGTGGTGAGGGGGATAGGAACACTGCAGAAAGGGGTGAAAGAAGTATTATCTTTGACAACATAATTCCAGGGAGTTTTCATCTCCAGTTTCTGCTCCTGTTTGCTGTGAAAGAAGTGACGTTGAAAGGTCAAGTAATGAAGGTCATGACCAAGCAATCTGGGATGTATTGGGAAGGGAGAGGTGCCAGAATGAAGTGGAAGTGGAAGATCATGGCTGATTCCTATCACCCACCTTGAGGACAAGGTGGTTGTTTAGGGGGGGAGTAGTGATAGGAATGGGCCTAGTATTAGAGATAATAAGTGGGCCTATTAATTACATAATAATAAGGGGCTTGTACTATAAATAGAAAGGGAGGCTACGCAGATGAGTAGGCAGTTAGTAAATTGGGAATTGACTTTTGGAGAGACTGGCACTCTCGAAATTGCCAGAACCCTTCTGTAAAACATTACCCTACTTCAATACAGCTTCTTGATCAATCCTTCATGATTTCCTACTGTTATTAGTTGAATTATATCAAGGTTCTATCAGAGGGACAAACAATAGAACTAACAGGAGAGCAGAAGAGGAAAGACATTTGGAATAACATCTTGGCAGAATTCCCAGAAGTTTCTCAACCTATGAACAAACTACCACCCAGGAGAATCTGTGATCATGCCATTAACATCCAAGAAGGAGCTTCTATTCCCAATATAAGGCCCTACAGGTACCCTCAGTACCAGAAGACTGAAATTGAGCAGATTATTAAGGAGATGCTGGGAGAGGGAATAATCCAGAATAGCAATAGTCCATACAGCAGTCCCATTTTGCTAGCCAAAAAGAAGGATGGGGGGAGGCGGTTTTGTGGTGATTACAAGGCTTTAAACAAAATCACCATACCTGATAAATTTCCTATACCCATAATAGAAGAGCTACTGGATCAGTTAGGGGAAGCAACTATCTTTTCTATATTAGATCTGAAATCTGGTTATCATCAGATGAGGATGAAGGAGTGTGACAGGCACAAAACAGCTTTCAGAACTCATGAGGGGCATTATGAGTACCTGGTTATGCCTTTTGGGCTGACCAATGCTCCCTCTACTTTTCAGGCATTGATGAATCAGGTATTAAGACCTTTTCTAAGAAAGTTTGCCCTAGTATTCTTTGATGACATTCTGATCTATAGTAAGTATAGAAGAACATCAAGCACATCTGAAGGCAGTATTATCTGCTTTAAGGAAGAATCCGTTGGTGATAAATGTGAAGAAATGTTCATTTGGACAATCCCAGTTGGTGTACTTGGGCCATATCATATCTGGAGAAGGAGTCTCGGCTGATCCAACTAAAATTGAAGCAATGCTCTCTGGGCCAGAACCCAGGGATTTGAAAGGATTGAGGGGTTTCCTTGGGTTAACAGGCTACTATAGAAAATTTGTAAAAGAATATAGCAAGATTGCTTTTCCTCTTACACAGTTGTTAAAGAAAGATAGTTTCTACTGGGATTTGAAAGCAGGTCAGGCTTTTGAAGAGCTGAAAAAGATTATGACAACTCTACCAGTGTTAGCTACACCAGATTTCAACAAAATGTTTGTTGTTGAAACTGATGCATCTGGGACAGGCTTGGGGGCAGTCCTTATGTGTAGAAATAACTCGAGAAAGTAAAATGTATTCTGTTTATTATGTTCTGTAAGATACAAGGAGAAGAATACATAATATATATAGCTAGAGAAAAATGAAATAAGGAAGGAATCATCCTAATTAAGGTTCCCTAATAAAGAAAAGATAATTGGGGATATTTAGAGATTCTGAGATCTCTAAGAGATCTCCTCATAAATGCTCAATCGGGTGAGTAATTACAACAATCTGTATTAATCTACACTCCCCCTCAAGCTGGGTGATGGATATCATCCATGCACAGCTTGCTAGATAAGTCTTCAAACTGAATTCTAGGAAGTGCCTTGGTGAGTATATCAGCTATTTGCTGCCTGGTTCGAACATAGCTTAGCTGGATATCCTTTGCTGCAATCTTCTCTGATAAGAATCTTCTATCTATCTCAATGTGTTTGGTCCTGTCATGATGGACATGATTCTTAGCAATACTGATAGTAGACTGGTTGTCACATGAGATCTGGATGGAGCTTTCAAATGGAAGTTTGAGCTCATTCATCAATCTTCTTAACCATAATCCTTCACAGATTCCTTGTGCTAAAGCCCTGAGCTCAGACTCTGCACTACTTCTCGTAACCACTGATTGTTTCTTGCTCCTCCAGGTGACTAAGTTACCCCATACATAAGTACGGTAACCAGTAGTTGATCTTCTGTCTAACAGGCTCCCAGCCCAGTCAGCATCAGTAAACACTTCAATCTTCCTTGTCCCTTGTTTCTGAAACAACAATCCTTTTCCAGGGGTCATTTTCCGGTACCTCAGAATTCTATAGACTGCAGTTAGGTGTTCCTCAGTTGGGTCATTCATGAATTGACTTACCAGACTTACTGAGAAAGCAATGTCTGGCTGTGTGTGAGATAGGTAGATTAGCTTCCCAACCAGCCTTTGATATCTACCCTTATCAACGGGTGGACTTTCAGTCTCACTCTCACTGCCTAACTTCTTTGATATATCCATAGGAGTGTCCATAGGCTTGCACCCAAGCATTCCAGTTTCACTTAGCAAGTCTAGGACATATTTCCTTTGTGAAATGAAAATGCCTTTCTTAGATCTTGCCACTTCCATTCCCAGGAAGTACTTCAACTCGCCTAGTTCCTTGATCTCAAACTCTCTTGCTAGATGAGCCTTCAATCTATCCAATTCAGCCTTATAATCCCCAGTCATAATAATGTCATCAACATATACTGTAAGAACAGCCATTTTTCAAGAATCTGCCCTCTTTACAAATAGTGTATGGTCTGCCTGACATTGCATGAACCCTTGTTTAATAACTGATCTTGTGAACCTATCAAACCATGCTATAGGAGACTGCTTTAGTCCGTACAATGACTTTTTCAATCAGCAAACCTGGCCAGATTTCACCAAGTCTTCTAACCCAGGTGGTACATCCATGAATACTTCCTCTTCTAGGTCTCCATTAAGAAAGGCATTCTTAACATCTAGTTGATGTAATGGCCAGTCTAGGTTCACTGCAAGTGATAACAATACTCTAATGGTGTTCAACTTTGTCACTGGTGCAAATGTCTGAATAATCAATGTCATAAGCTTGGTGAACCGCTTAGCAACCAGCCTTGCCTTCAGCCTTTCAATCTTTCCATCAGCCTGATATTTAACTGTAAATACCCATTTGCATCCCACAGTTCTCTTCCCTGTTGGCAAATCTGTAAGCACCCAAGTTCCATTCTTCTTCAATCCTGCTAATTCATCATGGACATCCTTCCTCCACCTTGGATGTTCAAGGGCTTCCTTGATGTTGCTAGGAACCTGAATACTATCGATCTTTGAAATAAAAGCTTGATAGTTTGCTGATAGTTTCTTATAACATACAAAATTATAGATAGGGTGCTTAGTACACTCCCTTACTCTCTTTCTGATAGCAATAGGCAAGTCTTGTTCCTCCTCATCTCCTTCTATAGCCTCAACCTCTTTGTCATCAGGATTCAAATTTGAGTCAGATGATTGGGTGGTGTTCATTGGAGTGATGTGCTCTTCTTCTGGAACTCTGGTTCTAGGTTTCCGCTTATAAGTATTTTTGTAAAATGGGGAATTTTGATTTAGTGTAGGATTTTGGGGTGATGAAGTTGTTGGCTGAAATGGTGAGGTTGATGGAGAGACTGTATTGTCTGGAGGGCTTCATTCAGATCTGTCTGGGAGTATGGGTTCAGTGTGGTGGTTAGTTTCAGATTCTTGGAGGTCTGGAATAGTGTCTGAAATAGGTGAAATAAGATTCAAAGACTGGATTTCATTGTGGTTCTCCCCCTAAAATGCAGTTTTGGAATAGAAAGGTTGATTTTCAAAAAAGGTTACATCCATTGTAATGTAGACCTTTTTGGTGGCAGGAGAACAACATTTATATCCTTTCTGGTTGGCAGCATATCCTATGAATATACAAGGTAAGGATTTGGGATCCAGTTTTGACCTAAGTGGGGAATGGTTGTGAACAAATGCTTTGCAACCAAAGACCTTTGGTGGAAGATTAGTGAGAGGGATGTGAGGATGTAGAGAAGATAGGATTTGGTATGGGGTTTTAAATTGGTGAATTTTGGAGGGCATTCTATTTATCAAGTAAGCTGCAGTTAGGACAGCCTCTCCCCAGTAGTGTTTAGGAGTGTGAGTGGTGAACATAAGGGCTCTAGCAACTTCCAGTAAGTGTCTATTCTTCCTTTCTGCCACCCCATTTTGTTGTGGGGTGTCAACACAGGAGCTAATGTGTATAATCCCTTTTTTGGACAGAAACTCTCCTAAGTTGGATGAGAAATATTCTTTGGCATTATCAGTTTTAAAAACTTGAATCTTGGTTTGAAACTGAGTTTTGATCATAGAGTAAAATCTTTGAAAGATAATATTGACTTCTGATTTCTCTTTCATGAGGAAGACCCAGGTTAGGCGTGTATGATCATCAATAAACAGAACAAACCACCTTGAACCAGTGAGATTTTTTACCTTAGATGGGCCCCAAACATCACTGTGGATGAGAGAAAAAGGTTTAGATGGTTTGTAAGGTAGACTGGGATAGTGACTTCTAGTATGTTTAGCAAGTTGACAAAATTCACAATCAAAGGCAGAACTTTTATTTATGAATAATGAAGGAAATATTTTTTTCAAGTACAAGACATTAGGATGACCAAGACGATAATGCCATAACTGAATTTGAGTATCAAACTGACTCCTACTAAGACTCCCTAAGAACTTATGGTTGAATTGACTCTCACTGGAAGTTGTCTTGTTGGTAGAGTTTGGTGAATGTGGTGAATGTTCCAGAAGATAGAGTCCACCACTTTGCTTAGCACTGCCAATCATCCTCCCCGAATCCAAATCCTGAAATTCACACAATTGAGAAGAGAACTTAGTTAGGCAATGTGTATCATTGTTCAGTTTACTGACTGATAAGAGATTAAACTTTAAATCTGGAACATATAACACATTGTTAAGCACTATCTTGTCAGAAATTTTGACTCTTCCGGTCCCTTTTATTGCTGAAGTAGTTCCATCAGCAATCTTCACAGTTACCTTATTCTTCATAAGGATCAGTTTAGTAAAAAACTTACTGTCTCCAGTCATATGATCTGATGTTCCTGAATCAACAATCCAATAGGGCTGACTGTGTGCAACTAGGGTTGTTAAGGCATTACCTGTCTGAGCAGTAAGGCCAGTTGATGGTGTAGGCCCTTTGCTCTGACTTACTAGGTGTTGAAGAACCCCAATCTGCTCATTGGTAAATGCAGCAGAGTTAGAAGTGCCTGTGTCTTCTTTATCTCCAGTAGCTACATAGACTCCTTTCCCTTTGATTGGTTTGAAATCTTTAGGTTTACCATGCAGATTCCAGCATGTTTCCTTGGTATGGCCTGGTTTCTTTGGCCTCCCTTTTTTCTTGGTTTCATTCTGTCTGGAAGAGGTATATAAGGCCGATCCTTCAATGTTTTGTTGTTGGCTTTGAGATTTTAGACCCATCATTACCTTCCTTCTGCTTTCTTCTCTTCTGACTTCTGAGAAGTCTTCTCTAAGGGTGAGTTTCTTTCCCATTATTTTGCCCCTAACCTCATCTAGACTCTTGTCCAAACCTGACAGGAATTTGAAGACTCTCTTCCTTTCACAGATCTCCTGATATAACTTCTTATCCTTAGAACATGACCAGCTGTATGTCTCAAACACATCAAGATGCTGCCAAAGTCTCACAAGGTTGTTGAAGTATTGAGTTACACTCAATTCTCCCTGCCGAAGGTTATGTAACATTGATTCAACCTCAAATAATTCAGAAGTGTTATCTGAAGTTGAGTATGTTTCTTTCACAGCCTCCCAAATCTCTTGAGCTGTTTTGTATAGTAGGAAATTTTCACCTACACTGGTTGTCATAGAATTGATAAAGCCATGACATCACAGTATAGTTCTCCTTTTTCCACTTCTTGTAGCCTGGATCTCCTTGATCCGGAGCAGGTGCATCACCTGTCAAATAGTCCTCTGATGTGTGCTCTCTATCATCCTCCTTGTCTTTTCCACACACATACATCATGACTGACTGAGACCTATGTAGATAATTACTACCATTGAGTTTATGGCAAGTAATAAGCGAATCTGATTGATTAGGAGTGGTGACTGTATTTCCATTGATATTCTGGTTGCTGCCATCTCCAGTTGGGACAACCTCTGAATGTTCAGAGGTGACTGAGATAGATCCATCTCTCTCGGTGGTCATCCCATAGGATCCGAACTTAATCATTTTAGAGAATAACCACGCTCTGATACCATGTAGAAATAACTCGAGAAAGTAAAATGTATTCTGTTTATTATGTTCTGTAAGATACAAGGAGAAGAATACATAATATATATAGCTAGAGAAAAATGAAATAAGGAAGGAATCCTCCTAATTAAGGTTCCCTAATAAATAAAAGATATTTGGGGATATTTAGAGATTCTGAGATCTCTAAGATATCTTTCATAAATGCTCAATCGGGTGAGTAATTAGAACAATCTGTATTAATCTACATTATGCAAGATGAAAGGCCAATAGCTTACATGAGCAAGGAATTATCGCCAAGAAATCAGCAGAAATCAGTTTATGAAAGGGAGCTTATGGCAATTGTTTTAGCAATTCAGAAATGGAGACCATATTTACTGGGCAGACCTTTTGAAATCCACACTGATCAGAAAAGCTTGAAATTTCGTACTGAGCAAAGAATAATGGGAGAAGAACAGCAGAAATGGACTTCCAAATTACTAGGCTTTAATTTCACTATTAAATACAAGCCAGGTGTGGAAAATAAGGCTGCAGATGCTCTATCCAGAAGACAAGCATTGCAGTCCTTATTCATTGTTAATTGTCAAGAATGGGAGGGTCTAGAGGAGGAATTGAGCAGGGATCTTAAATGCCAAGACATTATCCAGAAGGTGATTTCCTGTCCAGATAAGAATAAGGACTTTCAGATCATCAAGGGCTTGGTGTATTACAAAAGAAGGTTGGTGTTACCAAGAGATTCTTCCAGAGTGTCAAAACATTTGGAGTATCATGATTCATCTGTGGGAGGACATTCGGGATATTTCAGAACTATGAAAAGGGAAGAAAACTTATTCTATTGGCCAGGGATGAGGAAGGATATAAAGAAATATGTGGATGAGTGTGCTACTTGCCAAACCAATAAATATCAAGCCCTAAAACACCATGGTTTGCTACAGCCATTACCTATTCCAAGCAACATTTGGACTGATATAAGCATGGATTTTATTGGAGGACTACCTAGATCTCAGGGGAAGGATACTATCTTGGCAGTAGTTGACAGATTTATCAAGTTCGCTCACTTCATGGCTTTATCTCATCTTTATAATGCCAAAGAAGTGGCAGAAATATTCACCAAGGAAGCGGTTAGACTGCAAGGGTTCCCTAAAACAATTGTCAGTGTTAGGGACAGTGTTTTCTTGAGTTCATTTTGGTCTGAGCTATTCAAAAAGGCAGGAACCCAGCTCAAGTATAGTACGGCGTACCATCCTCAGACTGATGGACAAACTGAGGTGGTCAACAGGTGTTTGGAAACCTACCTCAGGTGTCTCACTGGAAGGAAACCCAAGCAGTGGAGTCAATGGTTACATTGGGTTGAGTTTTGGTATAATACTAACTATCACATAGCTTTGAAACAGACACCCTACAAGGCATTGTTTGGACAAGATCCACCTGCAGTTATTAGAGGTGATGTGACTTTAACTGCTGTGGAAGAAGTGTCCAGGTTGGCTGCTCAGCGGAATGCTATGCTAGAGGAGTTAAAGGGGAATCTTGCTAAGGCTCAAAATCTTATGAAACAACAGGCTGACAGACATAGAAGGAATATCCAGTTGGAGGTGGGAGATCAGGTGTATTTAAAGATCCAACCATACAAGCTCAAGAGTCTGGCCAAGAGAATAAATCAGAAGTTGAGTCCAAGATATTCTGGCCCTTTTGAAATTCTGGAGAAAAATAGCCCTGTAGCTTTCAAACTTAAGCTCCCAGAGGACAGCAAAATACACCCTGTATTTCATGTCTCTTTGCTTAAGAAAGCTATTTCTCCAACTACTCAATTTCAACCTCTACCTAAATGCTTAAATGAAGAACTGGAGTTGCAGGTCTTACCTGAACAAGTGTTGGACACAAGGATAAATCAAGAAGAAAAAGCAGAGGTACTGATACATTGGAAGAACCTGCCCAGGTTTGAAGATTCTTGGGAACTGCTACAGATGATGAAAGAACATTTTCCCACTTTTCACCTTGAGGACAAGGTGAATTTTGAGGGAGGGAGTATTGATAGGCATGCGGGTGATCAGCCAATTCAATATTTTGATAGAGTTTATCAAAGGAGGAATGAGGGGGGTAGTTAGTTAATTAAATAAAGCTGTTAACTAAGGGAAAATGTTCCTGGGTGGACTATAGCTATAAATAGAAGGTAGATAGTCTAATAAAGCAGGTTGTTATTCAGTTGATTGTAGACCTGGAGATTTGGGCATCTCGAACTGTCCTTGGCTTTGTGTACTGTTTTGAGTTCTTCCCTATCAATCTAATGTTCGTTCTGTTGTTTTCTAGATAATTGCTACAATTTCATCTAGATTACTACCAGTGTTCTATCGATCTCCTTCTCCTTGGAGGAGTAGAAATGTAGAATCAGAGCCAAACACACCCAAGAGGATGACGTGAACCCTAAGGATCTATGCACAGGACAAAGAATATTGCAAATTTAACTTTACAGAAGGGCCAATGATAACTTTTTAACCAAAGTTGGCAAACGAAGAGCATAGGACAGAACCCTGTGTGGAACTTGTTAACAGAACTGAGTTCCATTGTTAAGGTTTCATGTTAGCTGACCCAAAACTCGTTTGGAAATAAGGCTCATATGTTGTTGTTTCCCCATGAATTGTGGTGCTTTTCTGGTTGAACAGCATGTACTTTGAGTTTTGATACAATTAGAGATTCCACAATTCTTCAGCATAGCTCTTGTAACATTTTTTTGAAGACAGAAGTCTCCCACAGCTCTTTCTGAAAAATATTGTTGAATTCTTTAGCTGGGTTACTGATCTTTTTATCAGTAGCAGCATATATTGATAAGAAGAAAAACAGTTTGAGACTCTTCGAGAGGTCTCGCTCTCCCAGTTTGAGACTCTTTGAGAGGTCTCGCTCTCCCAATTCCCAGTCCTGGCTAATTTCTCCCCACCTTATTCTCCTCCCTACCCGTTCTTATAATAACACTCTCTGAAAGGGCCGGCCCTCAACTAAGTTACTGGGCCTAAAACCCTATTATTGAACAATAATAAATTACTCAGAGCCCGTTTGGTCATTTACAGTAACTTCGGCCGATACAGCCCGAAAAGTAACTACAACCTTACTTTTTCTTATTATTACACAATTCAGCCCGCGAAATCAAAAGTTACGTGTTTGGTGAAAAGTTGGCTGAGAAGCCTGATATGCCGAAAAACATGCTCGCCAAACGGGCACTTAATAAGACTCATACTATTAATAGTGTCCGGCTCCCTATCATCACCCCCCCCCCCCCCCGAACTTCCACCTTGTCCTCAAGGTGGATGCATAGGTACAGAGATCGCAGAACTACCCGCGATTTCTGATCCGGATCGCGGTACAATCGCGTACAGTACGTGTTTGGTTCGCGACTGCGGAACGCAACTGCGATTGGGTAGTTCGCGTATTGCACGATGTTGGTTCGAAGGCTTCATCTTCCGGCACTCATTCCGGCATGTCAAACGACGCAAGAGACCTGAAGTTGCAAACGACGCAGGCCACTCAAAGCTTCCAGCAATTTCTTCAGAACAAAGGTCGGCGACCTAGGAGGATGAAACGACGCACTTGTTTGGTTGTATTTCCAGACTTTCAAACTTATGTTCACTCAAAATGACGCACTTGAAACGACGCAAGTTCACTCACAATTCACTATTTAAGGCCTTACCTCAGTACTCAGCATATCAAACTCTCTGCACCTCTTCTCTACTACTTAGTCTACTGACTCTACTCTACTACTCTAGTCCTTCACTTTGCCTCAGTATTCTTTTATCGTTGTTGCAAACATGGTTAAGTTTGTTTAATATTATTGAAGTTATAGAAGTTAATTGTTTAATATTATACTTGTATTAATTATGTTTATGGTTCACCGTACCGTAAACAAAGGGTACAGCGAACCACGTACCGAAATCGCGTACCGAAGAAGCCTACCCCCCTACGTATCGGATTTGTAATTTTGGCGATCCACGTTCCCGTTTTCGTACCGCGTACCGAAGCGTACCGCGATCCATGTGACTTTGGGTGGATGATAAGAAACTGTTCTGGCACTTGGCTTCAACGGAATTTCTGCTACATCCCGTTCAGACAGTTGTGCATCTGATCTTTTCTCCTCCTCTAAACCTTCCATAAGGACAAATTCATAATGTCTCATTCCACAAACACGTTCTTTACTCCATTTGTCTCCACATTTGAAACACATACTCTTTCTACTTCTTTCTTCTAGCTCTGCTTATGACAACCTTTGGCCTCCTTCCCATGTTTGGTTCAGTTTTGGTGCTTCCTTTGTTTGAATATCAGCCGAAACCTTTTCAGTGAAACTGGTATTGTTTTAGTCATGTCTCCACCCGTTCCCTTCTATCCACTGTTGAGGCTTGGATACAGCCCCCCTTTTTCTTTCCATCCTCGCTTGTCTTCCTCCTCGGAACTTCTTATCCTTAGTGCTGCATTTTTTTCTTCCAATAAAAGTGCCCGGTCCATGAGCTCAGTCAGACTATGAGTTGGGTATAATTTGAGTTCAGCTTTGATTTCAGCCTTCAGGCCATTCATGAAAATACCTTTAAGCATTTCGCTGTCAGTAGTTCTAATGGGGGCTACTGCCAATTCGAATGTTAGGAATAGATAATAAGTGGGCCTATTATCATAGATAATAATAAGTGGGCCTGAAATATTAATAGCAGGAAAAGGGTTATGGGATGTGTTAGTAGTTTATCCTTACGGGAGTATTAACTATAAATAGATGTGGGAGTAGCTAAATAAGGTAGGTTGTTATTCAGTTGGCTTTTGGCTTGGAGAGTGGGCTTCTCGAGCAGGCCCAAGGCTTGTATACGACCTGTATTCCCTTCCCATTCAATAAACATCGTTGATCTTCTTCATTACAGTTTTTATTAATTTGTTAAACTTATGCTCGTGAATCGTTATCCCCTATCATTGGTATCAGAGCACTCGATCCTGGTGATAGGAAGTGTTCGGCGACTTCAGCAATATTTACGATTGGCGGTGGATGGTAAGGACCAGAGCGAACATGGAACCTCGCATAGATACAGTGGAAAGGAATATGACGGATATGCGAGGGACTCTATTGGAGGTACAAGAAGGATTACGCACAGTGGTGGAGAATCATCGTATTGCTCTGGAAAATTTGACGACGAATATGGCAGCATCGATGGCAGCCATGAATGAACAACTGCGATCAAGGGAGAGATCGCGATCGCAAGGAGGACCACACATACGAAGATTTAATAGTCCGACGACTTCAGGAGGTAATCCAATCTACTCTTACATCCAAAATCACAGAAGGACTGAGGATAGTCATAGATTTCTAGTATATACAGGGAGGAAAATTGATTTACCTGTATTTAATGGGGAAGGTGCGTATAACTGGATTGTAAGGATGGAGAGGTACTTTCGTTTGAATCAAATTAATGAAGACGAACAGGTGGAAGCTGCATTAGTTGCGATGGAAGGAAGGGCTGTGAATTGGTTCATTTGGTGGGAACATCAGGCTGAAAAGAAAAATTGGGAGAATTTGAAGGTTTCTGTTATACGTAGATTTCAGTCAGACTTGATTCAGAATCCTTATGGACCCATGCTTAGCTTGAAGCAAACTGGAACTGTTCAGGAGTTTAGAGATGAGTTTGAAATGGTGATAGCTCCTCAAATCAATGTGGATATGGAGATCCTTAAGGGAATTTGCCTTAATGGTTTGAAGGATGAGATAAAAGCTGAACTTAAACTACATCATTCAACATCCTTGAGTGAAATTATGGACAGAGCCTTATTAATTGAAAGTAGAAATGAAGCTATATATCTGAAGAGAAAAGAGGAAGACCGGTCACCTTGGAAAGAGAAGGGAATTGCAGCAGTAAAATCACAAATATGGACTGAGGGGTACAAGTCTAAATTTGGCAATACTGGAACTCATAATAGTGAGAAGAATGGGGCAGATAGTAAGAATAACCAGCCTTGGTTCAATCATAATGGGGTCAGAGTTACAGAGATTCAACCCTCAGGAATCAAAAAGGTGGGTCCTCAGCTGTCTCAGGAGGAATATCAGGAAAGGAGCAAAAAAGGCCTATGTTTCAAGTGTGGTGAAAAATGGAGTAAGGAGCATACATGCAAATTGAGGAATTACAAACTGATCTTGGTGGAGGATTCTGAAGAAGAAGCAGAATGTGAGGAAGGAAATGGAGGAAGTTCAGAAGAAGAGGAAGTTGACATGGAATCCAAGTCCATGCAACTGTCTCTGTCTCTTATGAGTAAGGAAGGGATACCTTCTATAAGGATTTTCAAGGTAAAAGGGAGTTTAGAATGGGCTGCAGGGAGGGCAGAGGTTGAAGTACTCATTGATAGTGGGGCTACCCACAATTTTATATCACAGAGGTTGGTGGATCAATTGGGACTAAGCATACACACCCTTACTGGATACAGAGTTCAAATTGGTAATGGAGAGAAGATTAGCAAAAATGGCAGATGTGAGGATCTAACACTGGATTTACAAGGTACTAAAATAAATCAGCACTTTTATGTTTTGGATCTAGGAGATACAGACTTGGTGCTTGGGATGGAGTGGCTGACTACCTTGGGTGATGTGGAAATAAACTTTCAGAAACAAAGTATAAAATGGAAGGTTCGGGGAGTAGTTGAGCAGAATCAAGGGGATCCACACTTGAATTCCATTAAGATATCACTGAAAACCATGATTCAGATCTTGCAGGACACTGGAGATGGTTATTTTGGGTTTTATGAAGGAAGAGCAATCGAGATGAAAGAAGGAGAAGAATTAGAGAAAATTCTTGTAGAAGACATGGCAACAGGGGTTGATGAGCAAATTGTAGATGCAGCAGCAAAGGTAATCAGCGTGGATGTGTTTCCTCCAGAAAAATTAAATGCTTATCAAGCATTATCACAGTTTTTAATTGATACAGACTCTGGAGTTGTTTGGCCACACATGCAGCACTTAAATTCATCAATCATCCACCACACTGTGAATAGGATTTTTGAGAGACTACGAGCTACTTTCAGGGCAGATTCTTTTATCAACTCTGAGGCTTTAGAAGTGTTAGAGCAGACTGAAGGAATAATCCTCCAAAGTAATGACAACAACAAGATTCAGGAATCACTTGGATGGAGTGAAAAGCCAAAGGTGAAGGAAGCAATGGTGAAGATCCAAGCACAGAAGCTAAGAGCCCAGAAATCAGTGAAGTACTGGGAGGGGGGAGGTGCAAGGATGAGGTGGAAGTTGAAGATCATGGCTATTCCCTATCACCCACCTTGAGGACAAGGTGGTTGTTTAGGAGGGGAGTATTGTTAAGAATAGATAATAAGTGGGCCTATTATCATAGATAATAATAAGTGGGCCTGAAATATTAATAGCAGGAAAAGGGTTATGGGTTATATTAGTAAGTTTATCCTTACGGGAGTATTAACTATAAATAGATGTGGGAGTAGCTAAATAGGGTAGGTTGTTATTCAGTTGGCTTTTGGCTTGGAGAGTGGGCTTCTCGAACAGTCCCAAGGCTTGTATACGACCTGTATTCCCTTCCCATTCAATAAACATCATTGATCTTCTTCATTACAGTTTTTATTGATTTGTTAAACTTGTGCTCATGAATCGTTATCCCCTATCATCGAATTTGTTCCGATACTCCATACCTGACCCTGTCTGTTTCACGCTAAGCACTGAACCAAACAGGTTTTGAACCATCTCCGGTTGGAACCTCGAATCACTGCTTCCTTAAAATTTTCCCAGGTACGAACAGGGGTCTGTTCCTCCCACCATTGAAACCAGTTTAAAGCCTTGTCCTCCATAGCTACTACCACCATTTCTATTTTTTCATTTTCCTTCACTTGATTCAACCAGAAATACCTCTCCACTCTAATAATCCACCCATGTGCGTCCTCCCCGTTAAATACAGGTAAATCCACTTTCCTTCGTGTACGAGCATAGCACCGATTAACAATAACTTCCGGAATAGACAAAGCCTGAGAACCGTTAGAACTACTTCTGTGATGCAATGAGTTCACACTTTCTTCCCGGCGATGGTGTTTAGACACCTGCGATCGTCCCCTTCTCCCCTAGCGATCACCGTGTAACAACAAATTCTTCAGTTCATCCACCGTCGGACGCAAGCCAAGCAGCTCATCCATGGGGCAAATCAGATGCTCTCGATTACTAAACTTTCACAATGAAGCTTTTTTATTTCTTTGTTTGTTCCTTCACCGAGCTTTAGGAAAAAAACATCCAATATAATTATGAATGAACACATTATTTTTGCCATAAAAGTTTTTCTGTGATATTCTGCAAGTTACCTGTCTCAGGATAACAACCAGACTTTTGATATCCTTCAGAGCTAATGGCTTCTCTTGTTCATAGAACTCCTCGTTATCAATTATCATAAGCATATGCCTGATCCACCACAAAGTTACAAAAAATAGGTTATCTAAACTTGCATTAGAGTTCATTGTCAAAGAAATTGACCCTCCATATGGACTGAAAGTTATGAAGCAAAGCTCTTACTTGTAAACGGGACAGAAAACAGCCAGTGGCAATAGCCAACCAGGAGCATCTGCTGGCAAATATGCTGAATGCTCCGAAAGCAGTGACCATTTCTGATTCTCATGGCATTGTTTCATGAAGGCCCAAAGCGCAGGAACCAGTTCTGTCCGATAAGCAATTACAGTCATTATTCTATCAGGGTCTAATATATTGAAAGTCACGTGCAGAAAAGCACAAGCTGCACCAACAGCTTCCACAACTTTGTCATTACACTGGCCCAATTGTACACCGTTGGTGGGTGCAGACCTCCCAAAGAAGACATTTGTCTGTTGAGTAAAAGGAAAAATTGTTTTATGTTTCACTTTCCATGAGTGGAGACAATATTACATTGTAAACCACTTCATGATTGCATAATATACGTTAAGAAGGTCATTAAACCACAAACCAACTGCAGAAGAAATGATGGATCCATTGCTTTGAATATTTGTTGTTCCAAGTCCGAGTTCAGAACCTCATCAGGTGGTTCATCGCCAGTAATCATTTCATCATCAGTCATTTGGGAAACTGAGGAACAGATATAGAAATATCATTTTACAAGCAGGCCTCCGTTAAAAGTTAACAAAGTAACCACAAACAGCATACTACTCAAAATATGAGCACGAAGTATATTATCCACTCAGCCATTTTGGTCCTCTTATTATAAGGCACCTCTTAAAAGGACTCTGGTCCTTTTCACAAGGCATTGACTCTTCTATAAAGCATTTTAGAAGTACTATTTAATGATGCATTATAAAAAGGGCAATCGGAATATAATATTTTCTAAGAACCTAAACATATTAACTATTCTCTTGGTTTGTGTAATTTGATCAGTTGTGCCTTAATAATAAAGTCCACAGGGAGTATTTTATTTATTTGGCTTACATCCTTTGCTTCCCAATTTTGACTTTCTAAGCGAAGGAAGTGCCTCCAACAAAAATGCAGCAACAGTTGCAAAATCAATAGCCTGTGGAGTACACAATGAAAGAAACTTTAGACCTGAAAAGATTTAAAGAGATAAAAAAAAAGAACAATGTTGATTGACTATGAAGTTTAATACTAGTATTAAAAATGAATTTGACCTACCTTCTAACATTGATGAAAATAGTAAATGGTATGGCTATAATTTGAACTTAGTAGAAAAAGAACCACATTCAAGTCTAGGTTAAATTTTAGTTGATAAGTTAATTGCTTATAAACTATAGAGTACTATTAATTAACAGAAGGGAGGCAATCATCTGAAATAGGGAATAAGGATTTGAGGAGGAACTAAGTTCAGGTGTGTCCAACATTTTGCTCTTGGGAATGTTAAACAAACACAAAGGAGTTACAAACTTGAGACGGATGAATACATGGAAGTTAGAATTAGCATCTAAGCAGCACAGAGTAAAAGCTCATACTTGTAAAATTAAAAATGAAGACATAAATCATATGCAGCTAGGTATGAAATACATAGCTGCATAGCTAACCATATCAAATGAGTCTGGCTGAGTAAAAGCAAGGCTTGCAGCATCCAAAAGGTTCCCCAAAAGGCATCCATATCCAGGCATATCAGTTGCTGTATCAGGAGGGAGAATATTACTATTATCTTTGACACATAATGCCATCTGATGGATATAATGTTGACTCAGAGCTGGTGTTGCAAAAATCTATTCACAGAAAGACGAATAGAGGTATGAAGATAAAGTGAAAAAACGGCAAACCAAATATGGAAAAGTGCAAGCTATGAAATTAGTACAGCAATTATAGAGATTGCATAACCAGTGTGTTGTTAGATATGAGTGATACAATGCAAGTAGGATGAATCATTCAACTGATTATTATGTGTAGGTTTTGGGAATAAAACTTCCTTGATTGAATCAGCCAATTGGCTAGAGTATATATACAGTAATACAGTTGTACAAGTAACAAACAGCTAGAGTAGATCCTAAAAATTAGGATCTTGATAACTACGAGTCTATCTCTAACTAACAGTCTCTATTTTAATCTATTCGGCTAAGTATGTACACCAAATTAATTAGAAAATAATGTAACATTTTCTACACTCCCCCTCAAGTTTGTGAATATATATATATATATATATATATATATATATATATATATATATATATATCATACATTCCCAACTTGCTTATAAGACATTCGAACATAGGTTTAAATAACCCTTTGGTGAAGATATCAGTTGTTTGATCTTTAGTGGATACAAATGGTGTGCAAATAATTCCAGCTTCAATTTTTCCTTAATGAAATGTCTGTCCACTTCAATGTGCTTGGTTCTATCATGTAGCACAGGATTATGAGCAATGTTTATAGCAGCTTTATTATCACAATACAACTTCATAGGTAGTTCCATCTCCATCTTCAATTCTGTAATTACTCTCTTGATCCAGAGTAATTCACATATTCCATTAGCCATAGATCTGAATTCTGATTCTGCACTACTTCTAGCAACAACATTTTGTTTCTTACTTCTCCAAGTTACTAGATTTCCCCATACATAGGTACGGTATCCAGAAGTAGACCTCCTATCATATATAGAGTCAGCATAATCAGCATCAATAAAAGCTTCAATTGTCCTACTGCTTCCTTTTTTGAAAAACAATCCTTTCCCTAGGCAACTCTTCAGGTATCTTAGAATCCTGTAAGTAGCATCAAGATGTTCCTGGAAAGGATGATGCATAAACTGGCTCACCATGCTTACTGCAAATGCAATATCTGGCCTTGTGTGTGCTAGATATATTAATTTTCCCACCAATCTTTGATATTGGTAAATATCAACTGGAATTCCCTCCTTGATATCTCCCAACTTCTGACTTGACCAGTCAGTTGGAGTGTCTGCTGGTTTGCAGGCACTCATTCCAGTTTCCTGCAGAAGATCTAGGATATATTTTCTTTGTGAGACAACAATACCCTTATTTGATCTAGCTATCTCCATTCCCAAAAAATATTTTAAGTTTCCTGGGTCTTTGACCTCAAATTCATGGGCAAGTTTTTCTTTTAGTTTTTTAGTCTCTGTATGATAATTTCCTGTAAGGATAATATCATCTACATAGACAATTAATATTGCAATCTCCCCCTTGCCCGAAAACTTCATGAATAATGTATGATCAGCTTGAGCCTGATTAAACCCTTGCTTCTTTATAAACTTGGTGAACCTGTCAAACCAAGCTCTTAGAGACTCTTTAAGTCCATACAAAGCCTTCTCTAATTTGCATACCTTTGAACCAAATCTGTTTTCAAATCCAGGAGGAGGTTTCATATACACTTCTTCTTCAAGCTTTCCATTTAAAAAAGCATTCTTCACATCCAGTTGTTGCAGTGGCCAGTCTAAATTAGCAGCGAGAGATAAAAGAATTCTTACCGTGTTCAACTTTGCAACTCGTGCAAATGTTTCTGTGTAGTCAATGCCATAGGTCTGTGTGTACCTCTTTGCAACTAGTCTTGCCTTATATCTCTCCAGACTCCCATCTCCCTTAAACTTGGGGTGAAAATCCACCTGCAACCAACTGTTGGTTTATTTTTGGGCAACTCTACAAGCTTCCATGTCTGATTCTTTTCAAGAGCCTCCATCTCCTCCAAAACAGCTTTCTTCCACTCAGGTTTAGAATATGTTAGTTAATGTAGAAAATGTTACATTATTTTCTAATTAATTTGGTGTACATACTTAGCCGAATAGATTAGAATAGAGACTGTTGGTTAGAGATAGACTCGTATTTATCAAGATCCTAATTTTTAGGATCTACTCTAGCTGTTTCTTACTTGTACAAGCAACAGTTAAAATCTCTTAAGTGCCAATAACAATTCACAGGTACCAATTATAGCTACACATTAGTACAATCTGCAATCAAAAGGGGCAAGTCAAACATCGGCATCCAATTACCTCTTTTAGGTGTGGGAAAAAGTTCCACAAAAAAGGTATTGAAAGAATCTGGGAAGGAAAACTTGTTGTTGAATAAAGGGTCGGACAAGTACAAGATCGTTGGCCGGCATGAGACATGATAACAATGACTATGCGCTCCAAAGAGGAACCCACCCAGTTGGAAACAGAAAAATTCCCTTCCTGCTAACATCAATCATAATCAGTAGATAAACTTAATACATCTTGTACCAATTGCAAGAAGAACAAGTTATAAGTTGCAGAATTGATATCTACCTTCCATGACAAAATTAGTTCTCTGAACATACAGTGTATGTTTCTTTCGAGAAGATAAGTCACTATTTTGCAGGACCAAGGAAGCCTTGGATCAATCAACAAATGAACTGTATCCAACAAAATGGAAGTTGGTGTATGAAGGATTTCAGATGCCTCAAGAAGTTGATACTTCAAATGATTCCTATAAAAGAGACAAGAACAAGATATATGTTTGAAGAAACTTGAACGGTAAAAATAATAGTGAAAAAGATCTACTTTTTATTGGAAAAGGAATTATTTCCACTTTCGGTCCCACGACTATTAGGTCATTCCTACCCTTGGTCCTCAACTTTCGTTATTCCACTTTTAGTCCCACGACTATAAATTTCTTGTCAGTTATGGTACTTTCAGTCAATTTTATGGTGAAAATTAAATGGAAAATAGCCAGAGAAGTGAACCATAGGTGACAAGATATATAATCGTGGGAATATAAGCGAAAAAACAAAAGTTGAAAACCAAAAGTAGGAATAACCTAATAGTTAGGGGACCAAAAGTGGAATTAATTCTTCCAAAATCAACAAAGTTCGCAACTATATATGGAGTATTACCTCCGTCCCACTCAACTTTGTCAAGTTGATGTTTCATGTTTGGTGAGAAATTAGAATAGTAAAAACTGTGTGGTTGAGGTTTGTGCAGAGGAGAGAGAAATGAAAACAACCACAAATCCATTGCTTTAAAAGGAAAGTGGCAAAGTTTTTTGGGACAAACAGAAAAGGAAAGTTGGCAAAGTCTAGTAGGACAGAGGGAGTATGATGCAACAAGGAACCTATTTTAGAACCACACGCAACAGTACTGCTACATACATTTCCTTTTTGGAGCATACATAGAATTAAATTCAAGCAGTTACATAGAAAATCTACAAACTTGTAATCATGGTTGGTTGGTTGGAGAAGGGAGTGGTTATGAAACACAAATATGATAGGCATGCAGGTGGTCAGCCGATTCAATATTTTGATAGAGTTTATCAAAGGAGGAATAAGAGGGGTAGTTAGTTAATTAAATAAAGCTGTTAACTAACGGAAAATGTCCCTGCGTGGACTATAGCTATAAATAGAAGGTAAATAGTCTAATAAGGCAGGTTGTTATTCAGTTGATTGTAGACCTGGAGATTGGGCATCTCGAACCGTCCCTGGCTTTGTATACTGTTTTGAGTTCTTCCCTATCAATCTAATGTTCGTTCTGTTGTTTTCTAGATAACTTCTACAATTTCATCTAGATTACTACCAGTGTTCTATCATTGGTATCAGAGCAATTGTTCTGGTGATCGGAATTTGTCGTAGTATCACCAGAATTTTTTTCTCGTTCTGATTAGTGGATGGTAACTCCGCCATGATATCATTTTTTTGGTATCATGCATGTCCCAAGCCAGGATAAAGGAGGAGGGTGTTGTGGTAGGCGTGTGACGGCCAACAATATCACCTAGTCACATCACATGACATGAATCGAAATATGAATATCGCTATTGGTTGTGATATCATGTATCGATTCATGTTAGCTGACCCCAATATCTTTTGGGACTAAGGCTTGGATGTTGTTGTCTGGTTAGTGGATGGTGCGAACGAGAGCCAAAATGGAGAACCTCAGGGAAAAAATGGAACGTCGCAGGATAACAACTGAAGAAACGCTGCTGCAGATGAAAGCGATGATGGAAAATATGACAGTAAGGATGGATGCGATGAGCGATGAAATTCGCGAGAGAAGAAGATCGAAATCTCATCATCGTCATCATTCGCGTCGTTCAATCAGTCCAGCGGTGTCAGTAGGTAATTCCGAACACTCAACTCCTGTTAATCATGTACGGAATGACGATCACCATAGATTTCCAGTTCATACCAGTCGAAAGGTAGACTTACCTTTGTTTAATGGAGATGGAGCCTATAACTGGTTAATCAGAATGGATAGATATTTCCGACTTAACCAAATTGCAGAAGGAGACAAGGTAGAAGTATTTGTAGTAGCGATGGAAGACAGAGCTCTAAATTGGTTCCAATGGTGGGAACATCAGACGGAAGATAAAAATTGGGAGAATCTGAAGGAATCTGTTATTAGCAGATTTCAACCTGAATTAATGCAAAATCCCTATGGCCCTATGCTTAGCCTGAAACAAACAGGTACAGTGAGAGAATACAGAGATGAGTTTGAAATGGTCATTGCACCTCAGAGAGCTGTGGATAGAGGGATTTTGAGGGGAATCTTTATCACAGGACTCAAGGAAGATATCAAAGCTGAGTTGAAATTGTACAATTCCAGATCTCTATCTGAAATTATGGACAAGGCATTGTTGATTGATTGAACAGAGGAATGAGGCTCTGATTTTTAGGAAACAGGAGGATGACAAGATAGGTGGAAGAGAGAAAGGAATACCTACTGCTAAAATTCAGAGCTGGGGAGAAGGATATAAGAACAAAGCTACCAATTCTGGACTGAACCAGAATGGTAAGAGTACAACTGACAACAAGAATACCAATTCCTGGTTTGATAAGATGGGGAGAAGGGTGATTGAAATACATCCTTCAGGAATTAGAAGGGTTGGACCACAACTATCTCAAGAAGAATTTCAGGAGAGAAGCACAAAAGGTTTGTGTTTCAAGTGTGGAGAAAAGTGGAATAAAGAGCATACCTGCAAATTGAAAAACTTCAAACTAATGCTTGTGGAGGATTCTGACCAAGAAGAGGAAATGGAGGATGATGATTCCAGGACTCCAAATGAAGAGGAAGTGATTATGGAGTCTAGATCTATGCAATTATCACTGATGAGTAAAGAAGGGATACCTTCTATGAGGGCTTTAAAAGTTAAAGGATGCCTGAAATGGTGACAAGGGGAACAACTAGTTGAGGTCCTCATTGACAGTGGAGCCACTCACAATTTCATATCCCAAAGCATGGTAAATGACTTTGTCATACCTTACAACACCATTTCTGGGTATAAGGTGCAAATTGGTAATGGAGAGCAGCTTTCTAATAATGGCAGATGTGAGAATCTGACTTTATGCCTACAAGATACTGAGATCCAACAAGACTTCTACATTCTGAATTTGGGAGGAACTGATTTGGTACTTGGCATGGAATGATTGACCAGTTTGGGTGATGTTCAGGTCAATTTCCAAAAACAGAGTATACAATGGCAGAAACAGGAGTTGAGATTGCATCAACTGATTCAAGGAGATCCTCATTTGAAGTCTCTTGAAGTCTCTTTGAAAACCTTTACTCAAATCATACAGGATGCAGGAGATGGTTATTGGTTATTTACTGTGAGGGACAAACAGTAGAACTAACAGGAGAGCAGAAGAGGGAAGACATTTGGAATAACATATTGGCAGAATTCACAGAAGTTTCTCAACCTAAGAAGGAACTACCACCCAGTAGGATCTGTGATCATGCCATTAACATCCAAGAAGGAGCTTCTATTCCCAATATAAGGCCCTACAGGTACCCTCAGTACCAGAAGACTGAAATTGAGAGGATTATTAAGGAGATGCTGGGAGAGGGAATAATCCAGAATAGCAATACTCCATACAGCAGCCCCATTTTGCTAGCCAAAAAGAAGGATGGGGGGTGGAGGTTTTGTGGTGATTACGGGGCTTTAAACAAAATCACCATACCTGATAAATTTCCTATCCCCATAATAGAAGAGCTACTGGATGAGTTAGGGGAAGCAACTATCTTTTCTAAATTAGATCAGAAATCTGGATATCATCAGATCAGGATGAAGGAGTGTGACAGGCACAAAACAGCTTTCAGAACTCATGAGGGGCATTATGAGTACCTGGTTATGCCTTTTGGGCTGACCAATGCTCCCTCTACTTTTCAGGCATTGATGAATCAGGTATTAAGACCTTTTCTAAGAAAGTTTGCCCTAGTATTCTTTGATGACATTCTGATCTATAGTAAGTCTATAGAAGAACATCAAGAACATCTGAGGGCAGTATTATCTGCTTTAAGGAAGAATCAGTTGGTGATAAATGTGAAGAAATGCTCATTTGGACAATCCCATTTGGTGTACTTGGGCCATATCATATCTGGAGAAGGAGTCTCAGCTGATCCAGCTAAAATTGAAGCAATGCTCTCTTGGCCAGAACCCAGAGATTTGAAAGGATTGAGGGGTTTCCTTGGGTTAACAGGCTACTATAGAAAATTTGTAAAAGGGTATAGCAAGATTGCTTTTCCTCTTACACAGTTGTTAAAGAAAGATAGTTTCTACTGGGATTTGAAAGCAGGTCAGGCTTTTGAAGAGCTGAAAAAGATTATGACAACTCTACCAGTGTTGGCTACACCATATTTCAACAAAATGTTTGTTGTTGAAACTGATGCATCTGGGACAGGCTTGGGGGCAGTCCTTATGCAAGATGGAAGGCTAATAGCTTACATGAGCAAGGAATTATCGCCAAGAAATCAGCAGAAATCAGTTTATGAAAGGAGCTTATGGCAATTGTTTTAGCAATTCAGAAATGGAGACCATATTTACTGGGCAGACCATTTGAAATCCATACTGATCAGAAAAGCTTAAAATTTCTTACTGAGCAAAGAGTAATGGGAGAAGAACAGCAGAAATGGACTTCCATATTACTAGGCTTTAACTTCACTATTAAATACAAGCCGGGTGTGGAAAATAAGGCTGCAGATGCTCTATCCAGAAGACAGGCATTGCAGTCCTTATTCATTGTTAATTGTCAAGAATGGGAGGGTCTAGAGGAGGAATTAAGCAGGGATCCTAAATGCCAAGACATCATCCAGAAGGTGATTTCCTATCCAGATAAGAATAAGGAGTTTCAGATCATCAAGGGCTTGTTGTACTACAAAAGAAGGTTGGTGTTACCAAGAGATTCTTCCAGAGTGTTAAAATTTTGGAGTATCATGATTCATCTGTGGGAGGACATTCTGGATATTTCAGAACTATGAAAAGGGTAGAAAACTTATTCTATTGGCCAGGGATGAGGAAGGATATAAAGAAATATGTGGATGAGTGTGCTACGTGCCAAACCAATAAATATCAGGCCCTAAAACCCCATGGTTTGCTACAGCCATTACCTATTCCAAGCAACATTTGGACTGATATAAGCATGGATTTTATTGGAGGACTACCTAGATCTCAGGGGAAGGATACTATCTTGGTAGTAGTTGACAGATTTACCAAGTTTGCTCACTTCATGGCTTTATCTCATCCTTATAATGCCAAAGAAGTGGTAGAAATATTCACCAAGGAAGTGGTTAGACTGCATGTGTTCCCTAAAACAATTGTCAGTGATAGGGA
This sequence comes from Cuscuta europaea, assembly GCA_945859875.1. Lineage (NCBI taxonomy): Eukaryota > Viridiplantae > Streptophyta > Magnoliopsida > Solanales > Convolvulaceae > Cuscuta > Cuscuta europaea. The sequence goes on from CAMAPE010000013.1 coordinate 5,574,235, forward strand.
CAGTGTTTTCTTGAGTTCATTTTGGTCTGAGCTTTTCAAAATGGCAGGAACCCAGCTCAAGTAGAGCACTGCGTACCATCCTCAGACTGATGGACAAACTGAGGTGGTCAACAGGTGTTTGGAAACCTACCTCAGGTGTCTAACTGGAAGGAAACCCAAGCATTGGAGTCAATGGTTACATTGGGCTGAGTTTTGGTATAATACTAACTATCACATAGCTTTGAAACAAACACCCTACAAGGCACTGTTTGGACAGGATCCACCTGCAGTTATTAGAGGTGATGTGACTTTAACTGCTGTGGAAGAAGTGTCCAGGTTGACTGCTCAGGGGAATGCTATGCTAGAGGAGTTAAAGGGGAATCTTGCTAAGGCTCAAAATTTTATGAAACAACAGGTTGACAGACATAGAAGGAATATCCAGTTGGAGGTGGGAGATCAGGTGTATTTAAAGATCCAACCATACAAGCTCAAGAGTCTGGCCAAGAGAATAAATCAGAAGCTGAGCCCATTAGCCCAAGATACTATGGCCCTTTTGAAATTCTGGAGAAAATTAGCCCTTTAGCTTTCAAACTTAAGCTCCCAGAGGACAGAAAAATACACCCTGTATTTCATGTCTCTTTGCTTAAGAAAGCTATTTCTCCAACTACTCAGTTTCAACCTCTACCTAAATGCTTAAATGAAGAATTGGAGTTGCAGGTCTTACCTGAACAAGTGTTGGACACAAGGATAAATCAAGAAGGAAAAGCAGAGGTATTGATACATTGGAAGAACCTGCCCAGCTTTGAAGATTCTTGGGAACTGCTACAGATGATGAAAGAACATTTTCCCACTTTTCACCTTGAGGACAAGGTGAATTTTGAGGGAGGGAGTATTGATAGGCATGCGGGTGGTCAGCCGATTCAATATTTTGATAGAGTTTATCGAAGGAGGAATAAGGGGGGTAGTTAGTTAATTAAATAAAGCTGTTAACTAACAGAAAATGTCGCTGTGTGGACTATAGCTATAAATAGAAGGTAAATAGTCTAATAAGGCAGGTTGTTATTCAGTTGATTGTAGGCCTGGAGATTGGGCATCTCGAACTGTCCCTGGCTTTGTATACTGTTTTGAGTTCTTCCCTATCAATCTAATGTTCGTTCTGTTGTTTTCTAGATAACTTCTACAATTTCATCTAGATTACTACCAGTGTTCTATCAAAATACTTCTCCTTCATTTGTTTGGGACTTTGGATATCAAAAAATGAAGTGGAGAATTTAAAAAATAAATTTAAGGAAACCCATCCCATCACCTCCCCTTCAAAGTTAGAGGGACTTGATAGGGAGAAGTATTTTTTTATTTCTTTTGAGATCAACATAGCTCAAGTTGTATGTCTTATGGTTTATTATTATTTGGATCAGATACATCATATTTAAAGAAAGATGAGTTATATATGAGCTCCAAGAGATATGTGAACTTCAAGAGATAAAGGGCATGTCAAGCAAGAATGAGTCAACATATATCATCAGAATGGGGCCACAAATATTTCTCGCATCATATGATATGCTAGAAAGAGATAATGCCTAACAACTAGCTTGGAATCCCTCCCAAAATAAATAACAAATCTAGATAGATATGATCCGGGAAATGTCACGGGCTGTTTGATGAAGAAGTTGGACCGAAGGTGTATAAATCTGTGTTCTGATTGAGATGTCAAACTCCCTAGGTTTGGATTTGCTTGAGATCCCAAAACTCCCTGAGGTTTTCTCTGAAAATCTGCTTCCACTCACTAATGAAGCTCGCTTTTATAGAATGAAAATGCAAATTCGTACAGGGAAACAAATTAACTAATACGAAACTAATAAAGATTTCCTACACTAATATGAATCCGCGATTAACAAACAAACAAAAACTAACTAATAACAAGTGACAAATAAAGCAATAAGATAATACAACACCCCTAATTTTCATCCTATTCAAACTTGTGGCTCCCTTAGCCTGAATCATGAGCTTCTCCATGATGAGGTGAAGCCTTGGGGCAATTTTCTTTTGCTTCTCTTGGATTAGAGGAATCAGAACTAATATGCATCTTCTTGGGTTGGATGAGAGTATGGCTTTGGAGAGAGCAAAGTGGATGACGCACATTCGTGTGGACAATTGATCACTTTTCTCTCTTTTCTCTCTTGTTCTTTTATCTTGTATCTTCTTTTTCTTTCTTTGTTCTTTTTGTTATTTTTATCCTTTGTCTTTCTTATACTCTTTTATCTTTTTATGTTTTATCTTTCTTATGTTCTTATGTTATTGTTGCGGCACTGGGGTAAATGAAAATGATGAAATGATGATGTTCTTATGTTATTGTTATCTTATATTTATCTTTATCTTATCTATTTATCATCATTCATTTCATTTTCATTTTCATTTACCCCAGTGCCGCAAAGGCTCCACCTACGGTGGGGTAAGGGGGGTCGGATGTACGCAGTCTTACCCCTATACTAAAGCACAGAGAGACTGTTTCCGGATGACCCATAGTGAAAATCGTGTCCATAATTGCATGGACCGACGGCTGCTTCATAACAAAGAAGCGCAAACAGGTTAGTGAGCCATTTTGCTTTATTCCATCATAATCTCAAACCAAAAAATAATGAATCTTTGGCTCCATTGCAAATGATGGAAATATTTCTACTTATCTATTTATCGTACTTTTTTTATTCTTTTTATCTTTCTACTCTTTTTGGCTCTGATATCATGGATCGATTCATGATAGCCGACCCAAAATCTTTTGGGAATAAGGCTTGGTTGTTGTTGTTGTTGTTCTCTTGAGGCAAGAATCAAGGTGTAAGTCTAAACAACCTTTTAAACTATCCGTTATGCAAAACCTTAGTCATATTTTCACAACACTGCAACCAAAATACATTATCTAAAGGAGCATGGACATAATACACTTTGCCTCATCCCAACCACTCAAGGATAACTCAAATATTTTGAAGTATACCTGTTTGCATGAAGTGCCTGAACACAAGCATAAGCAAGTTTCTTAACCCTGTGGTCCACCAATGCACGATTAAAATCATATTCCATGCCAGCAAAGATGCAAATAATATCCCCTGTTTGGTATATAGATTATTAAAATACCTTTAAAATTCATAAAAATGCTTATAGAAAAATGTATCATAAGGATGAATGAAAACAATATCATTGCAAAAAAATGGCATGAATTTCCTCAATAACTTATTCAACTCTGCTCATCTTAGACATGATACAGATATAGATGGTTCAATACTTCAGTTATAGAATTAAAAGCTTCTTCTTAGATATTATAGCCACATGCATATTGTGTGTAAACATCACTTCACCTAATCAAAACTCTGCTCATCTTATATCAAGTTGTGGTCAGATTTTAATATTCAGGGAAGTTAGTTTATTTAGCTGCAGGTATACCCAATTAGTCTATGACTACTGAATAAAAACATTTGCTTCCACATATCCTATAAATTTTATGGCATCAGAGCCACGTCTATATAAGACGTGACATGCACTAACTTAATTAGTGACCTACACATTTATTTACGTGAATATATATAAGTAATAATTAACAGCTTTAATTGATAGTAATATAGCATTCATGCAAAATAATATCCCCTGTTTAATTAATATACATAGATTACGTACTATGTAGTGTGTGTGTACATGTAATGGTTTAAATGCTTAGACCAGAATGTGTGATTAAGTTTTATTAATAAAAATTGAATAATAAGATAACTAAAAATTGTGGTTCATGTAACTATTACTATATAGTTCAGATAACGTACGAATTAAATATATATCTTCTAATTGTTACTAAGGTATATATTAAAGTACTTCAAAATTCAATATCACTTTTTATTAAATAAATTCTTATACTTTAATATCATTTAAAGTAAGAATACTCCTTATCTGTTTAGTGAGCTACATACTCATTAAATATTTATAAGTACTATTCTGAAAAGCCTTGCTCTTGATCTCGCACTCTGACATGAATACTCCTTATCTGTTTAGTGTGCTACATGCACTCAAAAAGTAAGAATAACATGTGGTTTAATGTCCCCATTCACTGAAAAAGGTTCTATCATTGCCTTATCCTCTATCACTCTAACAAATGTTCTTCATGTCCCTAGCTTGTCATGTAATCTCATGTCAGTTAGCAAGATTGTTCAAGAATATAACTGTCTGGTCATTTTGTTTCTACTGGTTGTCTGGTTGTGTTTTTCAGGACCAACACTCGGGGAGACGGAATTCCCAGCAATGGCTCTGGGAGCATGTGAAATTATTGGGATAAAAAAGAATCTTTAGAGAATTGAGTATTGAATCCAATAAGCCGATAAAAATGTTCCACGGCAACAAACCAGCAATCAGCATAGCAAACAATCTGATAGGATGACAGCTCAGCCACCTATTAAATATTTTAATAAAGTTTATCAAAGGAAGAGGGGAAGGGCAGTTTAGTAAATTTGCTCATAAGTTAGTTATTTACTTTTGTCCCTGCGTGGACACTTTACTATAAATAGTATGTTAGTAGCTAATAAATGCAGGCTGAATTTAGTGGATGTCAGAACTTTTTGGAGGTTGGGCCCCTCGAATTTGCCCTGAGCACTGTATCCTCTTGTGATCTGTTCGGTTGGATAATAAAATTCCCGATCATCTCTCCCATTTCTTACTGAGTTTTCTATCTATTTTGACCATTCCTATCACTGGTATCAGAGCGATCGCTCTTGGGGGGAATCGGAAAGTGAATTCCGACGGCAAGACAATCTGCGTACAGAGGTGGATGGTTAGAACGAGGTCAAAAATGGAAAACCGAGTTGATACCTTGGAACGGGAACTCGCAAACATCGCAGCTTCAATAGCGACGATGAACGAACAAATTCAGAGCAACGTAGCAGCTTCGATGGCCGCCATGAACGAACAGATCCAGAGCCTTCGCGATCAGCCCCGGGGAAGATCGCGATCACAAACTCGCCACCATTCGCGATCGACCCACAGCCCTGAGCCATCGAGAGGTAATTCTGTACATTCTCAAGCTCGCTCTCGAAGGATACATACTGGCAGGAAGGTAGACCTACCTCTATTTAATGGGGAGGGTGCTTACAACTGGATCGTGAGAATGGAGCGCTATTACCGACTGAACCAGATAGATGAGGAAGATAAAGTAGAGGTCGCTGTAGTTGCGATGGAGGATCGGGCCTTAAACTGGTTTCAGTGGTGGGAACACCAAGCCGAGGAGAGAACTTGGGAAAATTTGAAGGATGCGGTGATCCGAAGGTTTCAACCTGATTTAATACAGAATCCGTATGGGCCTATGCTGAGCTTGAAGCAAACGGGTACTGTGCAGGAGTACAGGGATGAATTCGAGATGGTTATAGCTCCCCAGAAAGACGTGGACAGAGGTATTCTGAGAGGCATCTTCATTAATGGTCTCAAGGAGGATGTTAAAACTGAACTAAAACTGTATAATTCCAGGTCCCTATCTGCAATCATGGATAGGGCATTGTTGATTGAACAACGAAATGATGTTGTGTATTGGAAACCTAAGGGGGAGGAAAGAGCAACATGAATGTCAAACCACCAGTATGGGGAGAAGGATTTAAGGCAAAAAGTGGACAACCATGGTCCAACACTGGAAGTAAAAACACTGCAGATAACAAAGGCAAACAGCCTTGGTACACTCCTGCAGGGGTAAGGGTGACTGAAATCAACCCCTCAGGTATCAAGCGGGTAGGGCCACAACTTTCTCAAGAGGAATATCAAGACAGGAGTAGGAGGGGACTCTGTTTCAAGTGCGGGGAAAAGTGGAGTAAGGAACACACCTGCAAACTGAAAAATTACAAACTGATATTAGTAGAAGATTCTGATGAAGAGGTGGAGTCAGAATCAACTGAACCTGAACTAGCTGAGGAAGAGGAGATCAATATGGAGTCAAAAACCATGCAGCTCTCTGTGATGAGCAGGGAAGGGATACCTTCCATGAAAGCTTTTAAGGTGAGAGGCAGTCTGAAATGGAGCCAAGGGGAATTTTCAGTAGAAGCATTGATTGATAGCGGGGCCACTCACAACTTCATATCTCAAGAACTGGTGGAAAAATTGGGCATACCCTACCAGACCATTGCTGGGTACAAAGTGCAGGTAGGGAACGGTGATAAAATCTCGAATAATGGCAGGTGTGATGGGCTGAGCTTAAGGCTGCAGGACACCATTATTAACCAGAAGTTCTATGTATTAGAATTAGGGGGTACTGATTTGGTTCTTGGCATGGAATGGCTGACTACCTTAGGGGATGTGGAAGTGAATTTCAAGAAGCAAATCATCACATGGCAACAATTGGGAGTAAGGCAGTCCATCCAAGGGGACTCACAGCTCAATTCACTTGAAGTATCTTTGCAGACCATGACTCAGATCATACAGGACAATGGGGATGGATATCTTATCTTATGTGAAGGCATTCTTACAGAAGAAAAAGAAGAAAATATGAAGGATCAGGGGTGGGAGGAATTGTTGGCAGAATTCAAAGAGGTAACCACTCCTTTGCAAGGGTTACCGCCCCACAGAGCATGTGATCATGCTATCAACATCAAGGAGGGAGCTGACATACCCAACATCCGACCCTATAGGTACCCCCAGTATCAAAAAAATGAAATAGAGAAGATCATCAAAGAAATGCTGCAGTCTGGAATTATTCAACACAGTAACAGCCCATATAGCAGCCCTATATTGTTAGCCAGAAAGAAAGATGGGGGATGGAGGTTCTGTGGAGACTATAGAGCCCTAAATCAGATTACTGTCCCTGACAAGTTTCCCATACCCATTATTGAAGAGCTGTTGGATGAGCTAGGAGGTGCCATAATCTTTTCAAAACTAGATCTCAAGTCGGGGTATCACCAAATAAGAATGAAGGAGGCAGATATACAGAAAACTGCTTTTAGAACCCACGAAGGGCATTATGAGTACTTGGTCATGCCCTTTGGGTTAACCAATGCCCCCTCCACTTTTCAGGCTCTAATGAATCAGGTATTGAGACCATTTTTGAGAAAATTTGCTTTGGTTTTCTTCGATGACATCCTTGTGTACAGCAGATCTAAAGAAGACCACCTTATGCACATGAGAGAAGTGTTATCTGTGTTAAAGGAAAATCAGTTGGTTATTAATTTGAAGAAATGCTCTTTTGGAAGGTCCCAATTGGTGTACTTGGGTCATATTATATCTGGACAGGGTGTGGCAGCTGATCCAGCCAAAATAGAAGCTATGCTCAGTTGGCCAGAACCTAAGAATCTGAAAGGGTTAAGAGGGTTTCTTGGGCTGACTGGATATTATAGGAAGTTCGTGAAGAATTATGGTAAACTTGCCTTACCTCTTACCCAATTACTCAAGAAGGACAGTTTCAAATGGGATTCAAATGCCACTACTGCTTTTACTGAACTGAAACAAGTCATGACCTCTCTCCCGGTGCTAGCAGTACCAGGTTTCAACAAACTCTTCATACTAGAGACTGATGCCTCAGGTACAGGGCTAGGGGCAGTCCTGATGCAGGAAGGGAGGCCCATAGCTTATATGAGCAAAGAACTATCCAAGAAAAATCAGTGCAAGTCAGTTTATGAAAGAGAGCTCATGGCTATCGTTTTAGCTGTACAGAGATGGAGGCCATATCTGTTGGGTAGATTTTTTGAGATCCATACAGATCAAAAAAGCTTAAGGTTTTTGGCTGAACAGAGAATTATGGGGGAGGAGCAGCAGAAGTGGACCTCTAAATTGCTAGGGTACAATTTTACCATCAAGTACAAACCTGGAATTCAAAATAGAGCTGCTGATGCCTTATCTAGAAGACCTATTCTACACTCACTCTCCATTGTCACTTGTCAAGAGTGGGAGGGGTTAGAGGAGGAGCTACATTCTGACCCTAAATGCCATGACCTGATTCAGAAGATCATCTCTCAACCTGATCAGCATCCAGACTTTCAGATTATTAAAGGGTTATTGTATTACCAGAAGAAGCTGGTACTGCCTAGGCAGTCCCCTAGAGTACTCAAGGTGTTAAAAGAATATCATGATTCATCAGTGGGAGGTCATTCAGGGTACTTTAGAACCATGAAGAGGATCAGCAATCTGTTTTATTGGTATGGAATGAAGACTGACATAAAAAAAATTGTTGAAGGATGTACCACTTGCCAAACAAATAAATATCAAGCTCTGAAACCCGCTGGATTGCTACATCCCCTGCCCATTCCCAGCAGTATTTGGACAGACATCAGTATGGACTTCATTGGGGGGCTACCAAGATCCCAGGGCAAAGATACAATCTTAGTGGTGGTGGACAGATTGACGAAATATGCACACTTCTTAGCTCTATCTCATCCCTACAATGCCAAGGAAGTTGCAGAATTATTCACAAAAGAGGTGGTTAAACTACACGGATTTCCTAAATCTATTGTAAGTGATAGGGATAGGGTATTTATGAGCTCCTTCTGGTCAGAGCTTTTCAAATTGGCAGGTACCCAGCTTAAATTCAGCACAGCCTACCATCCTCAGACAGATGGGCAGACTGAGGTTGTAAATCGTTGCCTGGAAACATATCTGAGATGCCTCACTGGGAGGAAGCCTAGACAGTGGACCCATTGGCTACATTGGGCTGAATTCTGGTACAACACCAACTACCACTCTTCTTTGAAATTGACCCCTTACAAAGCATTATTTGGGCAAGACCCTCCTGCAGTCATCAGGGGGGATGTGTCTTTAACTGCTGTGGAGGAAGTATCTAAATTGACAGCCCAAAGGAATGCCATGTTGGAGGAATTAAAAGGAAACCTAGCTCAAGCTCAGAATCTAATGCAACAACAAGCAAATAAGCATAGGAGGGAGATGGAGTTGACTGAGGGAGACAGTGTCTATCTCAAAATACAGCCTTACAAACTTCAAAGTCTGGCCAAGAGGATTAATCAGAAGCTGAGCCCCAGATTTTATGGCCCCTTTCAGATATTGGAGAAAATTGGCCCTGTAGCTTATAAACTCAAACTTCCAGAGAACAGCCGGATACATCCTGTGTTCCATGTTTCCTTATTGAAGAAGGCCTTAGCACCTACTACTGTTTGCCAGGACCTGCCCAAATGCCTTAATGAAGAACTAGAGCTACAAGTGATACCAGAAGAGGTGGTGGAGAGCAGAAGAAACCAGGAAGGAAAAGAGGAGGTTATCATACATTGGAAGGGTTTACCAAAATTTGAAGATACTTGGGAAGATGCACAAGTAATGAAGGATCTATTCCCTGAGTTTCACCTTGAGGACAAGGTGAATTTTCAGGGAGGGAGTATTGATAGGATGACAGCTCAGCCACCTATTAAATATTTTAATAAAGTTTATCAAAGGAAGAGGGGAAGGGCAGTTTAGTAAATTTGCTCATAAGTTAGTTATTTACTTTTGTCCCTGCGTGGACACTTTACTATAAATAGTATGTTAGTAGCTAATAAATGCAGGCTGAATTTAGTGGATGTCAGAACTTTTTGGAGGTTGGGCCCCTCGAATTTGCCCTGAGCACTGTATCCTCTTGTGATCTGTTCGGTTGGATAATAAAATTCCCGATCATCTCTCCCATTTCTTACTGAGTTTTCTATCTATTTTGACCATTCCTATCACAATCCTGTGCAACATGACAGAACAAAGCACATGGAAATTGACCACCACTTCATCAAAGAAAAAGCATGGACGAGGGGATTTTGCATGTCGTATACCCCAACCTCAAAGCAATTGGCCGACATTCTAATTAAGAAACTCCACAGACAAGCATTTGAAAACCTTCTAATCAAGATGCGCATGATTGATATATTTGATCCGACTTGAGAGGTGTTAACATGTGATAGATATTAGTATATATCCTAAGCTAATTATATCCTAGGCTAATTAGTCATTAATGGGCTTTAAATTAGATAGATATTATCTAGTACAGTTAGTAAGTTAAATGAGGCAGTAAATTGGATAGAGTCTATCTAGTTGTTAATGGTCCTAATATTTAGAGAAGTTGACCTATTTATCTGTATTTATACCCCATGACTTTCATGAATAAAATCATTCACTCCACGTGTCCTTTTACTTTTATTGTTATTAAGAGATAGACAGATTATTTTATCTTTTATAAAAGTATAGCATTGTTTTTATATCTTTCTAGTGCATCTAGATACTTCCAACAAGCATACCAAGACGTCAAAACATAAAGGGACAGCTCCAGTGCGCCAAGTGTGGCTCGCCTTGGAGGCTAAGGGGATGAATGGTATACATAAGCAGCCTCTTCTGACATTGCGCCAAAGGAGCCACTCAACCATTGAGCCAAGGCTCACCTCCAAGACACCAACAAATACAACAATAATCTGGAAAACATCTATTCATATTCAAAATTTTCAAGAATGCAGTGTGCATTTTCAAACTGTGCATGCCATAAAAGGGAACGAAACACAAATTCAAAGACGAGGAACAGTATAGTTTGAGAAAAGAATGAAAACCAGTATCGCGAGCAAATTCTTGCAGAAATTGGCAAGCTTCCACGAGGATAGTAAAATCAGCCGCACATGTTGGTTTCAAGAAAAAAAGAAGTTCTCGAAGAAAATCTGAATCTGGACCAAAAGACTGCCTGGGTGACGCAGAAATAAAAGAGGATGATGAAGACAATTCTAACAACAATGTGCGTGTGTGTGATCTGATTTTCTGTGAAACAAATGAATCAACCTCTCAACTTTCTGGCAATGCTCCCCATAAGTTTTGAAAAATGAGTTACGAACTCTGGAGCGTGCAGCTTCAACTTCTTTTCTTCCACGGAAGAATTTCTGTATCAAGTAGATTAAGTAATCAAGTTGAACAAGTATAAAAGAGTTGAAAATACTATAGAAAAATCATTAAGCTAGAAAGGTGTTAACAAATAATTACAGTAGATACAAAATAAACGAAAGAAAGCATAGGAGAAACCGTTAGATTAAGAATAGACAAAATGAGGATGGCATTGCAGATAAAAAACTACCATTTCTTAGGTTCAACATCATAGTTCCCGTCCTTGAAATAAGCCTATTATATTACAATGTTTCCTCAAGAAAGCTATGCATACAGCATACATGTCACGGGCGGTAAGGCGAGTCACAGCACCAGCTGGCTGCCATACCGCCTAGGTGACAATTAGGTGACTAGTCGCACATTATATAATCATATATATAATTATATATAACTATATAACATTCTATTTAACTATATTTAATTTGTAATTAATTATATATTATATATGATATATTACGAATGCAAATGTATATTGCCTAATTTATTAATACACAAGTTATTAATTTCAAAATTAATATACCTAATTTATTAATTTATTACATATCTAATTTATTAATATACAAGTTATATGCATTGCTAATATATCCTGTAGTGTGTATCTATACGTACTGTATTGTGTATACGAATCATGCATGTATTATATTAAAATTAAACTATGTAAACCTGTAGTGGGTATACTGCTTAGTGAGTAACTCGATATAAAATATATTATTATTAATATATAATGAAATAAGAAGTCTGATAAAGACTAAAGTGATAAGATGAATGAACGATAAAAATAAAAAGTTGGAGAAGAGGGCACATCATCTTCAACCTTGCGACGCGAGACGCAGCAACTACAGGTCGCCTACTCATCTTCAACCTTGCGCCAGAGGCACGAAGTAGAGAAGTAGCAACTAGTGATGCTTCGCCTTTAGGAGTCGTCGATTGGCCTTCGAGTTTGAGAGTCAATGATTGTCCTTCTGGGATGAGCTTCTAAAAACGAATTTATTGAGATTTCAAATCTCCCCTGGCGTGACGCCAGGATTGCGTCTAGGGCCCTGGAAAACATGTTCACGCCTGGACAATGCCAGAGGCGACTAATCTTCTTCCGGCGAGTCGATCTCCCCTGTCGACCCTTCTTCATCGCCAGGACGCCTAGTTAGCGACTAGGCGGCGCCTAGGCAACGCCGTGACAAGTATGGCATACAGAGGTTACACACAAACAAGAAACAACTAAAACTCTAAAAGTACCAAGGTTGATGCAAGTCTCAGATCCTATATGGTTACGCAGCACCAACTACCCCAAAACCAACCCATTACACCAGACAAACAAATCAGGTTTAGTAATCGAGCAACCATGATGCAACATTGTCTTAGGCACTAGGTTTCTCAGTAAAACGGGTAACAGGAAAAAAGCCAAATTAAGAACTACTACCTGTGTTTCTAAGATTACTAAACACCACAAACAGAGTCTCATCTTAGCAAAGATATTAAGACCTGGCACAACGCCAGTGTTTTTGCTGTAGTTTGTAACTTTGTACCTAAAAAGATAGACAATTTCTTCTTAAAGTGCATTCTACTCCCAATCTTCAAGTGATCCTTTCATTACTTCTCATTCTCTCAACATTATTCCCAAACCCCAAAGGTAGTAGCAAATTTATGCATTCTTTTCAGCTACACACCTGACCTAGGATACAAACTTAAGCAAGTCATCCAAGTACAAAGTGTTACTGTTTACTGTAATTTCCCATGAAAGAACTTTGCTGCACATACAGATACAACGGATATAGCACGCATAAATATTTTAAACGGTAAATAGAAACATCTCCATAGAAACCCACATTCTGGTCGGGTATGTAGCAAACCTGAATTTTGATGGCAGCGGAATTCTGCTGACGCAAGTGATGCCGGCGATTACGCTCCTGCCTAGCCTGTTCCACGAGCTTCTGCCTGTCTCGTTCCTTGGAGCTTCGGCCACCTAAATCAACTCGCTTCCGCGACGAAGGATCGCCGCTGAAAAACATTATTTTTGCTATTCGCGACGAATCTTACCCTAACTTGACACGCAATCAACTGATCATTGATTTTATATATTGCGGTTGCAGCAGAATGAGTCCGAGTGGGAAAGATGAAGAAATACTCGTCTGCTTGTTTGGGTTCCCTCTGTGCAGTCTACAAAAGTCCTCTGCTGAACTATATCAGAAGGCAATCACTCATAAATTCAAATGGCGCAAATTATACTAACCAAAATACTTGCAGGAGTGGAAATTGTTTCATAAAAGCAAATAAAAATGAGCATCACATTTACCTGTGATGTGCAATCTTTTAATAAATCTGAAAGTTAGTTAAATGTGCAATTTTTTAATAATTTACGATTATTTGACTTATTTTTCGATTGAAATTTAAGTTGAAATTATGTTGACATAATGTACAATTTGTGAAAAATATGCTCATAAAATTTCATAAAACACTTCCACCAAGAAACATCTCAAACGGCGGATTTTGCACGGCGGTTCCGGTGAGAAGCTCCCGATATGAATTGCCCACTAGATCATGTGATCGCTAAATGACTCGAATTAAGGTTAAAAGATGGGGTTTTCCTCTTAATATTATTAAATTAAATCTAATTTCCAAAAAAGTGATCATATTTACATTTGGATAAACATGTGACTAATACACATTTACATTTCCGCAGTGACATTTACGCAGTGACATCTCCGCCATCGCCCACCACTACGCCGCCGCACAACGCGTGGCCCCAATGCCGCCCAGCGACTTGCAGCAGCCCACACAACCACCTCCCTGCCTTGCTCGAGCCACAGCAGCCCCAACACCACCAGATCTGAAATAAGGTGATTGAGATCGACGAAGCTAGTGAACCAGATGTTGAAAAAATGTGTTAAAAATTGCATTAAATGGTCATTTTGGGGCAACTATTTGAGTGGGGTCCACTTCCGATTTGGGTCGGGTCAAAGTGGTTTCGGTTTATCCTTGTTAAGGGCTACAATTCGATATGTGGTACACTCAAAACGGATAACGGGTGAATGAGAAATTGATTCTCGAAGTTCACTCGTTGAAATGGAAAAACTGGAAAAAATGATGAGTTTCTAGTGTGTTTTATCCCACACCGAAAAACTCAAGGGATTTTCACCCCTTTATAAAGGGAAGCCTCTTTTAAGGAGTTAAGATTCCTAAAGGGAAAGGCTCTCTCTTACGCGCAGGGGGGGCGATCAAATCCCGAAACGGAGAAGAAAAACCGCGACACAACGCACAATACTTTCCTCACGAATTTCTTGAGCTAAAAACACCTACAGCTACTCTGCAAAATTCCTTCTGTGTTCATACTTGGTTCTCGTTCGTTGGAACTCTTGTTTGTGTGCTCAAACATTAGTTCGTAGTCATCGTATCCTGGGAAACGATTGTTGCAACGCTCCTAGCACCGTGGGAGGCAACAAATACGTTTTAAGGAAATCGTGCGTAGCACGAGCTTTGACTAATTCTGCTTCATCTCCTTTCTTGCTTTTCTCTAGTCATTTTATTTAATTAATTTATTTTAATTAATTTTCTTTATTTTCCGAAACACACCCAACAATCTTAAAACGTATTTGTTTGATTGTGTTACTGTGGTAAACAATCTTAAATCGTAGTTTGTCACTTTGGTGAACGGACTTATTTTTTTTTGTGTTTTTCGGAAAAACGTTAAAAAACGAAAATGACTTCTCAAGAAAACGAGATTGGTGTTGGGCAGAATGTTCTGAACGACAATCACTCTGAAAGTGGAGCACCGGTGAACAATGGTTCACAACGCGGTGCATCTGCTTTGGCCAACCAAAGGGATATCCCTATGGTGACCGTGCCAAGCAACTCTGTGGAGAAACCCGAGAAATTCAACGGGTTAAACTTCAAAAGGTGGCAGCAAAAGATGCTATTCTATCTCACTACTCTCGGTCTTGCTAGATTCTTGACCGAAGATGCGCCGGTAGCAACCGGGGGTGAGGTGGATGCGCAATCTTTCAACGCGGTTGAAGCTTGGAAGCATTCTGACTTCCTTTGCCGAAACTACGTGTTGAACGGGCTGCATGATGCTTTGTACGACGTTTATAGCAAATTAGCTACGGCTAAGGAGCTATGGAATGCTTTGGACCACAAATATAAAAGCGAGGATGCCGGCGCAAAGAAATTTGTTGTTGGTCGATTCCTTGACTTTAAAATGGTGGATTCGAAGACGGTCTTGAGTCAAGTTGAGGAGATGCAAATGATCTTCAACGAAATTCGAGATGAAGGAATGACAGTTAGTGAGTCATTCCAAGTGGCGTCAATTATTCATTTATTGCCGCCGGCTTGGAAGGATTTCAAGAACTACCTTAAGCACAAGCGAAAGGAAATGAACTTGGAGCAATTGATCCTCCGTCTGCGGATTGAAGAGGATAACCGGAAGAATGATGGGAAACTCCCAATTATTCATGGCGCCAAGGCCAACGTGGTGGAGCATGCAAAAGGCTCCAAAAATAAAAATAATGGGAAGAGCAAGCTCGGTCCCAAGGGAGGCGTTTCCAAGACGAAGTTCAATGGAAAATGCTTCAATTGCAACAAGAATGGACACAAGTCCTCGGATTGCAAGGCACCACGGAAGAAGAAAGACTCCAAAGTCAATTTGGTGCAAGGTGGGCAAAAGGATGAAGACATCATCCTAGCGGCTGTGGTTACGGAAGTCAACCTCGTTGGATCCAATTCCAAGGAGTGGTTTGTGGACACCGGTGCAACCCCGCACATTTGCTCAAACCGGGAGTTATTCACAACTTTTGAGCCATCAAATGGTGAGAAAGTGTGGATGGGTAACTCGGCTCATTCCGCGGTTGAAGGCGTGGGCAAGGTGGTCCTGAAGATGACTTCGGGCAAAGAGCTGACTCTCAACCAAGTGTTGTTTGTTCCGGAAATACGCAAAAACCTGATTTCCGGTTCGTTGTTGAACAAGCATGGCTTCCGCATGGTTTTTGAGTCGGACAAACTGGTTTTGTCTAAGTCGGGAATGTATGTGGGCAAGGGATATACATGTGATGGGCTTTTTAAGCTCAATATAATGACTATTATTAATTATAATAATAAAATCCCTTCTGCTTACTTGCTTGAGTCTTCCAATGTGTGGCATGGTAGACTAGAACATGTTACTTTTAATTCTATACGTAGATTAATTAACATGGAGCACATTCCTAAATTCACAATTGATGTGAAGCACAAATGTGAAGTTTGTGTAGAGGCAAAACTAACGAAAACGTCTTTCAAATCGGTTGAAAGAAAAACGGAACCACTTGAATTAATTCATAGTGACGTTTGTGATTTTAAATCAATACAAACACGTGGCGGTAATAAATACTTTATTACCTTTATCGATGATAGCACACGCTATAGCTACGTTTATTTATTAAAAAATAAACACGAAGCAATCGATAAATTCATTCTTTATAAGAATGAAGTGGAAAACCAACTTAATCGAAGGATTAAGACGGTTAGGAGTGATCGAGGTGGTGAGTATGAAGCACCAATTGGTGACTTTTGCGCTAGTGTGGGTATAGTACACGAACGTACCACACCCTATTCATCTCAATCAAACGGTGTTGCCGAACGAAAGAATCGCACATTGAAAGATATGATGAATGCGATGATAGTAAGTTCGGGCTTGCCACAAAATATGTGGGGCGAAGCAATCTTGACAAGCAACTACCTTTTAAATAAGGTTCCCCGGAAAAAATATGATAAAACTCCGTATGAGTTGTGGAAAGGCAGACGGCCTTCCTATCAATATTTAAAAGTGTGGGGGTGTCTTGCTAAGGTGCTTGTACCAACACCTAAGAAAATAAAAATAGGTCCAAAAACGGTGGATTGTATTTTTATTGGGTATGCACAAAATAGTAGTGCTTATCGGTTTTTAGTGTACGATTCGAATAATCCGGATGTACATAAAAACACAATAATTGAATCAAGGAATGCCTCATTCTTTGAAATTGTATTTCCATGCAAGTCCAACGATGGGCCTAGCACGTCAAAACGAACATTTGACGTAGCTATGGAAAATACTAGCGAGGGATCCGGAGAAGAACCCGAACCCAGACGTAGCAAACGTGCTAGAATTGAAAAATCCTTCGGACCGGATTTTCTCACCTACTTGGTAGAATTTGACTCGGATATTCTAACATGTATGGTAGAAAATGAACCGGATTTTCTAACATGTTTGGTAGAAAATGAACCACGGACTTATACGAAAGCCGTGACGTCTACTGAAGGTCCTATGTGGAAAGAAGCCATCAAAAGTGAGGTGGATTCTATCCTTAAAAATCACACATGGGAATTGGTTGATCTTCCTCCGAGAAACAAACCTTTGGGATCCAAGTGGATTTTTAAACGGAAAATGAAACCTGACGGTTCAATCGATAAGTACAAGGCCAGACTTGTAATTAAGGGATACAAGCAACGTGAGGGCCATGATTACTTTGACACGTATTCTCCTGTGACGAGAATAAATTCCATTAGGATGATACTAGCAATTGCCGCATTGCGGAAATTGGAAGTTCATCAAATGGACGTAAAAACCGCTTTTCTAAATGGCGATATAGACGAAGAAATCTATATGGAACAGCCCGAGGGCTTTCGTGTTCCAGGCCAAGAAAGGAAAGTGTGTAAATTAATTAAATCATCGTATGGATTGAAACAAGCCCCTAAACAGTGGCACGAAAAGTTCGATCATGCAATGTTAATTAATGGGTTTAAAATAAACGAAAGTGACAAATGTGTCTATGTGAAAAGCACGGTAGACGGCTATGTCATTTTATGTTTATACGTGGATGATATACTCATCGTGGGTAGCAATAATCTAATGATTAATTCTACCAAAAGCATGTTAAATTCTAAATTTGACATGAAGGATATGGGGCTGGCCGATTTAATCCTTGGGATTAAAATAATTAGAGGACGTAACGGTCTTACACTAAGCCAATCTCATTACGTTGATAAAATCCTTACGAAATTTAATAAGGATGATTATCAAGAGGCAAGGACTCCATTAGATAAAAACGTACAACTTACCAAAAATCGTGGAGAGTGTATTTCTCAAGTAGAATACGCTAGGATTATTGGAAGCTTGATGTATCTAATAAGTTGTACCAGGCCTTATATTGCCTTTGTGGTTAGCAAGCTAAGTAGATATACTAGCAACCCCGGTGATGAACACTGGAAGGCAATAATAAGGGTTTTGAGGTATTTACGTAAAACCCAAAATCCTGGACTGCACTATGGAAGATATCCAGCTGTACTTGAAGGGTATAGCGACGCTAGTTGGATATCCGACATAAAGGACTCTAAATCCACATGTAGATATGTTTTCACTTTGGGAGGTGCAGCCGTGTCGTGGAAATCCTCGAAACAAACGTTAATAGCTAGATCCACGATGGAATCTGAGCTAATAGCCTTGGATAAGTGCACTGAAGAGGCTGAATGGCTACGCCATTTTCTCGAGGATATTCCAAGTTGGGAGAAGCCTGTCCCTCCAATATGCATTCATTGCGATTGTCAAGCGGCAATTGGAAAGGCACAGAGCAATCTCTACAATGGTAAGTCTAGACACGTTCGTCGTAGACATAACACCATTAAACAACTCCTCACAACGGGTGTTATCACTGTTGACTACGTGAAGTCAAAGGATAACATAGCGGATCCGCTAACCAAGGCATTGGATAAAGAATTGTTGGAGAAGTTGTCACGAGGAATGGGACTAAAGCCCGTGAATTGAAAATTTCTATAGTGGATACCCAACCTAGTTGGTCCTAGGTTCAAAAGGGAATACTAAATTATAGAGCGAAGGATGGTCACTGTGGGGGTCCCGGACTCCTACCCACTCCTCGTTAAAACAGTGACTCCCGCACGAGGTTAGCAAAAACGTTTGATTTAATGATTCTAAAATGTTGATCTACTCGATAACATTGGAAGAGTATGCGGGATACTCGTGAAAGAATCACCTATGTGAGAGAGAAGAGGGCCGCTTCAAAGGAGAACTGTAAAGGCTCAGTTCTTTAGAAACTCTTGCAGAACCAGGACGGTGACCCATGGCCAAAACGGGCACACCCATGAGAACGGAACAAAGTTGGAAGGTTCTTGTGTAAAGATAAGTCAATGTTTACACGACGGCAGTATAGTTCAAGGACATCGAGTCTACTAGACAGCCAGTAAATAAACGTGTCTTTACAACGGAAGGTTCAAAGGATAAAACCTACCCCTCCGTATGCAAGGATCATCCGGTGAACACAATGTGTCCTCCTATCTTCGTGTCTTTTAAGTCTCGAAAATCAATTTTCATTCATGTGGGGGATTGTTGGAAAAATGTGTTAAAAATTGCATTAAATGGTCATTTTGGGGCAATTATTTGAGTGGGGTCCACTTCCGATTTGGGTCGGGTCAAAGTGGTTTCGGATTTTCCTTGTTAAGAGCTACAATTCGATATGTGGTACACTCAAAACGGATAACGGGTGAATGAGAAATTGATTCTCGAAGTTCACTCGTTGAAATGGAAAAACTGGGAAAAATGATGAGTTTCTAGTGTGTTTTATCCCACACCGAAAAACTCAAGGGATTTTCACCCCCTTATAAAGGGAAGCCTCTTTTAAGGAGTTAAGATTCCTAAAGGGAAAGGCTCTCTCTTACGCGCAGGGGGGGTGCCGATCAAATCCCGAAACGGAGAAGAAAAACCGCGACTCGTGTGCGCGGGCGACCTGCGGACACGAATGCCGTCCAAAAAACTATCTCTCAAGAGATACGGTTAATTTTTGTTTTCTTCCCTAAACGTTAATTTTTTCCCAGAAGGGCTCGAACAGAACCCCTTGAAGGGGTGTTCTGTTGGCTTCGGACAGAAACCCTCCGAGGGGTGTTCTGCTGGCTTCGGACAGAAACCCTCCAAGAGGTGTTCTGTTGGCTTCGGACAGAAACCCTCCAAGGGGTGTTCTGCTGGCCTCGGACAGAAACCCTCCAAGAGGTGTTCTGTTGGGGTCTTCTGTCACGCATTTCTTCCGTTACAACAATTAATGTCCAACGTTCTTCTCTTTTAATGCTGCGTTAAATGGACAGTTTATGGACGATTCAATGCCCAATGGACTGGTCATTGATGTCCAACGTTCAGGTCCATTAACACCCCATTTAACACACAACAAATCCTCCTATAAATAGCTGGCAGGTGCTTTGCAACAGACACACGGTTTGACACAACGCACAATACTTTCCTCACGAATTTTTTGAGCTAAAAACACCTACAGCTACTCTGCAAAATTCCTTCTGTGTTCATACTTGGTTCTCGTTCGTTGGAACTCTTGTTTGTGTGCTCAAACATTAGTTCGTAGTCATCGTATCCTGGGAAACGATTGTTGCAACGCTCCTAGCACCGTGGGAGACAACAAATACGTTTTAAGGAAATCATGCGTAGCACGAGCTTTGACTAATTCTGCTTCATCTCCTTTCTTGCTTTTCTCTAGTCATTTTATTTAATTAATTTATTTTAATTAATTTTCTTTATTTTCCGAAACACACCCAACACCGGAAGAAGAAGGTATCGTGCAGCGAAGAAGGAGAAGGTGATTCACCCTACGCCGTCGCCGCCACAACGAAGAAGAAGGCGATTCACCCTAGCCCAAAAATAGGGCTGCGACGGCGGCGGAATTGCCATGGCTGTGACCTTTGCAGCTGGCGGAGGCGAGGCGGAAAAGACATGGGCGAGGACGGCGGCGGCAGCGATCTGTCTACCTGTCCGCGGGGGCTACGATGACGACTTTGGGGGTGGTCTCCTATGCTCCTGCGATAGCTTGGGAGATGTTCCTCCGATGGCCTTGGGAGCTCCTGTGTTGGTTTGGCTTAAGAGACGAAAAGAATGGGCTGGATGGAAAGTGATGGGTTGGGCTCGGTAAGTCATATTTTTGGAAAAAAGGAAAAGTAGTCATTTTTTTGTATTTCACAAAGCTATTAGTAATATTTGTGTCCTTATTCCTTAAAAGATTATGTTTTTTGCTAAGAGTAATTGTATTCGTGATAACTAAATTACTATATACACCTCCTATTTAAATATAACAAGTAAATCTATTTCTTTGAAAGAAAGACACTTAATTAATATTAATTATAGAAATGACAAGAGACAAAGCAATCCAGTAGCTCAGATCTATCATCTATCCTGTGATGAGACATAGAACTGACTAGTCCTTGAGAACCGATCAAGGTCACTAACCCCGCAATCTGGTAGGCTAATCTATCAGCATTGTTGTTCATGCTACTAAAATTAACAGATAAAAAATACATGTGCATGAGGGTTTTAATGGGACACATTTAAACAGGTCACACAACTCCCTCCCACTTAAGTCTTCCCCTTCATTTTGACATTCGATCGCTAATTGATCGTTCACCCTTTCAACACATCTCCCCAAAACATTAGACCTAAATTCTCCGGTGAATCATTAGTGGGTTGCACCTTCATCATCTAAGGAACTTGGTCGACTTACCTTATGTCGCCTTCAAAGAGATTGCAGATCGACACATGTCAGATAGAAATTTCAAGCATGAAAACAACAAATCGAGTAAGTTCGTCCTTTATTGGTTTCCTGACTTTCTAATCATTGTTTTCTGGAATTTTCCGTTTCTTCTATATATAATATTGCTCCTTATGCCTGAGACAAAAAATGGATATATCTTATGTAATCATATGTCATGTCTGAACTTTATTTATTAGTTTTTATCACGAATCGGTATTTCCCTATTGTTCACTTGTGGCGAAAACAATTACTTCTTTGTCGGATACTATCCGTTTAATTTCCTCATGGTCCCTCTCCAACTCTCGATCTCCCTTACCCGACGTCACCCTGTCTTCTTGTTATGCTCCCTATCTTCATCCCCTCCTCTCCAAGATGTTCCATCCCTTTTTTCTTCTATAGTTTCCCTTCCACTAATTCGTCTCCTTATCAGCTCGTGTGTCTCATGGAGTTTGATTGTCGCTCCCCAAATACACGAGGTGAAGGTGCGACCAAGCTTATTAAGAGAGAGAAAAAACGACAAAAAGCGCAAAGCTTAGGCAAGCGATGAGTATGCGTTAAGCTTCCCATAAGTGCTGCGTGTGAGAAAGCCAAACTTTTTGTCGGTTTTCCGGCAAGTGATGAAGCGCAAAAACGTTCGCTTTTCGGCGATCCACACGAAAATGGTGTTTGTTCAGTCAACTAATACTAGTTAGTTATTTTAGTTTTACTTTACATAGGATTTCATGAAAGACAAATCGATCACTCGAGGTCATGTACATAGCCGCGAGAACTATGATACATTGTTCCACGGGTAGTCTTAGTCTGCTACGTTTCTCGATCGATTGTTGTTGAGGTATTCTGGTTTCTTCTTTTTCTAAATACGACACATCTTCTGGTAATTAATTCATGCTTCTTCAGTTCTTTTTTTTTGGATAAAATGTAAAGTATATATATCCAGAAAAATAGCATAATACAATGCATCATGATTACAATCAAAGTGCATATCCCGATACATGGGATACCACAAAATCAGTAGAAATCCTCAAAAGTCAACAGTTTGAACCTAAAAACATTAGGAAGCAATAATAATCTCAAAGTACATCAACACAAATTAGGTAGCCCTAATTTAACATCCAAGGAAAGAACGGAAAGGAGTAGTGAACTTTGAATCAAAGCAAACCTCCCCTTTCTTCTTAGTAACTCTCGGCAATCCTTCAAGGCATTTCGCGGTAAATGTTAGGCCCTTCTTATCCAAATCGTCTGTAAGACGCAGAGAGGTATCCACCCTAATCACACTAGCATGCACGAACCTAAACGGTTTAACAACTAGCTTTAGTGTCTTACCGTTTATTACCTCACATTTGATGACCACATCGTTCTGCTTTACATCACTTTGGTCCAAAACAGTCCTCTCGACATCTTCCAAGACAGCCTCGGCGGCTGTATCAACCTTAGAAATTCCATGGGCAGCTGGTACAGTAGTTGCAGTCCCCTGTTTTGCACATAGGCCGGCAAACCCGGTCGGATCTTTAGTATACCCGGGCGAGTGAGCAGCAGGTTTCGCAGCTGCTGCAGTTTTTTGAGGAGGCCCGGTCGGGCCAGAGGTACCCCCGGTCGGGTGTCCCTGGGCAGCAACTTCTATCCGAGTGGTCTGACTCTCAAAATCCTTATTTGTTTCTACTTTCGGTTCTTTTTCACTTTCTCCATCAACCCGTTTGGCTAGCTTCTTACAAATAAAAGGGTGGTGCCCAAATTCTTTGCAATGAAAGCAATAATTAGGGAAAGTTTCATAAAGCACACTTTGTTTGATTACCTTTTTGGAAGGTAGTCGTATAGGAAAAGAAAGTGGAGGTGGCTTTGAAACATCCACTTCAATAAGCACTCTAGCATATTCATTGTTTGCTCTCTCTTGAGTGATCTTGTCTGTGGTTATTGGGACCCCAATCATAGATGAAACCTCACTCATAGCTTCGTCATTCCATAGCTTCATCGGTAGTTTAGGGAACTTAACCCAAATTGGTACTTTAAGAAACTCCTCATCCTCAAACGAGAAGTCATCCGAAAGTTCTTTGAGCATTAGGAGTTTCCCAAACACATTGTAAGGACCGTCATGTAGTACCTTCATTCTATCCTCCTCATTTGTGAATTTAAAGATTACCCATCCCTTGTTATGGGACCTCACAAAGCATCTCACACCCCATGTAGCTTTAATATCATGGATCGCTTTGAGTCCGGGGAAATTTCCGGTGAAGTGTCCAACTAAGCAAAAGCCCCACATTTCGACCATGGAAGGTAGAACACGATCACCAAAGTCTAAGGTTTCTCCTTTAGGAGGGACATATCTTAGTTTGATGCCATGCTTTGGATCTCGATTATCCTTAAAAAGGATATTCCAAGATTTGCCCTGGGCTGCCTTTACTGCCAAAGGTTCTCTACTCCCAGCAGCATTTACTGCCTTAGTATTTCCACCTTTTTTTTCACCTTCTGCAGTTTTGGAGACAGACCTATTAGCAATCAGTTCAACTTCTGTAGAGCTCCCAGATCCAAGGTTGACTGCCAAATGTTTATGTGCAGTTGGGTGTGCCATAACTTCAGTCTGTTTAACAAATTTGTCCCCATCTTCAGGATTTTTAACGACATTTACTGCCTCAGTTGCAGCTTGCTTGTGAGCAGCAGTGACTTTAGTATCTCCCCCAAATTGTTGCCGGTTCACACCAGTCATCTTAGTCTTTCTTCCAGTCTCCTTTGCGTTCCCAGGAACAGGTATGTCAATACCCGCAGGTATTTCTGCAGCATGACTAGTTTTCTTTGTTTTCTTTTCAGAAATCCCAGTCATCAAATCCGGGAACTCCACATCGGAGTCTTCCAAGACAGCAAAAGTAGACCTGGTTATCCTTGGCTTTGCTCCCGTTTCCTGTATCTTCTTCGCAGACATGATATCACAAGTGAACAGAGTATTCCCCAAAATTGCCGACCTCCCTCCCGATTTGGTGTGCAACAGACAACGATGAACAGTGTCCAGAAATGAGCTGGCACACCGCCCCCGCTAAATAGCAGGTTCGTTCTTCAAAGAAAACAGCAAAAACACAACAAAGAAACCACCAACGTACCGCAGTAGCTGAATAAAACGAACGGAATTCAATTTTCGAATGAACAGTAAATTCGCGAACCAGCATCTGATATCTGAGTTTTTTGGCCGTCGTTCATCATCGTAACACCAAATCCAAGCTAAGGGAAGGTATTCGCTTCAAAATCCGACCAAGAAACCAACTAGAAACAGATTTAAATCTCCGAAATCAAGAAACACCGTGAACTTCCATAGCGCAAAAGAACTGGGCGAAAATTTCCCAGTAGAGAGAAGCTCTCAACTTTTGCTATCTTCTCAGGCCATGCTTCTTCAGTTCTTCATCTTCCTTTATGGCGATTCCGGAGCTGGTCATTTATTTCATGATTTTACTGAGAAAATCACATGGGGTATTAGTAAGTCTTGTAAGCTATAAACGAGTCAAGCGGTGGGTATTAATAATCATATTATTAGGTTTAGGGCCTGGATTCATTCATAAAATATATTTATTCTGATTATTTTCTTCCATGGATTGTGAGAAAAATTTGATAAATGTAATTTGTACTCCATGATTGAAGAACAAATTCAGCTAAAAAAAATTACACCAGAAATGTAGAGACAGAGAGCTACAATATTGGTACCATACGTTTTGTAGTGGTTAGACAATATGTTGTAAATTAATAACATATAAATATATATTTACACTTGTTTATGCACTATTTGTAGACAAGAAATGTCTAGAGCACAATATAAAAGTGAGGATCCAGCATGGGAGCATGGATTAAAAGTCTCACCAAATGACTACACGCGTGTGCAATGCATATATCGTGACATAATTACAAGTGAAGATATATATCGTCACAAACAACATTTTGTCGGTGGCTTTAGAAGTGTTAAGATGTGTCAAAAGTGACCTCAAGAAGTCAAAGTTGCCATGAAAGAGCTTCTTGATAACAAAAGTCAAAGAAAGGAAGCTATGAAAGAAAACTTTTCAACTCCTCATGTTTTTGATGATGATGTTGAGCAGATGGAGTCTATAGATGGAACAAGCAACATATCATCAACCAAAAGGTCCCATAATTTTGAAACGAGCAAGAGGGGCATAAGTAACTCTAGAAATTAACTTGCAAGAAACAGTTGCGGAAAAAGTTGTTGGCCCATTTTCACGATGGATTGCCCGTTAATTGTGTTAACTACAAGCTAGACATTACAAAAATTCATTGGTGTTGTGGCACAACATGGGTTGGGCATGAAGGTTGTTCCGACTTATCGTGAAGTTTGAGTGATGTATCTTAAAAAAAAGTAGAACATGTGAATGAGCATTTTAAACCGCACGAGGATGTTTGCAAGCAATATGGTTGTTCATTGGTGGTGGATAAGTGGACCGACAGAAGAAGTCGTGCTTATATCAATGTGTTAGTCAATTGTTCACTTGGTTCGTATTTTATTCAATCAATTGAAGTAAGTTTGGACACTCTGAATGGAGAGAAGATGCTTGAGCTCTTTGAAGTCTTTGTGAATAGAGTGGGAAGAGGAAATATCGTTCAAATTATATCGGACAACGCTTATGAAAATGTCAAAGTTGGTAAGTTTATTTCATACTTGAACTCATAATCTCTAATATATACTTCCTCCGTCCCACTAACAATGGGAAAAGAGGAAGTGACACGCAAACCAATAAAAAGTGCTTTATGTGATTGATATTGAATTGATAAAGTAAGAGTGATTTAGAGCCACACAAACTTTACCAAATTTGGTATGGGACAATCTTAGTGGGACGGACCCAAAAGAAAAAATGGGACAATCTTCGCGGGACGGAGGGAGTACTACGTACTTTAGTTGAATTTAATCATTATTTTTAATTTGTTATCGCTTAGGCTATGATTTAATGTAAAAGTACCCGAAAATTTATTGGACCTCGTGTGCTGCTCATTGCATTAATTTGACGTTCAAAGACATATTTGAGCTTAAACACTTTCAACAATCTTTCAAAAGATCTCTCAAATTATCAGTTTGCATCGACTCAAAGACAAAATTAATGAACTTGTTTAGGAAATTCAACGAAAAAAAAAGAGTTGGTGAAGTTTGCTAAGACACGATTTGCCACGACTTTCTTGACATTCAAAAGGTTAAAGGAGCACAAGAACAAGTTGATCAAACTTTTAAACTGTGAGGCTGCAAAGGAGTGTGCTAGAATTGTGAAAATGTCGTCCTTTAATTTTGTAATACGCTACAAGAGGCACTTAAAGTTGGAGGACCACTTATGTCAACACTTCAAATGGTTGATGGAGATGTGAAGTCGGTTATGAGATATGTTTATCCTGCAATGGATTTGACAAAAGCACCAATAGCCAAAGCCCTTAACAATAACCAAACCAAGTACAATATAGTGTTTGACACAATTGACACGAGATGGACATTTCAACTCCGTCAACCCTTGCACTATTTTCTTCAAATTTCCGGGTGAGACAATGATATCTCCTAGCATTAATTCCGCTAATCAAAGTGGTGAGAGGTTTTTACGATCATTTGGAGAGATTGTTCCGAATGTAGAACTTCAAGGGAAAATTCTAGTGAGGTGACCAATTCAGAGCCAGGGCATGAATTATTTAACAATTCATTTGCAAAGAAACAATGAAGTGTTAAGTCCCCGTGTTAATATCTATTGATCGATCTATATTATTTAAAAATATTAATTATTATGTCTTTAACATGTTAAACTTATTTTATAGTTGAATGGTGGACATGTTTTGGTGCTATTGCTCCCCATTTAAAGGAATTTGCAATCAAGCTACTTAGTTTAACAACAAGTGCATCAGGATATGAGAAGAATTGATGTGTATTTGAACATGTAAGGAAAGTTATTCTAATCTAGCATTGTAGGTCAATTTCAGATTTATTTCATTTACTCGACCAAGTATAATATTAAAACTACTCAACGGCTGCATTCCAAAGGGAGAAGCCATCTAGAGTTCAATCGCCTTAATGATTTGGTTTTTGTTAAGTACAATGGGGCTTTGGGACGTCGTTGGGAAATGTGTGATTCTATTGATCCTATTTGTTTAGAATACATAGACATGGCAAATGAGTGGTTGACAAATGGAGTTGATGATGCAAATGAAGAGTTGATCTTTGATAATTTGACACGGTACACCATATTCTCTTTGACACAATTCCAAAGAGAAAGACAAAGCCAAAAGTTCCAAAGAAAAAAGCTTCCACTCATAGACTTGTTGATGAAGATGATGATGAAAAAGAAGATGATGATGCAATCTATGATGATGATGATGGTGAAGATTTTGATGCTTTAGTTATGGATGGAGAAGAAGGTCTCTAACATCCTCAAACTTAATTATTACCTTTTTAAAATTTTTAAAATTAAAAATATAAAGGTTGTGTGCCAACAATTAGTTCTTATCATTTAATTTTGTAGGTGACTTAAATAGTAAACGTATAAAAAATAGTTAAAATTGATGAATAAAAAGTCCAAAAAAAATAGTGACAGCCTTAAGTTTAGAAGTCCGAACATAAAAACAATTTATGTTATTTTCTTAAATTGAATTGTTAGTTATATTATTTTGGCTTCCTGCGTTATTTAGTTATGTCGTTATGCTTAATTTTGATATTGAATACTAGTGTTTTAAAGAAAATGTTATATTTATAATTGTTAAAATATATTGTGCATAATTAGAAGTAACCGAACCCAACACCATTTACAAGGAATGAAATTTTAAATACATGATATGATATATATTACGAACTACTTAATTTAACCTTTGTGAAAAGATAACTTGCCTATTCTGTGATTTTATCTATCAAATTAGATTAGATTACTTAAATTATAATAGTGAAAATAAGTACAGTGAATATATGGATATACTAAATTTGAAATTATATTTTAGATTCATTATTATAAATAAGAAGTTAACTTTGATGGGAAGCACTACAAACGAATAAGAGAAATTAAATATGAACTTTTATGGCATGATGATGATGTTTCGTTATCAATATTACACACACACACACACATATATATATAATATGTGTGTGTGTGTAATATTGATAACGAAACATCATCATCATGCCATAAAAGTTCATATTTAATTTCTCTTATTCGTTTGTAGTGCTTCCAATCAAAGTTAACTTCTAATTTATAATAATGAATCTAAAATATAATTTCAAATATATATATTAATCAAGAAAATCAACTTTATCATGAGGGAAAATCGTAATTAACATATAAAATAACAAAACTTAAAGCTATTATGATTAATTGATTATAACAAGTTAGCATTCGAAATTAGTAGAAAGATTAAGAGAATTTATGTAAGTAGCCTTAAAATATTATTATGATAAAGTGGATTCAAATAAATTGTCTTTAAAATAGGGGAAAGTCAATATATATATATATATATATATATATATATATATATATATATAGAGAGAGAGAGAGAGAGAGAGAGGAGTTCAAATAAAAAGTGCCTTTTATATGAAAAGTGAGAATTAATCCCAGCCACTCATCTCAACATTTGGATCCGCCGCTTTGAATTAAGTACGTTTTTAACAAAAGTTTTTTTTTTTGTCAAATTACGCTTTCGTTTATTTCGTTACCCCTCTGCGCACGTCCTCTGTTTCCTACGCACATCCTCTCTCCCCCAATTCAACAAAATCAAAACATGATAATTGATCTTTCCAAAAACCGATTTCCGGATTTCCATAAAGCAGCCTCAATGATTATTTGACATCTAAGTTTGGTGTTCATCGTCGTCTCGTTTCTCCATCGCAAGGTAACGTGCACTTTGTCGTGGTATGCACTCAAAATTATAATCAATACAACAAATATACGTAGTATATTGAAGTAAGGTTCGTATCCACATGGAAAGGAATATTTATCTTTTATATTGTAACTAGTAACAAGGGGAGTTTTTAAGTTTGATTTGATTTAATTTAATTAATACTAAGATGAACGACTTATATAAGTTTAATTAATAGAGAGAAGTACTTGGTTTTGCTTTTATCCACTTAATGAAATGTTCGTCGATCCCGGTTATATCTTTAACTATCTTCCTCTCGAATACTCAACCGATGAGTATATCCAATTCATCGAGGGTAGTTATTAATAACGAGACGCGTTCATTAATAAAACTTACTACCAAGTCAATATAGAACACGCGCTGTATATTAACCCGATAGTAGCAATAAACTTAAGATGAAAACGATTGAAATTGATAACCTCAACACAAGCGATTTATTGGTTTAATCAATATAAATAATTCCCCTTAGATTATTAACCATGAGACGCATGCATTAATAATCCAAGTTTACTACTGTTGAATGAACCGAATTAATAACAAGCGTATTAATCGATTGATTCTAGTAATAATTAATATATGAAACAAAACTAGTTGATCCTTTAAGTAATGCTCAAAATATTAATATGAAATATGAATAAGAATTAATTAATATTCAAGGAAGAATATTATTAAAGAAGATGAATCCTACTATAATTAATATCAAGATGTTAACTAATTGTCATCTTAGCAACACTTCCCAACATTAATATAGAGGAAGAAAATACTACTATAACTAATGTCAAGATGTTAACTAATTGTCATCTTAGCAACACTCCCCAACATTAATATAGAGAGTCTTAAGGAAAGAACTAATAATTAATATTCAAGGAAGAAGATTAAAGAAAATAACTCACAACTTACAATTCATTAAGCTTCAAAGTAGCAAAACCAAGATGGAAGAGTTTAGCTCCACATTTGGAGGCTAAACATGATGAAAATATAAAGAAAGAACTTATCTAGACTGAGCTTAGAAGTATAAAGGAATTGGTGATTTTATTGTGAAGGAAAGGGGTGTATTTATAGGCTTTTGGGAGCTGCAGGATCTGATACCCGACTGGGTATATAGGATACCCGATCGGGTATCTTAGGAAATTTCCCATAAAGTCACTTTTCTGGGCATACCCGACCGGGTATGTCGGCATACCCGATCGGGTATGTGACAAATCTTTTACGAAATCTTGCTCCCACGTTCATTTGTTCTCGGATTTGATTTGGACAATCGAATCAAGCAAATACCCGATCGGGTATTGCTTATATCCGACCGGGTATAAGAGTATTTTATCCAAATCGAGACCTTTCTTGCCTCCTTTCACTTTCCTTGATCTTTTGAGATCCAATCTTAATCCTTTGGATGATCTTTGACTTGTTTAGCTCGGAAAAGTCCTAATCTAAATAATTTACAAATAAATATGAAAATAAAGTATTACACCAAAAGTGTGTAATTTCCACAACTACAACTAATAAAAACTAGTTAAAAATACAAACATACAATTGGAAATTACATGAATATCAACTACCCCACACTTAGCTTCTTTACTCGTCCTCAAGTAAAGTCAAATGTTTAACAGTTCCAAGTCCTCAAAAGTTCAACAATTAACCAGAAAAAACAAAAGACCGCCAAGGATAACATATGAGTTTTACATTGAGTGTTTAGCTCAAGAAACAATATCTTCTTGGGTTTCATGGTCTTCTATGCTCATCTCCTCTTTTCATCTTCAAGAGATTAAATGATGTCATGTAAAAACAAATATATCTCTCATATCTCTCATTTTGCCTGGGAGCCTTTTCAGGTTTTCATCCTAGCATCTCTTTTTATTTTTCTACCTTTCCACTCACTCATCATTTTTTGTAAGACCTTTTTGCTTAGATTGCCCATTTTTGGGTTTTCAACCTAAATAGCATTTCTTTGTGTTTTTTTTTGTGCGAAGAAAATAATGCTAGTTTACAAGGTATCAAACTTAAGTACGTACCAATGAGTGACCCCCCCTCACTTAGCTCGAAGCACTGTCCCTAATGCTCGTCTTTGTCATAACTGGACTGAAACGATCATCCTCGTAGCCTTGAATAGGGGCCCCTATTAGTTGAGCTTTCTCCCCTATCTCTCTTCGATGTCATTTATTTCCTTTTGGAAGCTTTGAAATTCGGATTTGGGGGTAGCGGGTAGGGTGTCAGTTTTTTTTTTGTAAATATATGGGGAGATGGAGATTTTTTTATGGTTTATTGTCCTGTAGAAGAGAGTGAGTGGAGTGTTTTAGTTGTGGTACGAGGGGATTTTGTGGAGTTTCGAGTGAGTAATGGGAGAAAGAAACTTCGAAATTGGAGGTTGGGGGAGGGAGTTCGAAAATTTTGGGTTTGGGGAAGATGAAATGGATGTTTTGGATGGCTGATTCGGGTTTAAAGATCGTGTACCCGACCGGGTACCCCGACATACCCGATCGGGTATGCCTTCATTTGTTCTTGTTCCAGGATTGGGCTCGATCGAGTAGGGGTGATACTCAATCAAATCTTCTTTGCCGTAGGATTGCCCGTAAATATACCCGACCGGGCATATTAATGTACCCGATCGGGTATCACGTCGGATTTTCAAAAATGGCACCAGGGTTGTGTACCCGGTCGAGTATGGGGTGTACTTGACCGGATTTTCTTCGCCGTAGGATATCTTAAAGTATACTCGACCGGGTAAATTAATATACCCGATCAGGTATCCGTTTTTATTTTTTTTCCTACCCTGATCGAGTATAAAGTACTCGATCCAAATCTGGCGTTTCTCTGATATACCCGACCGGGTGGGGTGTTGTTACCCGATCAGGTACTTCACCCTGGAGCTTGATTTCGTTCATTTTTTTGGCATGGATCCGACCGGGTAAGTGATTATGCCTGATCGGAGGTTTCCCCAAGCTTTCAAAACTCATTTTTTTTTTCTCCCCCTTTCTTTGGAGATTTGTTTCCCATTCTCTCAAAGTTGACATTCAAAAATAAACACAAAAACAAGAATGAAAAACTACATACCTTTGCTCGGAGTTGCCTCCCAAGAAGCACCTCGTTTAACGTCGCAGCACGACGCCATCATTGTGTTCAATCGTTCAAGCTTGGATCATGATAATTATTTTGACCCTTCACTTCGAAAATCTTTCGAGGATCAAATATCAAGATTTCCATTGATTCATGTGGTGAGAGTGAGGGAAAGATATTATCGATTAACATGATCAATGAAAAATGTTTTGATCTCTCAATTTTGGTGAAGATTTCAAAAATGTTTTTATCCTTTTCAATTTTATGAGTTTCCCTTGAAGTTTTTAGAACTGTTGGGGGTACCTCAAAGAATGATAATGATATATAATTGACCTTGAAACACGGTTCATCCTCTTCTTTGAACAGCTCGAGCTCCGTGTCTCTTTCTTCTTCTACTTCTTCTGGATTTTGGATGTCCTTTTGCATTTCCTTCTCATTTGTCAATGTGATTGCAAAAGTTTGCTGTTTAGGATCACATTCTATTTGAGAGGGAAGTTTTCCCGAATCCAATGTTTCAAGCCTACTCACGGCTTCGACTATTTGACTCACTTGAGTTTCCAAGTTTAAAATGCTAGACTTGGTCTCATTTTGGAATTGCACCAGGTTGTTTTGCATGGTGGTCATGTTGGTAGACATAGCCCGAACCATGTCCTCCGTAGACATGTTAGAGTTGGAGAATGGATCATACCTCATGTGAGGTACATAATCAATTTGTGCAAGGTATTCTTCTTGGAGCTTTGGGCAAAAATTGCAGGTCTTGGCATCTTGAGTTTCTGAGCTTAAGATAAACTCCTTTATGAGAGAAGCCAAAATGGAAATTTGACTATCTAAGGATGATGTGTTGGTATCCATATACTCATGTAAGCTCAGAAAATTGAAAAGTATTTTTTTTTAATATTTTTTAACTTTATTTTTTTTGAAATAAAACAAATAGAAAAATAATTGCCTTTCCCCGGCAATGGCGCCAAATTTGACGTGCACTTTGTCATGATGTGCACTCAAAATTCTAATCAATACAACAAATATACGTAGTATATTGAAGTAAGGTTCATATCCACAGGGAAAGGAATATTTTTCTTTTATATTGTAACTAGTAACAAGGGGAGTTTTTAAGTTTGATTTGATTTAATTTAATTAACACTAAGATGAATGACTTATATAAGTTTAATCTTTATATTATATAAAGCAATTGGGTGATCAATTGATTTTGCAATTTTCTCTCCTAAAGCAATTGTGGTGCTCAATTAATTTTGCAATTTTGCAATTGAGTTGTTTGATCCATCTAGACACACAATTAATATTTATTTATCTTTATATAATATAAAGGAATTGGGTGGACAATTGGATTTCTGCAATCATTCCCGCCTATTCCCGCATTGAATCATTCCTCAAGTCATAACATTAAATTAAGTTATCTTTATATTTTTATATAATATAAAGGAATTGGGTGGACAAATGGATTTCTCCAATTATTCACGCCTATTTCCGCATTAAATCATTTTTCAAGTCATAACATTAAATTGAGTTATTTATTATATATGGTAAGCAATGCATAATACTAAAGGAGATGCTTGAATGTGAGATGCATGCTTGACCAACGCATGAGACCTAAATGATCGAGGTATAGTAACTTTTTTTTACTGAAATTGAGCTACAATAACTTAGTATATCAATTTTATAATAATTTAATCAAAATAGGCATACAATTCAATCCGCTACAAGAAAATTGACTTTTTGGGATGAACAAATTCCGACCAATGTTAAATTTACTTGAATTATAATGAAGATATGCGTTTTATGGACCATATATATTGTCGTACCACATGTATGCGATCACAAGGGTAAATACACATAAAATTTGAACAAATTAAGGAGTTCATTATCATCGTCCATAATTGCTTGAATCCAATTACAATTCTAGAAAATTATTCAAATCTGTAATTACGTACATAGAATATCTCATCTTTACAATTTATAGAATCAATGGATATAAAAAAATACCCAGAATTTACAAAGATGTAGATACAAGAACAACATAAAAAAGTAAAAAATTAGTTTCCTCAAATTAAAAAGAGATATTACCTGAAATAGGACTAAAACAGTTTGAAAATTCCAAAATAGGACTATCACGTTTTTATTCCCAAAATAGGACTAATTACTATCATGTTTTGGCAGTACCAGACTTCAAACATGGCAGTATTTTCCAAACATGGCAGTAATTAGTCCTATTTTGGGAATTAAAAAAATGACAGTCCTGTTTTGGAATTTTGAAACTGTTTTAGTCCTATTTCGAGAACTTTCCCATTTAAAAAAAAATACTTTTTAGTCTAAAAAATGTTATTTCTCTTATAAAATAAAACTCATTGAGTAACAAATTTATATCAAAAAATACTAGGGTGAGCACATTGGTTTCAATTTGGTTTTAATATCAATTCGATTCGGTTTGAAACAGATCGGAATCATACTATGTTTTAGTTTAGTTCGGATTAAATCACTTCGTTACAATTTGAATTTGTTATGTTTAAAAACATATTAAAAATTTATTGACTATTTGAGTTCAGCTCGACCTTATTCAATTTCTTACGGTATCAATTAGTTTTAGTTTGATTTAATTTGATTTGAACCACACACCACTAAATTCAAACGAAATTGCGTATGATTTGATTTCGGTTCAATTTGGTACAATTTGGTTTACTCAAACCGAACCGGTTTGCTGACCCCCTAAAAAACACTCATGAAAGCTCATTCTCTCATTAGATAAAAACTAATGTAAATTTTTCTTAACCTTTTTTAATGTATCCATTTTTTTATCAAATTTGAATTTTTGCGACTTTACAAGACTTTTAATGTAATTTTTGAATATATAAATTTTATTTGCTAAAAATAATTTCATTATTAACAAGGATCACTTAAGTTTATGACCTGTCAAATATCGTAAACGCAACTGAGACGTTACCCGGGCCGAAGGTAGTATACAATATTCATTCAATCTCTTTTTAATTTGAATAATGTGAGTTGATTTTTCCCGTGCAACGCACGGGTTCATTGTCTAGTTAATAGAGATAAGTACTTGGTTTTGCTTTTATCCACTTAATGAAATGTTCGTCGATCCCGGTTATATCTTTAACTATCTTCCTCTCGAATACTCAACCAAGGAGTATATCCAATTCATCGAGGGTAGTTATTAATAATGAGATGCGTTCATTAATAAAACTTACTACCGAGTCAATATAGAACACACGCCGTATATTAACCTGATAGTAGCAATAAACTTAAGATGAAAACGATTGAAATTGATAACCTCAACACAAGCGGTTTATTGGTTTAATCAATATAATTAATTCACCTTAGATTATTAACCATGAGACACATGCATTAATAATCCAAGTTTACTACCGTTGAACGAACCGAATTAATAACAAGCGTATTAATCGATTGATTCTAGTAATAATTAATATATGAAACAAAACTTGTTTGATGGATAGTGTACCCGAGGGGTAGCTTATCCGAGGGGTTACTGCGGGGAATAACTTAGAGAGAAGTCAGAGCAAAAGTAGAGAGAGTGTATATTGATGTATTGCTTAAAGTGTATTGAGCGTGGTTTACAAATGGGGAAAGGGGTGCTATTTATAGCAGCAATAAATGCTAGATAAGGACACGTGTCAACAATCCGGTGGTCGAGGGGTCACCTCAACTGGGGCGGCACCGGTACTCGCATGTGGCCGCATTAAATGCGGTGGTTGGATGTGACGTTTTGTACTTGGTACGTTGATCCAGCGCATGTGGATGGGGGATTCTGTCGAGAAGGACGCCTTCAGCTGTAGATGATAGTCTGAAGGCTCTCCATCCCGGGGGCCTCTAGGTGCCGAGGGCTCTAATTGCCGAAGGCTATTGTTTTCGCCGTTTTCTCCCAGTAACTTCGAGTGCTTAAAAGCAGTTGTACTGTAAGTTTATGAGCCTTCGGCCATGGGAGGCGAAGGCACCCAAGTGTACGTCGTGGGCTGCTTGGCACTTGGGGCGCTGTGATTTGGACCTGCTGTGCTTCCTGGGCTTATTAGGCCTTTGTTATGGTAGTGGGAGTCTATGGGCCGGGGGTCCCTGGACCATATACTCCATCAAGAGTCCCTCACTCCTTTTACCGAAAGGTACTTGAGGGAAAAGGAGTAAAATGCGTTTGTCCTCTGATGCTGGTGTTTTGCTCTGTAATTTGTGGAGTTTGTTAGGAGTTGTCGTTTGCACGTTTTGCCGAAGGCAGTCCCTCAGACTCCCTCAGTCCCCCACATTCTGGGATTTTGAAGGATGTTGCTGCTTTGTGAGGATAATTTTTTATCATTTTGTGATTTTCCCGGAGGGGTTCTCCAGTCCCCCACTCCTTGAAGTATTTGTAAAGTGGTGAAAGGGAGTAGAGTGGTGCCGAAGGTTGAAACTTTTCATTTCATTTTGGGGGGATGCCTCGTTAAAAACCTCATTAGGAAAAACCCTGTGGGAAAAAATCCTAATGAGGGAAAAAGAGTGCACCGAATTCCCCCAATGATGAATCGAAAAGGTGAAACCTTGGTTTGAGATGAAGGGCAATGTTAATGCCGAAGGCTACCCTTGATCTGAGGGCGTGTCTGTGGAGTTGCCAGAGGGGCTTTGTTGATATCCCGGAGGGTCTGCTTGGAGCATTCCTCCGAAGGCATCCGCAGTTGATAAGCATGAGCGAGCATCCCGGGGACTGCCGAGGGTAGTCCCCCAGTCAATGAGGCTGGAGGCGTGATCGTTGTTGATGAATGCCAGTAATTGTCCCCATGTGCCAAGGGGTTCCCTGGTGTTTTAGACGGAGGCTAACCACAAATGAGGGGGTCTTGAAGGTGTGGTCCCGGGGGAATTCCCTAGTTCTCAACATACTGAGGGGTTTTTCCGTTGTTACCTCGGGGGCTCCCCTTGGTGAAGGAGTCTGAAGGCATGCATAGTATTGTCTGAGGGGTGCCAGCTGAAGGCAACGCTGCGTAGTGACCGCTTGAAGTATAGCTGTTGGGATATATGACCGTTGGAATATGACCGTTGGAGGTGATGTCCACGTGTCGTGTACCCGTTGGCTGGCTGCGGGCGGGCATCACCAGTTGGGTGAAACGACGGCATGTAATGATGACTTTTTTAACCGGAGGCCCGGTTTTCGGCCCAAGCCCGGATTGGGGAGTCTATAAATACCCCATGGCCTGAGCTCCACTCCTTGTGCGATTTCATTTGTAGCGAAGCTCTGGCAAAATATTTCTAGAGAGAGAAAGCTTCCTTCGATCCAATCCTCGTTTTCAAGGTCAGTTCTTCACCCGTTCTTCACCGTTTTAGTAAGTTCTGCTCTCTGGCCTTAGATTAAGTGTTAGAGCTCTTTAGGAAGCCTTTGGTTTAGAAAACCTTGTACTCTAGTAATCAAAAAATGTCGTCCCAAAGTGACTCGCAAGACATCTCAAGGGAGCCCTCGGTTGAAACAGAAAGCGTCTCCGAGGTGGAGTCTTCAAACGAACAGCCTTCGGTGGGTGGTGATTCTGCCGTAGCCATGGAGGTACAGAAAGATCTCGTTGCTGAAGCCGAGCCCGATGGGTTTGAGCAGGAGTGTGAAGACGAGGAGTTAGCCATCGCCTTCCAAGTGGCCGAGGAGGAGGCACAAAAAGAGATGATGAAGGTTACTATTACGGTCCCACCCCCGCGGAATGGTGATGAAGCTAGGAGCTCTAAGCCCCTAAACCCGACGCCTCTCAGGGTGGCCCCCGGGTGTAAGAACAAGAAGAACGTTGGAGCTCCCAAGAAAAAAGGCGGTGTTGCGGATGTTGGAAAACCCATCGATCTGCCCGAGGGCTATTCTTGTCTGAACACCACCGCTTTGGCGATAAAGTCGAAGGCTGACAGTGCGGAATGCTATGTGA
The DNA here is from genome assembly GCA_945859875.1 of Cuscuta europaea. Classification (NCBI taxonomy): domain Eukaryota; kingdom Viridiplantae; phylum Streptophyta; class Magnoliopsida; order Solanales; family Convolvulaceae; genus Cuscuta; species Cuscuta europaea. Next base: position 5,612,399 of record CAMAPE010000013.1, read on the forward strand.
CCCAGCTGCATGTAGGGCCTTTAGCTGTCGTGGTGCAACCTGGTCCCGACGATGTTCTCTCCTGGGCGCCCGAGGGGTTCATTGCGGTGCATATTCTCTCCGTTTCAATGGGCATTCGATTCCCCCTTCACCCCTTCCTTCGCAAGAACCTCCGGTTTGTGGGCTTGGTCCCTTGGCAACTCACCCCAAACAGCCACTCATATATCACTGGGGTTCTTCACCTCTGTCAGTCCCGGGGGGTGACACCTAGCTTGGACTTGTTTTTCCAAAGCTTTAATCTTTTCCGAGGAGGCCATGCAAATGCCGAGGGCTTCGTGAACTTGCAACAGATCGCCCAGTGGAGGCTGTTTACTAAGGCGCCTTCTTCTAACAAGGGCTGGAAGGACCGATGGTGCTATGTTAGGCTAGCCGAGATCCCCTTCCTGAGGGAGTTGCGAGACCGTTTCAGGCGACATGAGAGGGTTAGGAGCGCCACCCTTGAGAAGGATGGCAAGGTGCTTGTCAAGATTCCGGAGGGGCGGAATAAGAATGTAACGATCAAGGAATGCACCCTCGAGGATGATTTGCATGCCCTCGGCTTCCGGCGATATCGTTTCTTGGGGGAAACAGATGAAAAGTACCCCATCCTCGAGCGACCCTTCTAGGGTACAGGAGGTAGCTACAGAGGGCTCCATTTTTTCTGTACTTCGAATTTTTTTTTTGTAGCTTGTTGGCATATTTCCCGTGTCCTGACCCCTCGGCTTAATTTACTTGTGTTATCTTGCAGGTGCTAGAATGGATATAATGCCTTCGCCGCTTTGAAGAAACAGAAAGCAAAGGGACCGGGTAAGAAAGAGCCCAGTAAGCAGAAGCCCCTCAGGGAATTCTTGAAGAGGGGTGGTGAGCCCTCAGACGATGCTGCCAAAAGGAAGGCAGCAGCCAGCAGGCAAGGGTCCAGCCCCCGAGGGGAAGAGACCAAAAAAGGGGGATGCCGGGAAGAAGGCTCCCCCGGTGCTGATCGTGGATGAGCACTCCACCTGCGAGCCCCATGTTCTGGTGGCGACGACTGCTTCCAACCTTCCCTCGGCACAGGGGGGTGAAGTAGGTTTGCCCCGGGAGGACATACGGTTCTCCTTGCCGAAGGGTGCCGCCATTACACATGGCACCGTGGACCCTCAGGAGTTTCTGTGCAGGGCTACTCCTTCGCTGGATAGGAAAGCCCTCAGCAAGCTTGATGATGAGGCCCTCGAGTCAAAGATCCTCCGGTCCTCCCTCACTGTAAGCTTCTCTTTTCCTGCATAGTAGTCTAATTCCCCTATCTGTTGCATAATAGCCTAACTCCTCTATCTGGTTGTTAACAGGCTTGCATAGCCCTCGATGAGCATGCCAGGAGGTTTGATGAATGGCGCCTCCAGAAGGCGCAACAGGATGAGGCTATGAAGAAGCTCATCCACGACAATGCTGAGGCCGTGAGGCAGATGGCCCGGCTAGAAGGGGACCTCCAGCAGGCAAAGGCTGCGGCGGAGAGGGCAGCTAATGAGAAAGCTGAAGCCGAGAGGGCCGCTGCTGAGGCCGCAAAGAAAGCCACCGAGGATGCCGAGGCTGCTAAAGTGCAGGCTGCCGCCAGTGCTGTTGCTGCTTTCATGACCGAGGGGTGGAGGGCCGAAGACCACAAGGACTGGGTGGCTTCGGTGGTGGAGGCATCCGCCGACGGGTGGGTGAAAGGCCCCGGGGCGATGTGGTTAGCCTGCAAGGGCGAAGATTATTATGTTGGGGGGGCAGTTCTTCACCCAGGCCCTCGTCTACCGGAGGCTTGCCCGGCACTTTGGGGTGGACCAAAAGGACTTTGGTTTAGCTGTTCTTTGACAAGAGTGACAAAGTGCATTGGATCAGGAGAGGCAGTTAGAACAGACTTTGGTTTAGGAGCTTTGGCTGAGGGAACGAGTGTAATCATTTCCTTGAAGACGAGCTTGGAATTATGGACAACTATGCCATAGTTTTGGAGGCCCTTGGTGTCAAGGTTCTTGTGAATTATGTGGTAGGGCAGGTTATCGAGAGAAACTTCCTTTTTGACAAACAGGTGTCAGGATAGTACCAAAGGAGATCCCAACCTTCCTAGAGCGATCACTGATGGTAAACTTGAGATGAGCAAACATAAGGCCAGACAGGTTAATTAGAATTTTAGTGGCTAGGAGATACATGTAGGCAACTTCTAGCCTAGATGGAATCAGCCTTCCTTCCAGGCGAGGAATAAGGTTGGAGTGAACAAAGTAGAACAACAGTTTGTGAACAGGGGAAAGATTACTCACATGAAGGGAAAGACCGGATACATTTGGGTCAAAAAATTTTATGCCATCAATCTGGGTCACAGTGGACAGTGGCCATTCCTCTTTCTTGTATGGACACTCACCGGAATAAGGAACATCTAATGTCTTAGCGACTTCTTGGGTAGTTAAACGTAATTTGGTACCACGAACGCGAGAAACCAGCACATTTTCTTTAATTATAAGATTGGCCAGAAAATCAGATAAACAGTCAGGGTAAACAGAACAGCAATGTTTAGTTTCAAAACGATGCCCCCATTTTTGAAAAGCAATGAGCTCTACAAAGTCAGTGGTTTGAGATGAGAGTTCAGTGAAAGGAATAGCGATTACCTTTACAATGCCTCTTTCCATATATGTTGCTTTGAGTCTGAGAGCGTCCTCTTCTGCAACTTTCCCTATTTTAGGGAATTTTTTGGTTGATTCCTCTCCAGGGATGACACCTTCAGCAATGGCTCTCTTTCGGGTGTATTTTCGAGGAAGAGTTTTCCCGTTGCAAGTGAGGAATTTATTCTTAGAATGCTTGACCGGAGAGGGAGTGGCTGAGGATGGTGGAGCTTCTTCTTGTTCTCCCTGAGAAGTTGCAGGGGACGGTGGTAATGAACCGGATGGTTCGGAATGCATGTTGGAAGGAGGAGGAGTTTCGAGTTCAATCGGAGTGGGTGAAGAAGGTAGGGATGGTTGTGAGTTTCGTTTTCGTCCTGAGCATCGAAGTGTAGTTGGAGGCGCGCAACCCCTGGTTTTAACCATGGTGGTTAGAAAGGAGAAGATGATGAAGTTTATGGAAGGTGTGCAGATTTGGTGGGCGGTTGTAATGGAAGCCGAAATCTTTTTACATTTCCCAATATATTCTCAAGGATTTTTTTCCAAGAAAGATTTCAAATTAATTTCCTAAGTGGGAAGAGGGCGGTAGGTTTTAAAAATTGTGCATCCCTTTGTTAATTTTGGAAGTTCAAAGATTGATTACATACAAAGAACAACCTACCCCATATAAAAAGGATTCCCCCTATTTTTTTTTGGGAAAATGTAAATATATAGATAGTAACCAAGTTTATGTACATCGTATGAGCAAAATTTGAGGCATATCCAAGCATGGATACCCTATAACTTCAAAAGCTGTAGAGCTTATCCTCTAACTACTATCATCTAGCAAAATAATAGCCATCACCTCATGACAAAAAATAGGCTACTTTATAATTCAAAACGGTATCATATGATACGGATATAGCGAGAATAGCACTTTGTACACCATATACTTGATATGTGCAATTGTATCATCCAGCTTTAGCGATGCTCCATCAAATCGAATCGCATTTCTAGTCCTCCATATCCAATAGATTGTATAGCTGAACACTATCCTTGTAGCCTTTGCTCTAATATGTGCTCCGTTGCAATCTCTTGAAATCCATTTCACCGCACTCCTCAACGAAGACATTTGCCTAGAGATTCCAAGCCATCCTTTGATACTCTCCCAAATCTGCCCTGTACAAATGCATTCAAAAAATAGGTGTGGTACCGTCTCCGGACCACCCTTACAAAATGGACAGACATTAACAATATCAAGATAAACCATATTATCATATGTAGGTAGCCTATTACGATAGGCTAGCCACATAATGAAAGAAAACTTGGTTGGGATATATGCTTTCCAAATGAAAGACATCCATGCATGGGTAGTCCCTTTCATCCTAAGAAGGTCATATACCTTTGAAGAAGAAAGCTTACCATTGTGAGCCATCTTTCCAAGGTTGATAATGGTCTCGGGTATAGAAGGGTATTTAGATACCATGGAGTCTCGGATCAAAGCAATTCTCTTCATCAATTGAGAGTCCCTATTGTGTGGAACAAAAGTCCACACATCTCTCCCATGAAGATAAACTCCATTTACCCATCTTACCCAAAGTGTGTCCTGTTTTTCATGTATATTCCAAAGTGTACGAGACAGTAATGCATTATTCCAAACCTTTGTATCTCTAATTCCTAACCCCCCTTCCTCTTTTGGTAAACATACATCTTCCCATGCCACTTTAGCATGTTTACCCCCCCACAAAAATATTCTACATAACTCACAATTCTGTCCAAAATGGTTTTAGGAACAGGAAATATGCCTAGCCAAAATGACTGCACCACTTGGACAACCGACTTAATCAACTCAACTTTCCCAGCATAAGATAAGGACTTTGTATTCCATGCATTAAAATAGTCTGTGACCGTATCAATCAAAGGAGAGAATTGGGCAACAGAGATCTTTAGAGGAGCCAATGGAATACCAAGATACCTTACCGGAAAGGATCCTTGTTGAAAGTCCACCAATTGTAATATAGATGGCAGTTTTTGTGCAATGTTTCCCCCCACAAAAATATTAGATTTGTCTTGATTTACTAGTAAACCCGAGACCCTTCCAAAGTCATTTAAAGCATCAACTAGAATCTTAATAGACTTGAGCTCCCCTTTTGAAAATAGCATTAAGTCATCGGCATAGGCTAAGTGTGAGATCTTTAGTTTGGAGCATAAGGGATGATAGTTAAAATTAGGATTTGAGGTCCTAATAGCTAACATCCTAGACAAGTATTCAAAACATAACACAAATAGCATGGGAGACATTGGGTCTCCTTGTCTCAAACCTCTTTTTCCCTCAAACCAACCATGTAAGTTTCCATTTATGGATATCGAAAAAGAAGAGGTAGTCACACACTCCATGATCCAATTTACAAAAATGTTGGGCAGCCCAATTCCCTTTAAAACCTTTTCCAAGAAAGTCCAAGAAATAGTATCATATGTTTTCCTAATATCAACCTTAATCATGCATCTCGGAGAGACCCTCTTTCTAGTGTATCCCCTCACCAGTTCTTGAGCAAGGAAAATGTTATCAGTCATTTGTCTACCATCCACAAAAGCACCCTGTGATGGATCAACTACACTAGAAAGACAAGGGCCAAGTCTTGATGCTAAAATCTTGGTAATAATCTTATAAGTCACATTTGTACATGAAATGGGTCTAAAATCAGAAACCGAAGGAGAATGAGAGGTTTTGGGAATAAGAGCTACAATGGTGTGGTTAACCTGTTTGAGCATATTCCCAGACTCAAAAAACTCCTTAACGGCAGCACACACATCCTCACCAACCTTTCCCCAATTGGATTTGAAAAAAGCTGATGAGTATCCATCCGGTCCCGGGGCTTTTTCATTTCCAATATCAAATAGAGCTTCTTTGATTTCCAAACCAGACACAGGTCTAATCAGGTTGTCAAAAGCAGATTGGTCAATGGTTTTACCCGAAGCCATAATGTTTGTATCAAAGTCAAAAGAAGGTACCTCCGTGCCAAAAAGATTTTTGAAAAATACAATAAACTCCTTTGCAACCTGGTCCATGGACTGGTTGAGAGACCCATCTTGTAACCGAATAGATGCAATTGCATTTTTGGCTTGCCTCTTTTTAACAATTGAGTGGAAATACTTTGTACATCTATCCGATTGCAAAATGTGAATAGCCTTGGCCTTTTGTTTGAGATAGGCTTCCTCGGCCTCTTTGAGAAATAAAGCTCTTTTCTTAGCCACATTTAAATTCTCCTTTAGAGCATCATCAAGGGGATCTAAAAGAGCTAATTGATAAACTCTTTGATACTCCTTTTTAGATTCCTTTGCTCTTGCCGAGATGTGGCTGAATTCATTTGTATTTAGTTGTTTTAGGGGCTGTTTTAGGAGTTTGAGTTTACGTGCTAATCGAAATTGAGTCGTACCCCCAACATTCCTATTCCAAACATCCTCTAAAATTCCACCAAAACTTTCATGTTTCAGCCACATGTTGAAGAACTTAAACGGTTTAGAACCATTTTTGGTTGTGTTTCCAATACATAGTAGGGCAGCCACATGGTCAAAATCACATTCCATTTCAAAAAAATGGGCTCCACAAGTAATCCCATGAGCACTCCACAAAGGGTTAATAAGAATCCTATCCAACTTAGCCCAAATGGCACCTCTACTCCAAGTGAAAAATTCACCCGTAGAAGGGGCATCATCTAGATTAGTTTGGAGTTTCATCTCATTTAAATCCTTCATTAAGTAACCCGTGGGAGGAGCAGATCCTCTTCTTTCATGAGGGGCACCTACACAATTAAAATCCCCTAAAACAGTCCAAGGTCCAAGAATATTTGTGTTAAGTCTAATCAAATGATCCCAAAGAACCCTTCTCTCCATAACCGTATACAAAGCATACACAAAAGAGGCATAGAAATTAACTTGCGTAATTTTACACCTAAATCTAGCATGCACATGTTGGGTATCAATTTCCAAAATATCCTCTTCCACATAACAAGGATCCCACAAGATAGCAATTCGCCCCCCCAATCTTATCAAAGTTTGTAACATACATCCAATTTGACAATCTAAATTTCATAAAATTAGCAAAACTAGTTAAAGACATTTTGGTTTCAAGAAGACAAATAATACGTACCTTATTAACCCTTATGAAATTTATTATATTGGTTTGTTTTGAGGCTTGATTCAGCCCCCTTACATTCCATGATGTAATAATCATAAAAACAATCTAGTTTTTCCTTCCCTTCCTCTTGTTCGGCCTAGCCACCTCCCATTGCCTTCTCTTCCACTCACGGTACTCTTCACAACCCCTATACCTTGCAAGGAAAAGATCATAAACATTAGTAATAAAAGTAGAGGAGAATTCATACCCTTGGTCCGTTTGAGTAACTCCGGGAAGGGACTTTAGACAATCCACGGTGAAAGTTATCCCTTTGCGTTCTAAGCTCTCCTCTTCATCCAAATAGTTATCCAACCTAGTCATCATCACCTCCACATCATCACAATGCATCAAATGGATCTTCGGCTTTGCCCCCTCTTGGAATTCAATTTTTGTGATGACATCATCCAAGTATACCTCCTTGATGTCTCTTACTACCCGGATTGATTTTCTTTTGAACTTCCTCAAATCTTTCACTTTACTTCCATTGCCCATGATATGCCCATCTTCAAAATATCTATAAAGATAGTGTCTATACACACATCTCATGAACATAGATGTGTAGACATAATCTTTCTTCCTCTTTTTTACTCCCGGGAGTTGTTCTAAGCACTTTTTGGTGAAGTACACCCCTGGTTCAGTAGCTTCCACCACTTGTAGTAGGTGGTTCAATCTGGTTATGGGCTCGGTAACCTCATCTAGGTGTGCCACTTTAATGGTAGGTTCACCAAATTCATCAACCTCCATTTCTATGATGACTTCATCATCAAAGAAATCTTTAAAAGTATTAATCTTTCTTGGTTCTACCTCCTCATCCTCTTGCTCTTTCAATGTTTCATACCCCGAGGATACTTCTCCATCCTCCTTTGTATTTTGTTTCTTTTTTGGTTTCCTCTTCTTCTTCTTCAACCGGGCTGCCTTTATAAAAGGGTGCTCCTCCTTTGGGACATAGGGCTTGTCTAATGCCGCGGCATTAGTATTGTCCCCTTTGTCCCCTTCTTTTGCCGCGGCCTTGCTAGTCTCCCCTTTGTTTCTCCCTTGTGCCGCGGCATTGGTGGGTGGTACCACCTTCCCTTTGCCCTTATCTTCTTTAGTTAACCCTCTCTTGTCCATTTCTTGTTCCTCCTTTTCTTCCCTTTCTCTCTTTTCATTCTCGGCTATTACTTTGCATGTAAATGCACGATGGCCATACCCTTTGCAATGGAAGCAATAATTCGGGAAGGTTTCATAGATGATCTTTTGAAAGTGAAACCTTCCATTAGGCAGCCGCACCTTTAGTGTAAGAGGGGGGGGGGCTTAGAGGCATCCACCTCAATCAAAACTCTAGCATACCGAGATATGGCTCGTTCTTGTGTTACTCTATCCGTTGTGAGAGGCACTCCTACCCTTGAAGCTATCTCACTAATGACATCCTCATTCCAAATTTGCATAGGTAGATTGGGGAATTTGACCCAAATTGGAACTTTAAGGAATTCCTCACTTTCAAAGGAGAAGTCCTCCGAAAGTGATTTGAGATAGAGGGATTTGCCAAATAGTGTATATGGCCCTTCCATGAGGACCTTAGATCTGTCCTCTTCCCCTTGGAACTTGAATATCACCCAACCTCTATCATGTGTTCTAACTTTGCATGGAACTCCCCATTTAGCTACAAGTTCTTGTATTGGTTTGAAACCGGGGTATCTTCCCGCGAAGTACCCAACTAGGCAATGCCCCCAAATCTCTTCAATTGATGGCATGATCCTTTGATGTAAGTCCACAAAGTCCCCAACTGGTTCAATAAATCTAAGCTTCATACCTTTTGAGGGTTCTCTATTATCTTTGAAAAGAGATGCAAAAGGTTTAGGCATGGTGGTTTCGGTTTTGTTCAAAGGGACTGTTTTACCGAGGGCAGCCACATATAGGTCATTTATGTCTCCATCCACCTGAGTTTGAGGTACAATTGTAGGCTCACGGTTAACCAACACAACATCCAAAACAGCAACACTAGCATCCCCATTCAAAGTCTCATCCAAATTGCCCACATTTTGGTCTTTTTCCACCATTTCTTTGTTGGGTTCTTTCAAGCCAATGTCCTGTTTAAGAGGTGGTAGAGAATTTACCCCAGGTTCAGGAGGTTGGACCGCTATTTGAGGTTGAAGTTGCTTGGAGGACCCTTCGGAATCACTCGCATGAAGGCTCCCATCAAAATCCGAATCACTCATTTGCTCCATTGCCGAGAGTGCATCCTCCAATTCATTGTCCTTTGCTTTTGCTTGAAGCCTTGAAGAGTACTTCGTTGGAGGTTGGACCTCCTTCTTCTTGGCCGTGGACTTAGGCATGGTGTTGATTGCAATGAAATCGAGCTGAAGTCCAAACCATGGAAGGGGTAGCTAAAAATAGCAACCCCTTCTAAAACGGAAGTCTTTGAAGCTTGTTTGAGCTAAGAGTCCGTACCAATGGAGTCGGCTATGAACAGTATGTAGTTGTACGGCCTTCGTTGATGATGAAACAAAGTTGAGAAAGTTAATCCCCTCACCAAGGTGAAGCTAGAACCGTGCTCAAAATCAAAATCGACCAAGTAGATTTGTAGATACGTGCGTTGACCTTTTGCGATGAATAGTGAAGTTACGAACTGGTTTGCGTTGATAGAGCTGATATCTTTCGAATTACTAACTCCTAAGGAAGGAAAGAGTGATAAGGAAGATAAAACAGGCCCAGCAACAAGAAGTGGTGGTGGAGGTGGCAGATTTGCGGTGGTAGGCGGATGATTTGCGTGAGAGAGCCAAGAAGATGACCGTTGGTCACCAAATCGGGAGAGATGAGCTCTCAACGCTCACTAGAATCCTTCAGGCCCGGCGCAAAAAAAATGTAAGCATTGATTAGACCAAGTTCTAATTAGTTCTATGAATTAGTAACTAAAACATACTCTTTGTTTCCCCGATTTCGGACTGACATTGGACCACACAAATCCATATGAATTAGTTCTATGGGTTTGCTTGTGCTCACCAAATTCTTTGTTTTAAAAGATGATCGAGATTGTTTTCCGATGTCACAAGCGGAGCAAATATGATCAAGTGAATATTTTATTTTAGGCAGCCCAACTACCAAATCATTATTTTTAAGTTTATTCATTAATGAAAAACTAGCGTGTCCAAGCCTTTTATGCCAAAGTAGGGGATCATTGTCAATAACGCTTAAGCAAGTTAGACTTATGCTTGGCAATAAGTCAAGATCAACCTTATAGGTATTTTCGAGTCTCTTGCCTTCTAGTATGACTTGTTTTGATTCGTTATTAACAATGCGACATACATTATGATAAAAAACTACATTGTTACCTCGATCACAAAATTGAGAAATACTAAGTAAATTGAACTTTAAGCCCTTGACTAGAAAAACATTGTCTATTGCATGGTCAGGCGGCTTTCTAACTTTTCCCACAACAATGATTTCTCCTTTACTGTTATCTCCAAATGCCACCTTTCCTCCGCTAAATGGCCGCAGTGAGAGGAATAAAGATTTATCTCCCGTCATGTGCTTAGAACAACCACTGTCAAGGAACCAGTAATTGTTCCCCTTCACTCGGCGTTGTTCCAGGATTAAGGTTTAGTGCGTGGAACCCAGACCTGCTTGGGTTCCATTTTGTATTTGTTTGAGGAATATTTACTATAATTAAAGCTTCTTTCTAAGGACTGTTTCCGAGAGTGACATTGATACCTAAGATGACCGTCTTTGCCACAATGCCCGCAAATTCGGCTATCATACGTATCAACGTATTTGGTTTTCCAATTTCCAAAAAAATCATTGCCCCTTTTATAAAACTCTCGGTTAGGTGTTTGTCCATAACCAATTTTGTGCTTTTGAACCAATCTATCGAACCAGGTTGGTCCAGTTCTAGATTGCCTTTGATACGGCCTAGAACTGGTTTGTCCTCTAGTTCTATTACCATCAAAGGATTGGTTCTGAAAAGTCGGATTTTGATTCATTTGGGTGTCTCTTGGAACATATCCGAGACCAGCGGTCTCTTTTAAAAAAATTCCGAACCTTGCCTTTAGAAATGGAATCAAATTTAGATAGAAAGCTTTCTAAGTTTACCTCGAAATTCTTTTGGTCGGATTCTTCGTCGGAATTAGCCACGAGGCATAACCCTGCATGATTGAAACTCTTTTCACCTTCTTCCTTATCATAATCGGATGAGTCTCCCCAAGCTGCCATCATTTCCTTCTTGAGGTCTCTGTTGAACCCTTTATCTTCACTGGATCTTCGGTGGGAACTGGTCTTGGTCTTGTTGTAGGTTCTATCATTTTTCTTTTGAGGACAATCTTTTGCCCTGTGCTCAAGGGACCCACAACCAAAAAAACCTTGGTTATTAAAAGATTGAAAACCCCTTTTACCTTGCTTATTCCGGTTCCCTTTGAACTTTCGGTACATCTTTCCGAATTGCTTGGCAAACATGCTCATTTCGTTTTCTGATTCACTTTCGGATTCCTCCTCTTCCTCTCGAGCCTTGAGAGCTATTCCTCGCTCCTTTCTCACATTCTCGGCATCTTGTTCTTCTTGTAGCCCCAACTCATATTTCATGAGCGAACTAGTCAAGTCTTCAAGTGTCATGGTTAAGAGATCTTTAGCTTCCTCTATTGTCGTAGTTTTAGGTTTCCATACAGACGGCAAGCTCCTCATAACTTTTCTTACTTGATCTTCCATAGTAATCTCTTTCCCTAGTGCTGAAAGCTCATTTATAATATTAGTGAAGCGTGTAATCATGTCCCTAATTGACTCTATATGTTTCATTACGAGCAATTCATAATTCCGCATAAATATGTCAATTTTGGACCTTTTTACACGCGAGGTACCTTCATGCGTAACCTAGAGTAAATCCCACATTTCTTTTGCGGATTTGCATCCAAGTACACGATTGTGCTCAGCTGGACCAAGTCCACAAATGAAATATTTCAATGTTTGGGCATTATGCTCGAGTTTACGATAATCATCAGAAGTAAACTCAAATTTGGGTTTAGGGACAACCTTACCTTCGACGTCCACCTTAGTAATGATGTTATCACCTACCTCAATTACGTTCCATACCTGGTAATTCTCAGCCTTGATAAAGTTCTCCATACGACTCTTCCAGAATTTGTAAAATTTACCGTTGAACAACGGTGGTCATTGAGTCGAGTATCCTTCTTCCAATCATTCAACCATGTTCATGCTGCCGGATCTCTTCCCAAGGTATTAATCTTTATGTGGTGAAGACCGGCTCTGATACCAATTGATGAAACAGTTAACAACACAAGAGGGGGGGGGGGGGGGGGGGGGGGTGAATTGTGTGTGTGTGGAACCGTGGCAATTTTTCGCACAGTTCTAGTGTGGGGTTCAGGGAATTGCGAAATAGTAAAGTGCACAAGGATTTAATGAGGAAAAATCCCCTGGCTCAAAGGGATTAAAAAAACTCGACCTCCCTCTGAGGAATTTTAAACAATTTCACTAAAAAACCTTTTGTGGTTACAAGGTAAATTCTCCTAATCTACCCTTGAGCCACCCCAACTCTATCCTCTCTAGGAAGAGTTATGCATCTCTACCTTGCGGGTAGAGAGCCTCTCAGCTTTACAACAAAGCTCTCACATACACGACCCCAACCCGAGGAAGTTATACTTTAGCTTTTCCTCAAAATCTAGTTACAAGATAACGAAGGGAAAAGGAACTATATCTAGAACTCTATGAGACGGTCCAGGTGCCTTGGTCTTGATAATTCTTTAAAAGTATTTCTCTCTGTAATTACTCGGTCAAGCACACCTCTTCTTCTCTTGGTCTTCGACTATATATAGCCCAGAAAGATATCCGTTGATTCTCCTTCCCTTAGAAGCTTTGTAGACTTGCCTTAATATTTTTGAATTACTTTCATTCTAGTAGCTCCTCTTTTATTCGCTCAATCATGAGCAAAATTGATTCATGGTTTACGAGCCATCATATAAGGACAATAAGTAGCAACAAATTATTCATGTAATCAAATTAAATTGAGCTACAATGATCTCCATATTCCGAGATCCTTTCTAAAAGATATTCATTTAATATTTCAATCAAGGGTGATAATACCAAGTATAGCATGCTACAGACAACTATAAATATAGCAAGGTATTCATTTAGCACAAGTAATGATTACTTCCCTAACATGCATTAACCATAATGGGGGTCAACTCTCTAAAGCGGGTGCTTAGTCATACAAGAGAGATGTGCCACGTGTAAAACAATATAGCTTCATATAGATGAAATATAGGCAAACATATATCAATTAAATCACTTAGTATGGGCTGGAAAGGTTTGTGTGGTTATCATTCATTAAACTTTTTCTTACTCAATCACAACCACAGTTTTCCAATTTATTCTCACTTTCTTAAACCCCGATCCAAGTCAAATAGAGAAGTATTTTCCGACGGAGGTAGTATATTTCATTGATACAATAAAAAAACACTACATGGAAAAAATAGATCGACTAAATACTACTTCATGTGTATTACTACTTAGTAGTTGAAGTAATTTCACTTAGAAACGTAATTCAAACTTTATTTATTATGGAGTATTAATTATGATTATGAAATAATCATGAACCCATAAAATTAAAAATTAATCCCTTCGTTTCTTAAAACTTTGTCGATTTTTATTTTTTGGTTATGCGACTAACTTTTTCATTTTCCTTGTGAAGTAAATTATTGTGATTCTAGTTAATTATCTTTCCTCTACATAAATCTCAAACATACAATTTTTATTTTGTTAATATCTGTGTTAGTCAAACTTGACCAAGTTTGAAGAGACTGAGGGAGTATGTGTTTGATAGCTGAGAATCCAAAATGTGAATTACCAAATGGGTCATATGATTATAATTATAAGAATAAGAATAATTATAATTAAAATCTTTTTAATGTTTAAAATAATACATAAATACATTAATCAAAATTTGATGACATAAATACTACTCATATAAGACCATTAAAATTAATAAAATGCTCAAAGAAAAACAAGATACAGTAGTATTTGAGATAAAAATGACAATGAAAATTAATTTATCTAATAATTGAAAATAAACCCCATAATGGTTATTATCCCACTTATAGGTTTGTAGCTACATGTATAACATGCACGGATGCACTCAAGTATATTAATACAGAGTTTTTTTAATATGGATGTAGTGATAAGACTTGTTGATTATTTAGTTTTGTTGATGACTAACCTTAAAAAGAATTGAACACTATCCTTAGGTCCAAACAATAACTCATTACTTAACTAACCATGCAGGTGGAACCTTTGGATAGAACTACTATTGGAACGTACTTTGTTCTGTTCATAATTATCATGCTTGCCCATACTAAGTGATTTAATTGATATATGCTTGCCTATATTTCATCTATATGAAGCTATATTGTTTTACACGTGGCACATCTCTCTTGTATGACTAAGCACCCACTTTAGAGAGTTGACCCCCATTATGGTTAATGCACATTATGGAAGTAATCATTACTTGTGCTAAATGAATACCTTGCTATATTTATAGTTGTCCGTAGCATGCTATACTTGGTAATATCACCCTTGATTAAAATATTAAATGAATATCTTTTAGAAAGTATCTCAAAATATAGAGATCATTGTAGCTCAATTTAATTTGATTACATGAATAATTTGTTGCTACTTATTGTCCTTATATGATGGCTCGTAAATCATGAATCAATTTTGCTCATGATTGAGCGAATAAAAGAGGAGCTACTAGAAGGAACGCAATTCAAAAATATCAAGGCAAGTCTACAAAGCTTCTAAGGGAAGGAGAATCAACGGATATCTTTCTGGGCTATATATAGTCGAAGATCAAGAGAAGAAGAGGTGTGCTTGATCGAGTAATTAGAGAGAGAAATACTTATAAAGAATTATCAAGACCAAGGCACCTGGACCTGCTCATAGAGTTCTAGATATAGTTCCTTCTCCCTTCGTTATCTTGTAACTAGATTTTGAGGAAAAGCTAAAGTATAGCTTCCTCGGGTTGGGGTCGTGTATGTGAGAGCTTTGTTGTAAAGCTGAGAGCCTCTCTACCCGCAAGGTAGAGATGCATAACTCTTCCTAGAGAGGATAGAGTTGGGGGTGACTCAAGGGTAGATTAGGAGAATTTACCTTGTAACCACAAAAGGCTTTTTAGTGAAGTTGTTTAAAATTCCTCCGAGGGAGGTCTAGGTTTTTTTTAATCCCTTTGAGCCAAGGGATTTTTCCTCGTTAAATCCTTATGCACTTTACTATTTCGCAATTCCCTGAACCCCACACTAGAACAGTGCGAAAAACTGCCACGGTTCCACACACACACAATTCACCCCCCTCTTGTGTTGCTAACTGTTTCATCAATTGGTATCAGAGCCGGTCTTCACCACATAAAGATTAATACCTTGGGAAGAGATCTGGTAGCATGAACATGGTTGAACGATTGGAAGAAGGATACTCGACTCAACGACCACCGTTGTTCAACGGTAAATTTTACCAATTCTGGAAGAGTCGTATAGAGAACTTTATCAAGGCTGAGAATTACCAGGTATGGAACGTAATTGAGGTAGGTGATAACATCATTACTAAGTTGGACGTCGAAGGTAAGGTTGTCCCTAAACCCAAATTTGAGTTTACTTCTGATGATTATCGTAAACTCGAGCATAATGCCCAAGCATTGAAATATTTGATTTGTGGACTTGGTCCGGCTGAGCACAATCGTGTTCTTGGATGCAAATCCGCAAACCAAATGTGGGATTTACTCAAGGTTAAGCACGAAGGTACCTCGCTTGTAAAAAGGTCCAAAATTGACATATTTATGCGGAATTACGAATTGTTCATAATGAAACCTAAAGAGTCAATTAGGGACATGATTACACGCTTCACTAATATTATAAATGAGCTTTCAGCACCAGGGAAAGAGATTACTATGGAAGATCAAGTAAGAAAAGTTATGAGAAGCTTGCCGTCCGTATGGAAACCTAAAACTACGGCAATAGAGGAAGCTAAAGATCTCTCAACCATGACACTTGAAGACTTGACTGGTTCGCTCATGACATATGAGTTGGGACTACAAGAAGAACAAGATGCCGACAGTGTGAGAAAGGAGCGAGGAATAGCTCTCAAGGCTCGAGAGGAAGAGGAGGAATCCGAAAGTGAATCGGAAGACGAGATGAGCATGTTTGCCAAGCAATTCGAAAAGATGTACCGAAAGTTCAAAGGGAACCGGAATAAGCAAGGTAAAAGGGGTTTTCAATCTTTTAAAAACCAAGGTTGTTTTGTTTGTGGGTCCCTTGAGCACAGGGCAAAAGATTGTCCTCAAAAGAAAAATGATAGAACCTACAACAAGACCAAGACCAGTTCCCACCGAAGATCCAGTGAAGATAAAGGGTTCAACAGAGACCTCAAGAAGGCAATGATGGCAGCTTGGGGAGACTCATCCGATGATGATGAGGAAGAAGGTGAAAAGAGTTCCAATCATGCAGGGTTATGCCTCATGGCTAATTCCGACGAAGAATCCGACTAAAAGAATTTCGAGGTAAACTTAGAAAGCTTTCTATCTAAATTTGATTCCATTTCTAAAGGCAAGGTTTGGAAATTTTTTAAAAGAGACTGCTGGTCTCGGATATGTTCCAAGAGACACCCAAATGAATCAAAATCCGACTTTTCAGAACCAATCCTTTGATGTTAATAGAACTAGAGGACAAACCAGTTCTAGGCCGTATCATAGGCAATCTAGAACTGGACCAACCTGATTCGATAGATTGGTTCAAAAGCACAAAACTGGTTATGGACAAACACCTAACCGAGAGTTTTATAAAAGGGGCAAATATTTTTTTTGGAAATTGGAAAACCAAATACGTTGATACATATGATAGCCGAATTTGCGGGCATTGTGGCAAAGACGGTCATCTTAGGTATCAATGTCACTCGGCAACATGCCTTAGAAAGAAGCTTTAGTTATAGTAAATATTCCTCAAACAAATACAAAATGGAACCCAAGCAGGTCTGGGTTCCAATCACTAAACCTTAATCCTGGAACAACGCCGAGTGAGGGGGAACAATCACTGGTTCCTTGACAGTGGTTGTTCTAGGCACATGACGGGAGATAAATCTTTATTCCTCTCACTGCGGCCATTTAGCGGAGGAAAGTTGACATTTGGAGACAACAGTAAAGGAGAAATCATTGTTGTGGGAAAAGTTAGAAAGCCGCCTGACCATGCAATAGACAATGTTTTTCTAGTCAAGGGCTTAAAGTTTAATTTACTTAGTATTTCTCAATTTTGTGATAGAGGTAACAATGTAGTTTTTTATCATAATGTATGTCGCATTGTTAATAACGAATCACAACAAGTCATACTAGAAGGCAAGAGACTCGAAAATACCTATAAGGTTGATCTTGACTTATTGCCAAGCATAAGTATAACTTGCTTAAGCGTTATTGACAATGATCCCCTACTTTGGCATAAAAGGCTTGGACACGCTAGTTTTTCATTAATGAATAAACTTAAAAATAATGATTTGGTAGTTGGGTTGCCTAAAATAAAATATTCACTTGATCATATTTGCTCCGCTTGTGCCAGCGGAAAACAATCTCGATCATCTTTTAAAACAAAGAATTTGGTGAGCACAAACAAGCCCATAAAACTAATTCATATGGATTTGTGTGGTCCAATGTCAGTCCGAAGTCGGGGAAACAAAGAGTATGTTTTAGTTATTGTTGATGACTTTTCACGATATACTTGGACTATCTTTCTTGCAAGCAAGAAAGATACGTCTAATGAGTTTGTTATTTTTGCAAGGAAAGTTGAGCATCAAACAGGGTTGCAACTAATTAAGATTCGATCGGATCATGGAACTGAGTTTGACAACTCACTCTTTGATACATTCTGCAAGGAACGAGGCATAGAACACAATTTCTCTGCCCCTAGAACTCCGCAACAAAACGGGGTTGTGGAACGCAAGAATATAACTGTTGGAGATATTTTATTGTGAATCAAGTTGGTCATAGATTAGCTTTATATTTAATCCTTGTATTTAAATAGTGCATAAATTAGATAGAAATCAGGCCAAGTGTTAGGCCCATTTAAACAGGCCAAAAGCCTGTTTCGCCTAACCTAAACCTCGCCTATAAAAAGGGAGCCGAGGTTTAGGAAAAGGTTGAACGTCGTACTTATTATTCATAGCCTTACGCTTATATCATTCTGTTGTACGTTCCACGGTTTATCAAAGAAGGTTTTACGGTGATTCATTCTGTGTTCATCTTTACGTTTAATCTTCCTTGTTAGATCGATTATTCATTGCTGTGACAGAAACAGGGACTAACAATTGGTATCAGAGCGGAGGCGTGAAACAGGTTGGATCTGTCTGCGATTTTTAGATTTATCGAAGAACTGCTCTATTTTTTCTTCAGTTTTTCTATATGTAGAGATTTGCTCCTGTAATCTCGTTTGTGAACGAAATTTTGTAAAAATCATACTGTTGGATTCGCCTTTCAAAACCGATCCAGCAGCATACCTCTTTTTTCGTTTTCTGCAATTTTTGTTTTTCGAAGATCTCTACATTGAGATCTCGAAATCCTCTTTTTTCACTGCTGCAGAAACGTTTTTGGCTTTAAACTGGTACAAGAGAATCTCGACTTTCAGGGCTATTCAGAACAGGTTTCAGATTTTCAAAAATCAATGTTTTCGTTTTGCAGGATCTCGACATTTAGGGACTCGATTTCTTCTTCTCGACATTTGAGATCTCGAGATTTGCATCTCGACATCTTGATCTCGAGATTTGCATCTCGACATCTTGATCTCGAGATTTGAATCTCGAAATCTTGATCTCGAGATTTGCATCTCGACATCTTGATCTCGAGATTTGAATCTCGAAATCAAGATCTCGAGATTTGAATCTCGAAATCAAGATCTCGAGATTTGAATCTCGAAATCAAGATCTCGAGATTTGAATCTCGAAATCAAGATCTCGAGATTTGAATCTCGAAATCAAGATCTCGAGATTTGTGATCTCGAGATTTGGAATTTCGAGTTTAGGAATTTCGAGTTTTGGGATTTCGACATTTGGGATCTCGATGTTTTGGATCTCGACATTCTGAAGATTTCGAGATTTTCAAAATTTCTCGATGTTTTGAATCTTTCAAAGTTTGCAGTTTCTTGGAACTCATAATTCGAATCTTGACATCCTTTGCAGTTCATCGAAGCTTTACATTGTAAGGATCTCTAAATGATTCCCTGCTTATATATGTTTCATGAGTTTTCGATGTTCTGATGTTTTTCAAACAGCAAGTTTTCGAGATTATGATGTTTTCTAAACTCCAAAGTTTTCGATGTTCAAACATTTTGAAATTCTGCAGATTTCGATATTCTGAGGTTTGTTTTGCAGGTGGATTTAGCCATTATTCTTCGAGGCAATCTCTAGAATTTTGTTTAAAATCCACCTTCTCTCGACATTCAACATCAAGCACCTCATCTTCGAAGAAATTCCTCAAAAACTCAAAATTAGAGATTTTCTGCGACACCGCACTGTTTTGGCCATATCTTTTGACTCGGTGATCCGATTTGAGCAAACTTTTTTTTTGTTGGAAAGCTAACGCAAAGATCTACATTAATTCTAGGGCTACGCCGCAGAACCCATTCTCACGCGCCCTCACTCGCAGTCTTTGAGGGCCAAAACGTTAGTTTTCTGACAAACTTTGTAAATCACCGATGTCCAGGTCAAAACTTAGGCAAATCTGTTCAAATTCTTTCAAAGTCCACCCTGAGGTCAAAGCTTTTCTAAACTTCAATGTAAAGGTCTGAAAATCGTAGATAATTCAATCTACCTCGCGTCAACGGTCATCTTACAACAATCAACAATCAACTGCTGAAGCCTCCCCTGACTCATCAACATTATGTGATCATCAACATGCTGAAATTCTACATGGTGAGCTCAGGAAACCGTCATGTGTGGTACTTGTTCAGATTGCTCCACACACATGGCGGGGATGACAAGCTGTGAGCAATCAAACCTTGCACATTCTGAGGGGGAGTTTCAGTTTTCTCCTCTTGGCGCCTTACACCGACAAAGCAAGGAATCTCTCAAAGGATGCAACATTTTAGGGGGAGTGTTCAATGTTATCCTCCCCGGCGCCTAACAATGACAAAGCATTCCGAGTGCTCCAGTTGAGGGGGAGTACAGAGAGAAAATGAGAAAGTAATGAGAGAACATGTCCCTATGGCTTAGTAAACCCAACTAAGCCTACCCAAGGGACAAAGCCGAGCGTAAATGCGTAAGTGAGCGAGTGAGTGAGTGAACATTATGAGCATTAGGAAGCAGAAGGCTCGAGTGAGAAGGAAACAATTATCAATGATGAGTCTGCTACCTCAATTGCCTGCTATGAATTGAACATTTGCTCCTAGCCACTAAAATACTCTGGACTATCCCCATAGGTTCAGGACTGAATTTATTCAGATCCCGGGTAGAAGTCGCTGCATTTTGTCCAAACGGCGCATGCACAACCCTACCCTAGACCACTCTCTTGTCTCCCAACAGACAGGTGTTTAATCATAGCTCACGGGGAACCGCATCTCTCATTACTGTCTCCTTCCGAGGCAAGTAATACTGACTACAGTGGCCTCAGCCCCATGCCACTGAACTTTCATTGATCACGTCGTGTCTAGTTCTCACTCCCAAATGTTTTGAAATTTTCTAGGACACAGACACATTTTAGAGTCAGTTGCTAGTCTTCAAGACTTGCGAGAACTTCCATAGGGCTCATCTAATACAGATGTAGACCAATAATTGGAAGGAAGTCCTGCTGTTGCAACATAAGAATCACCAACATTTTCAGGCCATTGCTTTAGAGTTTATCTCTATAGTGATGATAACGGGCGTCTTCACGACCCCGGGGGGCTACGTTATCTTTTTTAGATTCTGCTTGTTTTTCATGTTTTTATTTCCACAGAATAAAAGAATAAAAGCATGACGTCCCGATTCATCGGATCGTCATGAGGGGGAGAGTGGTCCATGTGCTGTTAACACTGAACAAATCATTCTGGGACACCTCACTCCTCCATCACAAAATTCAACACCCTCTCTACTATCTCCGCAACT
This sequence comes from Cuscuta europaea, assembly GCA_945859875.1. Lineage (NCBI taxonomy): Eukaryota > Viridiplantae > Streptophyta > Magnoliopsida > Solanales > Convolvulaceae > Cuscuta > Cuscuta europaea. The sequence continues at coordinate 5,633,264 of CAMAPE010000013.1, forward strand.
CAAATCAAATGGTCAGCTACACTCACAAATCAACCATCATTATGTTCCGCTGTGCCACCGACAAGTTCTCCTCAAATGCATTCATTCTAAATAGTCAAAAAGACTACATTGTGGAGGAGACAGAGGTCAAATACTCGTGTCCTGAAGATGAATTCCATGGACGTCTCCTATTCCACAAAGAATATTCATTCTAGAGGCGTCACCGGACTTCATCCAAGCTGATCAAGAGCAACTTCTGGAAGGCAAGGACTACATGCAAGATACAGAAGGTCCCTCAACCCCCGGCATCAAAGATCAAATTTTCAAGAAGACATCAAAGGGGAGATTGCAAGGATTTCTTCAGATAGCCTTCCTCAGAAGTCAAGTTCAAAGACAAAGGAAGCTCAATAACAACAAAGACAAAGATATCGGCGCTGCAATGCTAATTCAACACGATTGATCACCAAGGGGGAGATTGTTGGGAATATTTTATGGTGTTCAATCTAGTTAGTTATCTTTGTATTTGTGTAGTTATTAATTAAACGTGTAATACGGGCCACAAATGTATATCAGCCCGTGGGCTTCCTTGTAACCCGTAAGTTAGCCAACTTCTCCTATAAAAGGAGGCTAACTTACGGGAACCAACTAATCGTGAAAGGCTTAGAGACGCAGAGGCGAGATAGAGAGATATTAGGGTTGCCGCTGCTCTCCTTCTCCAGGGAGAGTAGCGGCAGATTCATACGGTATATCAGATTCGCGTTCAATCTTGTCGATTTCTTTCTATCTGCTTCTTTATCACTGTTATGGTTGTATGATTGTTAGTATTTTGGGACTAACAATAACACTGGAAGACATGACTAGAACAATGCTGATTTCCAGTGGACTAGCCACAAATTTTTGGGCAAAAGCTCTGAACACAACGTGCTACATCATTAATAGAGTCATGATCCGTCCACTCCTAGGGAAAACACCATACGAATTATTCAAAGGGAGAAATCCCAACATTAGTCATCTAAGAACATTTGGATGCAAATGTTTCGTCCACAATAATGGGAAGGACAATATTGGAAAATTCGATGCAAGAAGTGACGAGGCAATCTTCCTTGGATACTCTACTCATAGCAAAGCCTACAAAGTCCTAAATAAATGCACACAATGTGTGGAAGAAAGTATGCATGTAATTTTTGATGAAGCCCTGTCATTAAAACCAAGGCAAGATGATGAAGGAGATATAGGAATCTCTCGCAAAGAAAATCAGTCTCAAGAAAACGTTGGAACAAACCTTGATCAATCTGAGGAACCACTGGATAATGAACGAGGCAAGTCTAGAACTGAAGAAGGACCAGAGAAGACCACAACTAGTCAGATTGTAGAACCAGCAGGTCCAGGTTCAGATACCCTATACGAGTTGGTGGATCAACCAAACGCTCCAAGAGGGTGGAAGCATCATCGATCACATCCCTTGGATAACCTCTTAACAGATCTAAATCAGGGAGTAACCACTAGATCTAAACTTCGAAATTTTTGAACTTTCTTTGCTTATTTATCACTTATAGAACCGGAGAACCATGAAGTGGCTCTCTTCGATGCTGACTGGGTTCTAGCTATGCAGGAAGAACTTAATCAATTCGAAAGAAACAAAGTTTGGCATCTAGAACCAAGACCCAAGAACAAGACCGTGATAGGTCTTAAGTGGGTATTCAAGAACAAGCTTGATGAGCATGGACAAATCACAAGGAACAAAGCTAAGCTTGTCGTCAAAGGCTATAACCAACAAGAAGGGATAGACTTCAACGAAACATTCGCACCGGTGGCAAGGCTAGAAGCAACCCAGATGCTCATTGCATTTGTGGCTCATATGGGGTTCACCCTCCACCAAATGGATGTGAAATCGGCCTTCTTGAATGGGTTATCTTAAGGAAGAGGTATATGTAGAACAACCGCCGGGCTTTGAAAATCCAGATTTTCCTAACCACGTTTTAAAACTAGATAAGCACTTTATGGTCTCAAACAAGCACCTCGTGCTTGGTATGAATGACTATCTAAATATCTTTTGGAAAATGGTTTTGAAAGAGGAAAAATAGATAAAACTCTTTTTCTTAAAATAAAAGATCAAACCCTATTGGTTGTTCAAATTTATGTAGATGATATTATTTTTGGTGCTACTAATGACTCACTTTGTGATGAATTTTCTTCTCTTATGAGTTCCGAATTCGAGATGAGTATGATGGGAGAATTAAATTTCTTCTTTGGTCTACAAATCAAACAAACAAGCAAAGGAACTCAAATATCTCAACAAAAGTACCTTAAAGAACTTCTCAAGAAGTATGGAGCAAGTGAAGGCAAAACAATGACGACACCTATGAGAACAAATGAATGATTGGATACAGAAGAATAGGGAACAAGCGTGGACCAAAAGAAGTATAGAGGAACGATCGGATCTCTATTATACCTAACTGCCAGTAGACTTGACATTGGTTTTAGTGTAGGTCTATGTGCTCGGTTCCAGGCGAATCCTAAGGAGTCACACCTCAAAGCAGTCAAGAGGATCCTCAAATATCTCAAGGGAACTATGAATCTATGCTTATGGTATCCACGTAATGAGGATTTTAATCTTATTGCATATTCAGATTCCGACTTTGCAGGTGATTTATTAAATAGAAAAAGCACATCTGGAACGGCTCATTTTCTAGGTCCTTGCTTAGTTTCATGGAGTTCTAAGAAACAATAGTCAGTTGCTCTTTCAACGGCCAAAGCCGAGTACGTAGCAGCCGCATCATGCTGTTCTCAATCATTGTGGATCATGCAACAAGTAAGCGATTACGGAGTTGTCTTAAATTGCACGCCAATTCTATGTGACAATACTAGTGCAATCAGCATCTCATTGGCAACAATGATAACGCGTAACCTATCTCAAAATTAAAGATTCTGTCCGATCAAAAGTGCACATAGGCCATTAATGCTGAGACCCGACCTGACCCATTTTAATACGGGTTGTTTAGGCGGGAAAAGTGGCTGAAATTCCACTTTGGTTTGTATATAGTAGGATTCTCTCCGGTTTTAGTTTGAATTATTAAAGCTATAGCTATTATTGATGTTAGACATATGTTTTATTCAAATGTATTGCTATTGTATTAACGCTTCCGTAATCAAATTATGTATTGTGCCTTATTTTTATGCATTTTAGGTATGCTGTTTTTTAGTTTATTCAATTCAGTTGCTTTTAGTATGATTTTGATTTCAACTTTAGTTTATTAACACTAGTCAATATAATTTTTCTTGATGTATTCATTACGAACCCATGTATATTGTACCGGTATTGTGAATATATGTTGTTATACTTACATATTTTGTTGCTACATTTTTATTATATTTCACACATTATATTCTAACATTCAGTTTGCTTTAATTCATGTGTACTTTTCCCTTTTTTCTATTCAGGTGGTGTTTGTAATTTTCAGATTTCTCCTGGCATGACCAAATACTGGATTCCTGAGTGTGATTTAGAAAGAAAACCTATAATTGGTAAGTTCTTGGTCCAAAAGGTGGAATCTCCCACCCCAGGAGCCCCCCACCCCGACCCGACAGGATGGTGGGGAGGTTAATCACGGTGACTCAGTCAGCAAAGCACGGTAGACCTTATAAACGTGCGCACCAGAGGTCCAGCCTTATTTCAGGTTCTGTAACCTTCACACGGCCGCTGAATATAATTGGTAAGTTCTTCAATAGCCTTGAAGATGCCATTTCATTTTATAAAGAATATGCATCTTTATGTGGTTTTGCAATTCATCTTGGTGCGGCTTCAAAGGCTAGAGATGGCACAGATTTGTTGACATATGTGGTTTGTAACCGTCAAGGTTTAAGAATGACTCCACTTCTTTGAAAGATACATGTAATGCTTCTTCTATAGACCCTTCCAGTGACAAATCTGGATTTGTTTGTTCTAAACCCCCTCCAAATGCTACATGTGAATCATCTCAATGTACATATGCTGCAACAAAAAACCTAATGAAGTTGAAAAAATTATGCGTCGTCGCGTCTCTAGACGAATTGGTTGTAATGCTCGGATATGTTTTAAGTTCTCTGGTTTACCTAGGTATGTTGTTTTCTTATTTGAAGAGCGGCATAACCATCATATGTCAACCGATTCTTCAAAAGTGTCCCTAAAGGTTAACAGAAATTTAGATATTGGTCATCAGAAATTTGTCGTTAACTGTGCAAAAGCCAATATTGGGACAATGAAGTCGTATCGATTGCATAAGGAATTTGTTGGTGGCTATTGCTGAGGAAATTATTCTAGTCATCCACAATCGCCGATGTCTTTCACAAAGTGCTTCTTCTTTCTTCCTCTCCGGTAACTTCCAGCAAGTCCAGCCTCGTTGTCGCCCTCTTGCATGTGCTCTCCTTCGAAAGCCGGTTCTATCCCGGTCATTTTCAGCTGGTCTATTGTCGTAGTTCCATACCCGCATTATTGTGAGTTCATAAAAGTACCTGCAAATAAATAACAAGAAACCCAATGGCTCGAGACGCGTAAACGCTGTCCTCAGAAAGTATTTCCGGCGGACGGAAATCTTTCCCCAGGATATAACGAGCCCTTCGACTATAAGTCGGAACCAGAACTACGAGGAAAATGATCACTATGTTAATCCAGCACAAGGTTCAAGAAAACATTTTCAAATGAAGATTTTGAGAAGACACAGTTGCAGAAGAACATGTTTTAGAAGCTGAGTTCGTGTCTATACACCTACGTATATCTACTGGTTCCATTATATACTCGTATGTATTAAATATAAAATGAACTGAAACATGAGAAGGTTGTTTATGGATCCTACAAAAGTGGAGATAAACATGTTAAACCACAAAACTTGGTCATACACGTTACAAAAACTTGGAAGACCCACTCTCTAATTAAATTAATTTAATAAATTAATTAAATGCATTAATTACCCAATAATACCATAGGTTACAATTGATCAAAATTAATTTATCCCTTCAAAAATAATTTGTTTATTTGTAATACTATAAAATTTCTAACAATCCCCCACATATTTCAAATAAACATTTGAGGTCAAAAAACAATTTTTAAATCTGCTTGATTAACGGGAATGAGACTTTAAGTCTGGTGTCCGTAGACTATGAACCAAATCGAGACGATTAAGTCTTTATAAACCGAACTTTTGGTGAAACATATAGTTTCTATGAACCAAGAAGCTACTATGGTAAATCAGGGTCTTAATGGTCAAGTCTCACCCCCCACAATTCCTCGCGTTTACGCCGTGGTGCGCGTTTCGGCCGTGCGCGTGCCTGGTTTTCTTGAGTGCTCCAGAAGTGTTGTCAATGCTTCATAGAGGCGGCCCCACCTCACACTCATATAGGTGATCTCATCAAGTGTGTCCCGCACTTAACACACCACCCATAAGGGCTATGATAATCATTAAGAGCTTTAGCCCAACCTCACAAGGAATGCAGTCTAGCCTCACCATAGAAATGAATATTTAAAATAGGCTAGCAGAACAAATAAAAGACTTGTTATTACCCAGATGAACCTGATTCATGGGATCTCCAATCACACAGGTTGGGTTACCATCGCTATTTGTTAACAAGTGACCGTCCATTTCCCTCGGGGTTTAAATTATCATCACATTAACGTCCTAGCTAGGAGTACAATTTTATCAAAGGAGTGATCAATTCCTCCTGATTTCACAAAATTAATGGAAATAATTCCATTCATCAACATCATTGCACCACTTTAAGGGTGAATGGATATCCACTATTTTATTTTATCTCATGTGAGTCGACTCATTTGTCATCGTTGTATCCCGCCAATACAACAGATAACTCTTAATAAGAAATATCACCGATGTAACACTCTAGTACATCAGACAATTTCACTAACATGTTAAATCCTACGGAGTAACAGATAATTTTCAATATAATATATAACATCATTATACCATTAGAGTACAATGGAGAACACTCAAATATAACATCGTCGTATCACTCTAGTACAACGGATAATTCTTGATAAAATGTGTCATCTTTGTACTCATTTAGTACAACGGGAGACTTTATAAAATATAGATAACATCATTGTATCATTATAATACAATGGATAATTCTCAATAAAATATTCCATCATTGTATCTCATTAATACAATGGTTTAGCTCACCAAATACACTTTTTGGGTTTTTAGTTTCATCTCAATCTTCCAACAATAAGTTGGGTTTCACACACTTTGTTATTTTTAACAAACTCACACTTTTAATATTCATAACGAACATTAAAATGTACTTCACCAATTTGAAACTCAAGATTAGCACATCTTAATATCTTATCACCTTCTCAAAAGGTAAAAGAACATAGCTAAACATTACCCCCACATTTTGAAGAATACATACAATTAGGTGCAACGACCATTACTAAAAACCGTAGGGCACCAAGGACAATAATAATCCACATCTAAGTCATGCTTTTTCAAAATCAGAAACACGCTAGTCCAAATCATTTCATGCATAAGCATTAGGTAAATTATTCACATAGTAAACATAATTTAATATTTTATCAAAACTGCGTGTGTACAATCATCAATACGCAACGAAAAATACCATATCATTACGTCCAGATTAGACACTTCTCAGTAAAATACCCGAAGTAGCAAAACAATCATAAAACTGTCATAAATTGCATGTAAAACAACGTACTTTAGGAATTAGAATTAAACCTTCCAATTACTTTTGATAAAGACAACAAACAAATATCATCGTAGTACACTAGTACTACACCATGCTTACGAAACCATCATTATAATTAAACAAAGATATAACATGTACCTACCAAAGCTTCGTAACTATACTCCCAAATTACAAGATAAAGCTATTCAAATCACTTAGTAGCAAATCCGTGAAATTCCATGCATGCGAAATAGCCTCAAAATTTCAGAACTTTACACTTTATTAGTGTTCAACAAACTCTAGGCCTGAATATACGTAGTACGTACCAGCATGCGAAAAAACTTCTAAAAATTGCTAAGTACAATTTAATACGTGCAGTAGTTATCATCGTTCACAACTATTGACCCAATCACAAGATAACCAAACAATTTTACCAAAATTAGTAATCTAAAGTAAATGTTAAAAGCAAAACATTCCAATTTATGTCATATATTATACGAATCAATCAAAAAAGAGTATTATCATGCGATAATTTAAAATTAGTAAGTACACAATATTGTTTGCCCATAAAAACATCATTTTTGGACGGAACAAATTTATCACAATCAAAATATATTTTAATCCCCTTTTTTTCGAGAGGAACGGAAAATAAATTAGTTCAAATCTCGAGCACAAAAAACACATCATTTAGCGATAAAATTTACCCGGATGTGAGTTTAAGAATAATGTTTCTTTTACCATGCACCTTAGCGGTTTTCGAGTCCGCTAGATACACAAGGTATTCACCATCTCCTATAGTAATATAGGAGGTTAAAGCAATTTGTTTTTTACAAATGTGCTTGGTAGCCCCAGAGTCTACCATCCACTCATTCACATCATTTATTTTACAACTTTGAGAAACAACCGCAATAAAAATATCGTCACTATTAATCAAGTTTAAACTTGATCTTAGTGGTATGTTGTTTTTTTATCACAAAAATGACATTTTTTATAATAAATCAGATTAAAACAAGGCTAATTGTGAATGGGGTAGCCATTAGTAAATCCAAAATTCGTAAAGCACAAGGGCTATCAAAAGGAGAAAGGCAACGAAGATATACGCATGCAAACACAACAGTAAATAAAATTACCACATGCTGGAGTGCACTTGGTGGGCGACCAAATTGGACCGGAACACATTGCGTTTTTGGAGTGTAAATTTTCTCAACGATTGGGCGTTCGTCCAAAATACTTTCTGAGATTGTTGGGGAAATTATTCTCGTCATCCACAATCGCCGATGTCTTTCAACAAAGTGCTTCTTCTTTCTTCCTCTCCGGTAACTTCCAGCAAGTCCAGCCTCGTTGTCGCCCTCTTGCATGTGCTCTCCTTCGAAAGCCGGTTCTATCCCGGTCATTTTCAGCTGGTCTATTGTCGTAGTTCCATATCCGCATTATTGTGAGTTCATAAAAGTACCTGAAAATAAATTACAAGAAACCCAATGGCTCGAGACGCGTAAACGCTGTCCTCAGAAAGTATTTCTGGCGGACGAAAATCTTTCCCCAGGATATAACGAGCCCTTCGACTATAAGTCGGAACCAGAACTACGAGGAAAATGATCACTATGTTAATTGAGCACAAGGTTCAAGAAAACATTTTCAAATGAAGATTTTGAGAAGACAAAGTTGCAGAAGAACATGTTTTAGAAGCTGAGTTCGTGTCTATACACCTACGTATATCTACTGGTTCCATTATATACTCGTATGTATTAAATATAAAATAAACTGAAACATGAGAAGGTTGTTTATGGATCCTACAAAAGTGGAGATAAACATGTTAAACCACAAAACTTGGTCATACACGTTACAAAAACTTGGAAGACCCACTCTCTAATTAATTTAATTTAATAAATTAATTAAATGCATTAATTACCCAATAATACCATAGGTTACAATTGATCAAATTAATTTATCCCTTAAAAATAATTTGTTTATTTGTAATACTATAAAATTTCCAACAATGCAAACATTGGGGCAATTGTAGTTGACTTCAAAACTTCAAAAGAGACCTCAAAGCGTGCATTGAAGGTGTAGATGCTCAAATGCTCATCGATAAACTGTTTAGGAAGCAAGAGTTATGTTCTGCATTCTTTTTCGAGTATGATGTTGACGAGACTTGTCAGTTGACCCGACTTTTCTGGTGTGATCCTATAGCAAGAAAGAATTACGCATTCTTTGGGGATGTCATTTCGTTTGATGCGACCTATGGGACAAATAGGTATTATTCTGTTTCCTGTTAAATATTTTATAAATTTATTGCTGCTTTGTTGTTTGTTATTGCACTATTTCGGCATTCGGTAGCAATTTAAATGCCTGCACTAATTCTTTTTTCCCCTAGGCACAATATGATTTTCACGCCCTTCACAGGTGTGGACAACCATAAGAAATGCATCATTTTTGCTGTCAGTCTTCTATCTAAGGAGGATGTTGAGTCGTATGTATGGGTTTTTACTCGCTTGCTCAATGCAATGCATCGTGAACCTAATTGCATAGTTACTGATCAAGATCCTGCTATGTGTATGACCATCGAGAATGTCTTCACTCATGCACGTCACAGATATTGTATATGGCACATTATGAAAAAGGTTACTTCAAAGGTTGGACCGGTGTTGAGTCATAACGAGGATTTCATGTCCAAGCTCAATTCTGTTGTTTGGACTAACTTCCTGGAGCCAAGTGACTTTGAAAGTAGACGGTTGTCTGTTATGTAAGAGTTCGACTTGGTTAATCATGAATGGTTTTCACACATGTTCTCTATACGTAAGTTTGGGATTCCATCGTATTTTAGAGATTTATTTATGGGCGGTTTACTTAGAACAAATTCAAGGTCTGAAAGTGAGAATAGTTTTTTTTTGGAGAATTTAGTAATCCACATTTCAGTTTGGTTGAGTTGTATATGCAGTATGAAAGTGCAATGGTCTCACAACGTCATACAAATGATAAATTGAATGGAAGTTCTGAATGTTATGTTCCGGTTTATAAAACTCTACTTGCACTTGAGAGGCATAAATCTGAGCTATACACAATCTCTTTATTTTATGAAGTTCAATCACAAATTTGTGTTGCTTGCTTTTCTTGTTCTGTCTCATGAATGACACATGGTGATGGAAATTTCGTATATGATATTAGTGATGAGCGAAACAGGCTGCCCACTTTCGTTTTTTGTGTTGAAGATAGCAATGCATCATGCACTTGTATGTTCTTCCAACGTTGTGGATTAATATGTTCACACATATTTCTTGCACTGAAAGACCATAAGCTAGATCAGATTCCAACTCACTTCATTATGCCCCGCTGGTGCAAGAAACATCGTCTGAAACCTTTGTTTTCCATTGATGATTCTATTATACAAAACTGTGTTGGCATGGAAGAGAATAAAGCTGCTATTAATCAGTTGTGGTCAGACATTCACGCATGTGTTGCTATGGCAGAGACCAACCCTCTTCTTCTTAAAGAACTAGCTCAATTTGTGAAGCAACATAAACAAATTCTCATGTCTTCTGTTGATCCCCATGGGATTTCATCATCAAAGGATGGTGACATTCAAGGTTTCTGTTGAAGATCATTTAATTGTGAATCAAGTTTGTCACCTATCTTGTAATAGATTAGCTTTATATTATCCGTGTACTCAATATTTGTATTTATTAGGTTAAAGAATATGGGACCAAGTGTCAGGCCCATATCAGGCTGAAAGCCTTTTCCGCCAACCCTATACCTGCGCATATAAAAAGGCGCTTCAGGTTTAGGCTTGCGGTAACTTTTGTACTCGTTCCAAATAGCCTTAGTGCAAATTCTTCTCTGTACGAGTTCACGGTATATCAAAGAAGGTTTACATCGATCTATCTGTGTTCATCTTTACTGTTAATCTTCTACTTGTTATACTGTTATTCTTTGCTGTAATAGAAAACATGGACTAACAAATGGTATCAGAGCCGATCGAGAGCTGATAAGAAGAACGTCTGCAGAAAAACTCTGTTTTTCTTTACGCTTTTGTTTCTGTCGAGTTCTTACTCTGTAATCTTGTTTCCTGTCGAAAAGTTGTAAAAGTTATACCTTTAGAATCGTCGTTTCGAAGCGATCAAGGTGTATACTTCAGATTTGTATTTCTGTAATTTTTGTACTCGAGATATCTCGAGATCTAGATGTCGACATCTATGTTTTGAACAGGTTCTGCCCAATATTTCGAGCTGAAAATTTCACCTAAGGATCTCGACATCATACTCTACCAGGAACTACCCTCAGATTTTGCTAACCTGAGTTTTTCACTTTGCAGGATTTCGACATTGAGGATCTCGACATCCAAATCTCGAGATCGAGGTTTCGATTTTAAGGTCTCGACTTCTGGTCCTCGATGTTTGACATCTCGAAATCTTATCTCGAGTTTCATTTCTCGATTTCTCAAATCTCGAGATTTGCTTCTCGACATTTGAAATCTCGAGATCTCAAAACTCGACATTTGATACCTCGATCTCAAATCTCGATATCAAATCTTGATATCGGCCCTCCTTTATCGAAATCTTGGATCTCGATATTCAGATCTCGACATCTGAATTTTGATATTCTGCCTTTGAAAATCTTTTGATCAAATATCTCGAACGGTCAGTTTTCTACAAGCAATGGCTTCTGAATACAATGCCCAAGGGAACAACAGTACTCCTCCTCGTCTAAGGAAAGGAGATATTGATATGTACTTTGTAAGCTCAGAGCTTCAACTGGCTGACTTGTTTACTAAGGCATTGGATGAAAAAAGATTCCAGTTCCTAGTCTCCAAGTTGGGAATGTTGAACCTCAAGCCTGTTTAATTTCATCTCCACTAGTCTGAAAAGTGTGTGTGTGTGGGACTTGTAAAAAGCGTGTGTGGGTGTGATCTGTAAATAGTGTGTGTGTGTGTGTTGCATGTGTCAAGGGGGAGAAAACCCAAAAAGAACAAAAAATAGTGTGTGTGTTGCATGTGTCAAGGGGGAGAAAACCCAAAAAGAACAAAAAATAGTGTGTGTGTTGCATGTGTCAAGGGGGAGAAAACCCAAAAAGAACAAAAATAGTGTGCGTGCGTTGCATCTGTACATATTGTTTGTTGCATTCTGTTTGGGGGAGAAAAGGGACAAATTTTTCACTGTTTGAGGGGGAGCTCTAATTTTTACTGATATTGGGCCTCAAAAATCTTTTTAAATAGGCATTTTGTGCTAGCCCATACATTCGGGCTCAACTTTTACGGAACAGGCCCAACCCTTGTTTTCTCGCGTATATAAGGCCCCTGAGAACCCGATCGCCTCTCATTGTTCTCACTAGCCTTTTCGCAAACCAGAGCTCCTGTTTTTCTGCAAACTATCTCGAGATCCTTTTCTATCGTCTACTCTCCTCTACCGTTTCTCTCTACGAAGGTAGTTAAACGGAACATCTCCTTCTTCTCCATCGAAATCGTTGGAGGTCGAAATTAAAAACCCATCTCGAAATCGTTCGCAAAAATCAAAATCAAACAAAAAGGAGGGTTTTTCGTTTCAAGGTCGAAATCCATTTTTGAATATAGTTATTGAGTTTCTGTTGTATATGCTTTTGCAGGTGGGTTCGTCGTTTCGAGTTTCATGATCTCGAGCTTCAGTTCTCCAGATCTCGATTTCGTCGATTCGTCTTCGAGGAGAGATCTCAAGATGTAGCTCTCGACATCTGGATGTCGAGCTTCAAAACTCGAAATCTCGATATCTTGATCTCGAGATTTGGATCTCGATATCTTGATCTCGAGATTTGGATCTCGATATCTTGATCTCGAGATTTGGATCTCGATATCTTGATCTCGAGATTTGGATCTCGATATCTTGATCTCGAGATTTGGATCTCGATATCTTGATCTCGAGATTTGAATCTCGATATCTTGATCTCGAGATTTGAATCTCGATATCTTGATCTCAAGATTTGAATCTCGAGATCTCGAATCTCGAGGTTTGGACTTAGTTTTTTTTCATAGCCCACCTGCACCCAATTGTCTAAAACTTCCAAATCAAAATTTTTTCAATCTAATTTCAAAGCAAACAAACATTGCATTAATATGCTGACCCCCTGCTTTTACAGTTCATTATGGCAGGAACACATCAAATTCAGATTGATGACGCCATCTACCCAAAAGGGAAGTGGATCAAGGTGATGGATAACAATTTCCAGCTAGACCTCACCGTGTTCAAATGCCAGGACCCGGTCATTTCCGCCATAATGAAAGGTCACTATCTCTGGGCCGCACTCCACAACGCCAAACCAGTGCCAGAGATATACCTACAACAATTCTGGGGCCACATGCATACAGACTCTGTGAAGGATCGCTCCAAGATGAAGACGAAGCTGAATGGCATGCACGTAATCCTGACGTCGTCCACACTACGATCCACCCTAGCGCTGCCAGTCCACGACACATATGATCCTCTGCCGTCCATTCCTGATCTTCTCAAGGACGTGGCAGCTCTCGGCTACACCTCACTTCTTCCCCAGCTGTCAAATTTCAATGGACCATATCTCCATCACCCGTTGAAGAGCTTGTTCGGACTGGTGAACAAATGCCTGTCACCGAAGCATGCCGGATTTGACAAATGCAACAAGCAGATTCTCCCGATCTTCCACGGCATTGCTTACAACAAGAAGTACGACCTGGCTGAGCTATTCTTTTCAGAGCTCATGGATCTGGTCAAGGCAAAGGAGAAAAACAAGCCGGGCACCATTCCATATGCAAGGTGGCTCGGGCTTATCATCCATGACACCATGACTGCACATGCCTCAATACCAAGAAGAAACGATGATCCACACTTCACATCTCCAAAGCTCCTCTACTTCAAAACGGACAAAAACCCTGTCACTGGTCTGCGGATTCCTGGGTTCCTGCTCAAACTCGCCAATCCGTCCAATCCGGCAGTCCAACAGTACCGAGAGAGCGTTGAGAGAACTGTCCCTATGGTTCAGCAAAACCCAGCTGGACCTACCCCGGGGACAAAGCCGAGTGCACGTGAGGGTCCTAAGAGAGCCCAAAAGCCACAGAAACCAGTGGCCGGTTTGCCCCATGAAGGAAAGTCCGACGACTCTCTCGAGACGAGTCGGACGGCTGAGGGCACCGAAACGGACGCTGAGGAATCTGTTGATGAATCGTCCAGTGATGCCCAAACTAACACTGACGATGAGGCATCCGATAGCGTGGGTACGGATGGCGATGAGTCCGACTCTGATGACGATGGTGATGACAGCGACGACGTTGAGCATACCTATGCTCTGATCAGAAAGGGTAAGCTGCCTGCCGAATCTCCAAAGAAGATAACCGCTGAAGACGCAACACCCATAATCGCCGACAGACCCAAGATCTTCACCATCAAGGAATTGCAAAATTCCAAAAGCGTACACAGAGAAACCAACAGCTCCAAGGCTGACTATGATGAAGCAGCCCACGCCATCAAGAACTCTCAGGATGCCGTCATTCACGAGAAACGGGCTAAATTAAAGAATGACAAATCTGCTAAGCCAAAGCCCCAGCCTCGCATCAGAAAGAGCCTCATAGATAAGGCTGACGAGCACATCTTCGCTGGCTGTGACCCTTTTATCCAGATAAGCCGAGCTGAATCCCTAAGTACAAGAGCCGATCTTTTCGGTTCCCGAGTAGAAGCCGCAACATCTGGCTCAATTGCGCATGCACAGCCCTCATCCAGTCACTCGTTAGCCTCCCAACAGGCTATCGTTTCAACAACACGGGACTCACCCACCTCTCTGGTTCCTTCCGAATCAGTTGAGCGAACCATTGGCCAATCGCCCGAGGTCAAAACCCCTCTTCAAACACATCGAGTCTAGGTGTCACATTTCCCACATTTTCTTCATTTTCTAGGACACCTACACTATTCACAGCACATACAGGTGCACCCACCCTGAACGCAACGACCAGAGTGCAAGCTATGACGGTCGGAAGTCCTGCTATGCCTTCAATGATTCCATCATTGCACGCAGGCCACACATCAGCTATCTTCAATGATGCTGTGACAACAATTACAACCCCCGTAACTGGCCACCCCACCTTTGAAGATGTCAACGTTCTCCTGAATCGCTTCCTGGATTCCACCATCAAACCATGGGTGCAAGAAGCAATGACCGCTCTTGCACATGAATTTAGGACCACCCAAGCAGTTCAGCCTGAACATCCCACACCCCAACCTACACCCAAACCCTTCATCTCACATACCCAACCAATATCTTCCACAACCCTCTCTCACCACTCCATCAACCAACTACCCATCCCTTCACCTTCTCGGGGCACCCATGATACAGAACCAGTATTATCCCCACGCCCGACCACACCTTCCATCGATCTCCCCTCGCTACCCTTCGATACCTTGGCATCGGCTTTGCTGGACCATCTCCTCAACATCCCAGAAGCCAACCTCACCCCCTACCAGCTAGCCATCCTCGATGCCCTCCTCTCATCCCCTGAAACCAAGAGCAAATGCCATGACAGTCCTCGTGGTCGAAAACGTTCCCATGAGGACCCCGACGATTCGGATCCTCATGAGGGGGAGAACAAGCGGCCACGAACACTCGAGCAAACTGCTTTAGCCAGCCACACTCCACAGCCCGTTCAACCTGAAACCTCTACCAACCAACAGCCACCTGTAACCAAACTTTCTAGCCTGGTCGAGCTAGATGGAACATCCCGAGGCGTATCTCCTAAAGATACCAACCGAGGAGGGGATGGAAGTTCTGATGATGCTACTACTGGTACATCTTATAAGTCAGGCCATCAGTTAGAACCTCGTTCGAAGCTGATGACAACGGGAAATCCTAGTGACCTCGGTGTCCCAGTTAACAGGTCTCCGTCACTACAAGATCAACCAGCTACTACCATTCTGTCATCAGATGAAATGCACGATCAACTAGAGGATATCATCATTCACGACAAATGGCCCAGACAGTGGATGGAGATGGATCAAATCATGTAGGATGAAGAATGTGAAGATATGCAAAGGAACTGGTTCTTACGAGAACTCATAAACAAATGTGCAGAGGACATAATCAGGCTCGAGGATGATGAACGAAAGGAAGGGGAAAACTAAAAGGAAACTCAGAAAGAACTTGAATCTGTTGTCAGACAAACGGCGGGACGACTTCCCAAGACAGAGAAACCTTGGGAAAATGTACGCATCAAAGCCCCCTTCCAAGAGGAAATCAGAGAGCGTATATGGCGTAGACCAGAGAAAGTCAGACCTCTGAATGAACTAAAGCTGCGTGGACTCACCCATCTCAAAGGAAAGCAGGCAGGTCATCTTCATATGCTGATGCAACGGTCAACCGGGACTCAACGAGAGCTGATGGAACAGGATCTGAAATCCAACATTCTCCCAATTCATCAAATCCTACAGGTCAAGGCTGAGGATTATCATGGAGTGAGATTCTACTCTTACAAGCTTCAACGCACCGATGGGAGTGAATTTACATGCCAGGAAAACGATTTCATCATGCTCAAACCAGACGACATCTATCAAATGTTCATGGCATACAGATACCTCCCAGTCAGACAAAGCAGAACATACAGCGAAGGCCTCGCAGCAATCAAGAGGTTCATGCTCAGACAAGTCAGAGTTCACTCATCTCACGACCTACAGATGGCTATCGAGTGCAACTTAACAAAAACAAATCTAGCAAAGCCAAGACTGTATGGTCCAGAGCTCGAGGACTTCCCTGCATACCACATCTTCTTCACACCGCCAACAGTCACATATCTCAACCACAAGAATGAAAAACGCCTGATGATGGTTAGCGAAGTTGAGAAATACTGTGATGGAACGCTGAAGATCATCAGAGAACAGCTGCTGAAGATGAAGGAACAGCTAGAGCAAAAACTTGAGGAGGCATCGTCATACATTCAAAAGGAACATTCAACACTGGAAATCATTCTAAAAGACATCGACGATCGCCTGGACAAGAGAAACATGCTGAGACAATATGAGCACGCGCTAAATATGAGGAAGCACTACTTCAAAGCTCAGAAGCAATAACCAGGTGGCACTTGATCACAAAGGGGGAGATTGTTGAAGATCATTTAATTGTGAATCAAGTTTGTCACCTATCTTGTAATAGATTAGCTTTATATTATCTGCGTACTCAATATTTATATTTATTAGGTTAAAGAATATGGGACCAAGTGTCAAGCCCATATCAGGCTGAAAGCCTTTTCCGCCAACCCTATACCTGCACATATAAAAAGGCGCTTCAGGTTTAGGGTTGCGGTAACTTTTGTACTCGTTCCAAATAGCCTTAGCGCAAATTCTTCTCTGTACGAGTTCACGGTATATCAAAGAAGGTTTACATCGATCTATCTGTGTTCATCTTTACTGTTAATCTTCTACTTGTTATACTGTTATTCTTTGCTGTAATAGAAAACAGGGACTAACAGTTTCTATGGGTCATTTGCACCATCTGAAGTGACTATTCTTGCTCCTCAAGTGTCCAAGAACAAGGGTTCTGGTCGGCGAATTAAAGGTTCAAAGGAGGTTGCCATAGATGAAAACAAACGACCGAAAAGATTATGTTGTGCATGTAATTAAATGAGTAATCACGACAGCAAAAATTGTCCAAGTTTTAAGGGCTCTTAGTGTGTTGTTATACGTGCATGAAGCTTAAAATTGTCCAAGGTTCATTAAATTTTGTCCTAAAATGACATGGGCGTGAAGCTTTTATTTCATACTGCACTGCTTTGTTTTATATATGTAGTGCTACATTTTGTAATACAATTGCATTCTTACAATCAGGTATACAATGTCTCATTTCATTCACTAATCTCTTTATGGGTATAAATATACATCTTATTATATACTCAGTTTTCTCTAAGTTTTCTTTCACATGCCACCCATGTATTTTAGATGTGAATGTCATTTGGAATTGTAAAACAACCTATATCGACATTTACATTATTCATCCAAATTCTATTCCTTTTATTGTTGTATTTACTGCTATTTTTATTAATCCAATTGCATACTTAACTCCTACTAATCAATGTCTGATATCATTCACTACTCCCTTTGTTTATAGATATACAGAGTACATGTCATTCAAATTGTAAAACAACATTATTTAAAACCCAAAGTTTTGTAAGCAAAACCAGACATGCCAAACAAAAATTCAAGTAACATTATTTCAAACCTAAAGTTTTGTAAACAAAATCACACATGCCAACCAAACATATATCAGAGTCCATCACAAATTCAAGTCAAATTTCCACACATTTAAAAGAAATATCCAACAAACATTGTTTAATTTTCCTCTCATGTCACTTATTTTGCATTTGCCTTCCCTTTCTTTTCATTTTCTACCTTCCCCTTTGCATACTCTCGTGTTTGTTTAAGGTTTTCCATTCTCCTTTCGTTGATATCAGCTAGCACTATTGCAGCTGCATACTTCACTCTAAGCAAACCTATCTGCTTTTTGCCATTCTTTTTAAGCATAGTCTCCCAACCTTGCATTCCTTCTCCCTTGTAAGTCTTCATGTGCCTCATGGCAAAAATTCCCAAATCATAAAGACTTTTCTGCACCCGCCATGGCATGTTCAACCTTCTTGGTTCCAATTTCTCAATCACATCTCCCTTATGGTAGAGTCCTTTGCATCTCATTTTGTGAACGAAATACCTTTTCTGCACATTTTTAAGTGAAATTAGCAATCATATAATACATATTGCTTCTCATCCATGCAAATTATTATTCTTACGAATCTATGTTAAGAATCTCCATATTTATCCAATGAACACACCCTTCCTGGTGAAGAGTCAAGAATGTCCATCCTCCTAGTTTTCACATTAAAACTGATAACATACCAATGCTCAACTTGCATCACTGGAATGATAAACTGCAATAGATAGATAAATAGTTGAAAAATCTGCTCATTCTTTCATTCAACTGCTAACAATAGTTATCCAAACTTACCAAATTCACGTCTTTTACCGTTGTCATTTCTTTCACCTCTTCCAACCCCAAATCCAGATTTCTTCCAAATACAGGGGATTGACCTGGTCGGCCCCCTGCCCAGAGCCGCCGGTAACAACCGCTACATCATCGTCACAGTCGATTACTTCACCAAGTGGGTCGAAGCGGAACCTTTGGCCAGCATTACAGGGGCCAGGTGCTAGAAGTTCATCCACAAGAACATCCTTACCCGCTTCGGCGTTCCCCAGGAGATCATATCCGACAACGGCACCCAGTTCGAGGCCGCACCCTTCCAAGAGCTCCTCCAGGAATGGGGAATCAAACATCGTTTCTGCTCCGTTGCCTACACTCAAGGTAACGGGCAAGTTGAGAGCGCCAACAGAACCATTCTGGAGGGCCTGAAGAAGAAACTCCAGGACGCAGGAGGCAGCTGGGCCGACGAGCTCCCCAACATTCTGTGGTGCTACCGTACCACGTTGAGGAGGGCGACGGGCAAAACACCCTTTTCCCTATGCTATGGCTTCGAGGCGAAGGCACCCACAGAGGTCACCATACCCAGGCGACGCGTGGAGTAATATGAGCCTGAGGCCAACGAAGAAAACATGAAGATCGACCTCCACCTGATCGAAGAAAGACGAGAGTAAGCTTACATCCGGGCGGAGAGCTACCGGTGTCAAGTAAAATCATATTATGATGTTAAGGTACGTTCCCGGGAGTTCCAAGTGGGGGATTATGTCCTCCGCCGAAGGGAGGCAAGCAAGCCGACGGAAGGTGGCAAGCTGGCTCTGAAATACGAAAGTCCCTACATCGTCAGTGTCATGGTGAAACCCGACGCGTACAAACTTAACCACCCAAATGGGTCTAATGTGCCACGAACGTGGAATGTACATCATTTGGTGAAATTCTATCAGTAATCCGAGGAGGGCAAATCCGGCAAAGCCCTCACCCTCCCACAGGTTATTGATCGATTGCCACCCTCGGCCTTGAGCCAATTATCAATAAAAGTTGTATTCTACTTGCTTTTTTGAAAAGTTAAAGGAAAAGATACTATATTCGTCAACCCCCTAGAGCGAGACGCTCAGTATGACCGACAGAGCACATCGTATCGACCCCTTAGAGCGAGACGTTCAGGTAAGGCCGACGATGTCCCTAGGACGAGGGGCCCGCAAACGGACCACATCTTGAAATGGGAAGCTCACCGCGTCATTCGCGCGCTAATCGCAGGACGACATGTCTGAAATCATGGCCGAGGTGACAAAAATCCCCAAACTCGGGGTTGAGGAATGGTAGCCATCGGTAACCGACCAAAAGCCTTAGCCCGCATCGTAATTAGACGATGGGACCTCCCCGAGATCATAGGACGATCTAGTAGGACTCCTTACCGGTAAAGGGACTAGCAACCGCCTTGGTCGAAGCCTCAAAGAAGGTTACCCACTCCTCGCTCAAAGAAGTAAAGAGGAAAAAATAAAATAAAAGAGGGACAACCGAAGGACCGCGCACTCGCCGGCCTCGAGCGAAATCCCCAAAAATAAAAGAGGGAAGCCGATGGACCGTGCACCTGCCGGCCTCGACCAATAAAAATGAAATCCCAAAAAATTGACTAAGTACATATCAGTTGAACACAAGGAAAAAGGATATGCAGTATGGATGAAGCATTCATACACAAACTACCCCAAAAAACACTTAGCAAAAATTCCAAGGCACATTTGCTTGGCCGATGAGTGGCATCCCGAGCGGCCGTCAAGAGTCCCAAGGAAGACGAAATTAAAGATTCTAAGCCATGAAAGGGAAACAAACCACCTATTTTCCTTGACTGGAAGTGGAAAAACTCCCATCGGCTGAACAAGGGCGGAACCCTTCAATCGGCCACGCCCAAAGGAGGCAACTATCTGAGCCTTTGTTTGACACTTAGAAGAATTTCAGTGAAAACAAAAACAAAAAAGGAGGGGGGAGTGACACAAGACGAAGAAGACATTAAAGCCGGAAGTGGCAGCCAAACATTTCCATTCATTAATTTAAAATACAAAAAGGAGGGCACAACAGCCTTTACATATACAGGCACTACGACCGTTACATATCAACAAAAAAGAAGGGGGGGGGGATCAGGCTTCTCCCTTGCCGACATCTTGAGCAGGAGTGCCACTATCATCGTCGGCCTTGGAGGAAGCAGTATCCATGAATATGTTGTCATCACCCCACTCTTCTTCGCCGATGTCAGAGCTCAGAATGGGGGGTTGCCTTTCCTCCGCAGGAAGCTTGGTCTTGGCCTCCGGATCCCTCATCTTCGGGGGCATCTTTTAGCTCGGTGGCAAACTTCTTCGTCAGCTTCAGCTCTGAGAAACGCCGATGGAGCCGCCGATAGAAAAACCGTTGCATCCGCTGCTGGCCCAGGTCGTAATAGACCGACATCTCCCTCTCAAAATACTCCTGGCCGTCGGGGCTGTTCTGGCCCCAATCTTCAAGCCTGGCTGCCACAACCTCGTAGCACCAAGGCCGGCGCTCCTCAGCTTTCCAGCCGTCAGCCAGAAACTTCTCAATAGCGGCATCAGCGGCCTTCTCAGCAGCCTTCTCGGCCTCAGCTCTAGCCTTTTCGGCCTCATCAACACGACGACGATCAGCCTCACGTGCCTCCTTCTCCCCGGCAAACTTGGCTAGGGCATCGTCCCTGTCGACAGCCACTTCGCGGTAGGCCGCATCGGCCTCATCAACCCTCTTCTTCAGGGCCTCCACCTCGCCCCGAAGCCGATCCAGACAACTCATGGCCTCCTCGGCCGAGGTAGCCTTCTGCTCAACTTCTTTCAGCCGAGTGATCTCTTGTTGCTGCCTCTAGTGACTCTCCATCAGCATGAAGGCACCCTGCAAAATGGAATGGTTAGGACGATGACGACATCTACAAAAAAAGGAAAAGAAAAAAGAAGAAAGTAACAGGGTATGCTAAGAATCATACTTGGACGAGGAGGTCCATTCCATCGTCATAGATCCTGACGTTGCCAAGCCTATCAAGATAGGCCCGGTCCTCGGCTGGGACGGCTTGTGAGATCACATCGTGGCCGTCAACAACCTCGTTGAAGACGCCTCCCTTCACAAGGTACTCAACCTCCAACTTATAGGTCCCCGTGACCAACTCCATCCCGGCCCTTTTCTTCCGGGAGTCCTGGACGATAGGGGGAGGCTGGGAGACAACTATGGCAGCAGCAATGGAGCCTCCAACGTCTCCGGCCGGAACAGTTATGACCCCGGCATCAGCATCGGCCAAGGGAGAAGTCTTCTTCGACTTCTTGGAGGGCTGCAAGCCAGCCTCCATAAGTTTCTTCTGACCGTCATCCACCTGCCGCTTCTTCTTCGGCTGGGTGGTCGGTTTCTTCGGCTGTGCTCCAGTCTCCGTGGCCACCTTTGCAGCATCTTTGGTGGCCTGTTCAACGGCCACTTTTGCCTTAGCCCTATTCATGACGGACCTGCGATCCATGACAAAGTCTGCATAACAAAGGAAACAAAGTTAGCAAAGAAAGGAAACAAAACGAGGACAAAGACGCTGAGGAGGGCATTACCATCGGCTTCGGCGGGCACGCCCAAATCCAGGCCATCGGCCTCCTCAAAAGTGGTGTCATCTTCGGCCATATCTCAACGTCGTCCTCTGCATCCCCGTACACAAAGTACCTCACGAAGCCGAGGGCGGCCATTCTGTACTCAGTGATGTACTCTTTCACACTCCTTGGACCGCCCTTGAGGAACGCCTCCACCTGAGCATCCAAGAGCGTACTCTTCGGCACATTGTGGAGATTAAACCTCCCGGAATGGCCGACAGAGGGAAACTCAGTCCCTCCTTCGCCCAGTGACACATAAACGAATTTGGCCTTCCAGTCGTGGATGGACGTAGGAAGGTCGGTAAAAGATCTCCTGTTCTTCACCTGCTGGAGAGTGGCATAGCTAACACAGCTATGTGGTACAAATTTATGAACAGGGCCGTCGTCGGCTTAAAACCCAACTCGGATCAGCGGAGCAAGAACCCGACGATCAGGAAGTAGCTGTTTGGAGTCAACAAGGCCGACGGGAGATCCACCATGTCCAAGTACTCTGTGACGAATGGATGGAGGGGAAACCTCATCCCCTTAGCAAAGCTCATGGGGTACACTCCGAAGTATCCGGACGGAGGGTTAAGCACGTGATTCGTCGGCTTGGGCGCTCTAACCCTACAAAACGGCCCCACGTACATCTGGGCAACCAAGTACTCAGTCGCACTACTCTGTGGCCTGATAATGTAGATGTTGGTGAGGTCCAAGTAGGAGAAACCTGGGCCTTTCTTCGGATGGCGCCTTCTCTTCGGGGCAGTCCCCTGAATGGCAGAAACCAGCTTCGGGCAAGGAATGGTGGCCGAAGTAGACGCTCCGTCCATGGCACGGGAGACCCCTACGTCATCGCCCTCAGATGATGAGGTGGCCTCCTCGTCTGCACTTCTGCCGTCCTCCTGCTCCACCGATTTGAAGGAGCTCAAGTTCTTTATCTCCTCGCAAAACTCCTCCACCACTCCATAATCAAGAGACTTGGCAGAGGCCTCATCGTCGTAAGGGTAGTACTCTTCGTCTAAGGTCTTCATCATAACAACTACTAAAGCCCTAAGGGAAACTACTTCAGATCTAAAGGCGGCTTTTGGACTAACACTAGATCAAAGCCTAAGGAAGCAAAGAATGCAAGAAAGCGGAGAAAGGTTTGATGAACCGACCTTGGAAGTTTTGAAGAACGGAAGAACACTCGAGCAAGCTCTCTCTCTCTATAAATTTGGGCAGCACTTCGTTAGCTCAGGATGCAAATGGGGGACTTCCTTCTCGGGGGGGGGGGGGGGTATTTATAGATCTCCTCCCAACGGTCACTACACGTGGCACATTCCCATTGGCCACACCAACGGCCACCACCTCCAGGCCCAATAAGCTGCCACCGGTTCAGAAGATGGGCCAGGCCCACTTCCAGCCGTATCAGTCCACTTCCAACGTACCAGCAAGCAGCATCCATAACGGCCAAGCCACTCAACGGGCACACTAAGGAGAGATGTGAGCCACCACGCTCACAGGACACGACTACGCCGGCCTTGGTAGCCAAAAATCATTTCAACGGCTGGTCCCATTTCAATGTGTGCCCATATCGGTATAACACGCTACAAACAGCGGGGCTCTTTCAACGGCCACAAAGCTAAGGTGAAAAAGAACCTAACAGCCACCAGCCTCGTATAAAATCCTGATGATAACTTCTTGAAAGCGACCTGCGTCCAAGGGTTCTCCCACAGGGTTACCTTGGTCAGGAATCGCCAAGGGGCTGGATTTAGGGGAATACGAGGATCCCGCTTCGGCCTGGGGTTACACATTACTCCTTCACCCCTCACTCAACTTTCGGCCTGAAGCAGTGGGGGACTAGGGGACTGCACCGGACTCTAAACGCAAGCAAGGACAAAATTAAAAAACCAAAAATGCACAAGTCCACAACTACAACAACATTGCATCATCCATGCACCATAACGTCCAGGACTTGGTGGTGCACCCTCGGCCGCAATAACGTAAGCAAAAAAGGAAGCAAAGCTCACCTCCCAAAACGTGACACATGTCGTCCCTCGACACGTGCCACTCAACGGCCTTGAGATCATGTACTCCATTCTCAGCCAAAATAAGAAACCAAGGACACACAACGTCCTTTGGTCTGGTGCCATTATCGTCCTCAAAGCCATGGACACTAAACTACAATTATCATCGCTTTGGCCTAGAAAATGAAAAGCAATTATAGGGCCTCCTCGGCCAAAGGCAATCACCAAAGGCAACCACCAACGGCTAAAAGAGAACAAGCATCACCGTCATCGGCCATTCAAGTCAAAGACGCATATCGGCCACTCAGCCAGGACACTCGTCATCCTCTAATAAGAAAACGTACATCATCAGAAGAACATTAGCCTCCTTCGTCAACGACGAAGGGTACACAACGGAGAACACAAAGAACAACCAAAACAGGAAATGGTCACAATGGCCAAAACATCAGAATTGCAGGAATCTACTCTCCTTCACGTCTGCATCTCATCTCAGAGAGTGGGGGACTCCTGATGAATAATATGGGTCTAGACCCCAGGACCCACATACTCAGGAGAACAGGAGGCACAATTGTCACTCAGTGGGGCCTCCGTCGGCCAGATGGCCCTCCATCGGCTAGATGGCCCTCCATCGGCCAGAAGGATATCAACTCAGAACATGGTCCAGAAGCTAGGAGAACCAGGTGTCCCCATCGGCTGGGTCTCCGTCGGCCGTGGCTCCGTCGGCCAGACCCTCGTCGGCCACAGAGAGCTCCCAAAACCGGATTTCATACTTAACCATTCTACATATTCTGTACTCGGCCTAGTAGTGGTCCAATTGTAAATGGGTCTCCCTAGCCCAAGACTTGGGATCCCAGCCCACTTTTTCCCTATAAATACCCCTCTTGGGGGTAGTTGTAGGGGGTTCACAAATCATTAATAACAAGACTTTATTGCACTTCTCTCTCTAGCTTTCACTTCTCTCTAGAATATATACTCTATCAGACCTCATATCATCTCAAATACATTTTCATTGATCTCCTATTAAATTATATTAAACACCCAAACTGTAATGTATTATGACTATTCACTTTTCAACCTCCATCATGCATAGTACCATAACTTTAAAATTTGAAAAACAAATGCATTTTAATAAGTATTTTACTTTACTCAAACCAATAAAATTTAGTTTACTTTTACCTCCTTCACTTCCTCGCCTCTTAGATTATGTCCTTCAATAACAACATTTCCTTTCTCCTTCCTTGCACTTTTTTCTTTAACTTTGTTCACATTTTCTTCCAAAGTCCTTGCTGGATGATATTGTTCGTCAACACGCCCCAACCCAAATCCACCAGCATTTACCTCTTCTGTCTCTCTTGCTCTTAGCAGTGTTGTTGTCCACCCATTCCATGTTGGGATTGTCCTTTGAATATTTATCCGAAAAACAAAAACTGGGTCTACATACAAAATCAGCAACATTAAATAAACACAAATTACAATTCACAAATAATTAAACATTTTTTCATGTGTAGTAACTTCTAATTTCATACCATAAGAAACAATAGAGGTCCAGTAAAACTTTTCTTATCATTCTTCTCCCACACACGTTTCTTCTCAATCAAGGTTCTCATTACATAGTCACACTAATTCATTTCCTTGATCCTGTCCACGTCCACTAAATTGCTCAAGATGATTGGATTTGCATACCCATTTGATGTGCTATCCAGTAGTACAGATACCATCAACACTATGAAGTGTCTCTTAAACCACACTCCTCCCATTGTGCATTCTAGCATTTTCTTACAGACTTGAGCAAGACTTATGCAATCAACGCGCTCTCCAAACAATGCTTTCCACTCCATCAACAATGGGCAATCTTCTGATTTCTTTTTCTTCACAATCAACTGCTCTCTACGTGGAAAACCCATGACAAGTGCCACATCTTCTTCATTGACGTGCAACTCTTTCCTTCCATCAAGGTGAATAGTACTATCAGTTGCGTTGAAATTCTTTAAAATCCAAATTGCGAGCTTTGATGGAATTTTTTCAATGGACAAAGTCAGTATGCCCCCAAATCCCATGTCAATCACCTCTCGAATTTGAACAACATTCAATTCACCAATTGCCTTTACTAAAACTTGAGGTGTAAACCTTGTTTTTATTGCTTTGTACGGTGCTTTTAGTGCCGTTATCTTTCCAATTCTATTTTTATTTCCACTTGGTTTGGCCTTCTCAGTACGCCTCTCCATTTGTTTAGGTATTGCCACAAAATCATCATCACTTTACTATTGTATCTCCAGTAGCATGTAATTGCATTGATCTTGCACCATGCTTGAACTTCCTGCTTCAGAATTCCTTCCTCTCCTTCTGATTTCTATTTTTTGAGTTTTTTGCTTCTTTAACATTGCAATTCCAGTCACCTTTTCTGCACCTTTACGCTTTTTGGCTCCACATGAGTCTTCTACATTTCCTGATTCATTCACAACACATTTCATTTCATGTACTCTTTCTATCACACAGTAGTATTTCATGTTATACAAATTTTGCCAATAATCTTATTCATTCACATGTTGTATCATGAAAGATTTCATCATAACACCATATTTCTGTCTGCCTTTTATTTGTCTGCCTTTCACATGTAATTTGCTACTTTACATATCTGCCTTTCACTTAGTTTTCAGTAATACACATTTATTAGTCAATTGAAAGTTAACTACCTATGACGAACATCATATATTTTTTCCACTAGAGCATTCCCTACCTCCTCCATATTAAAAATTTATTTATGAATGCTATCAGTGAAATTTCACAACCAGCTCCCTAAACTGCTTCTCTCAATTGCATTCAATCTTAATTTTATCTATCTACTTTGCTACTTTCTATTTTTGTATTTCATTTTTTTCCTACTATTATGATTTGAATGTAAACTGTCACATACAAGCACTATTTGATTTTGCACCAGAGCAATTTGTACTATCACATTAAAAACTTCTCTGTCAATGCTACTACTTATACTTCACAGCCGGATCCATAAACATTTTTCTTCTCGAAAGTACATATAATTTCACCTTTATTTTTCTAATTTGCTAATTTGCATTTGTGCGTTTCACATATTTACCGTGATTATGCAGTTATTAACCAATTGTAATGTTAACTACGTCATACGAACAACACGTTGTTTTGCACTGTAGCATGCTGTACCTGAAGATTTTTTACTCTACTTGACCACCGCGATTACACTTATATTCATTGCGTAATAGAAGCATTGTTTAAGTACTAGATTCATACAAATTTCATCTTAATAAAAAATGTTTCTCACTTTTTGGCTTACCTTGTGCTTCAGTGTTGCTTTTCTCCATCACTATTTACGCCGTATCTGCCATTGCTGTGACTTTTGGCCTCTCAGCAACTTCTCGCTCTATTGCTGTTAAGATCGATCCGTCTGCAACTCCTCTTGAACGAGAAACCTTCCTCTCATCAGTATTCGAAACTTCAAAAGTTTTTCATAAATGGTTGCAGAGCTCTCGAATTACGCACGTCACAGGCAAAATAACCGTAATCGAGAACGAAGAATGTGTATTTACCAAAAGCCCCTTACTTACCTGCGCATGCGTGTTTTCTGTTTTTAATAAGCCATCCGCAGCATGCGTCTGCACCTTAATAGCCTGGAACCCTAAATCACAACCGTCTATTTTCAATTTTGGACCGTTGTGATGCCTTTGCATTTTGCACCTTAGAACCTCTTTGTAGTAGAATCAATCCACACACACACACACACACACACACATATATATATATATATATATATATATATATATATATATATATATATATATATATATAGGGAAGAGTTCAAATGAAAAGTGGTCTTCCCGTGCAAAGTGCAAAGTTTTCACTTTTTCATGTTTCGCTTGCACTTTTTCTTGTTTGCGTTGCACTTTTTGGCCATTTTGATTTTGGCCAAATTCGGCCAAAATGACGGTGGCAGTTTTGTAAATAAACCATTTTTTTTGAGCTACCGCAAAAAAGTGCAACTTAAGCAAGAAAAAGTGCAAGCGAAATATGAAAAAGTACAAACTTTGCACTTTGCACGTTAAGATCACTTTTTATTTGAATCATCCCCTATATATATATATATATATATATATATATATATATATATATATATATATATATATATAAGAGATCAAATACAAACCATGCTTAAAATACTAACCTACAAACTCAATAATAGGCAACACTTTGAACTTCAATATGCAGTACAAATAATGTAAAGATACACTCAGTGAACTTCAATATGCAATAAAAATAATATGCAATACTTTGAACTTCGATATGCAGTACAAATAATGTGCAACACTTTGAACTTCAATATGCAGTACAAATAATGTAAAGATACATAGTTTGTGACAGTTTGTAGGTTAGAATGGGAGGATTGGTTCGTATGTGATCTCACCCCTATATATATATATATATATATATATATATATATATGGGAGAGTTCAAATACAAAGAGGTCTTCCCATGCAACGTGAGAATTAATCTTGTGCATTCGTTTTAAGATCTAATGGATCAAAATGAGCCAAAAATGCACTAAATTTGATCAAAAACGTGGTGGCAATTTTGTAAATAAATCAAAGTTTTCTACTACCGCGAAAAAGTGCAACAGAAACATGAAATAGTGCAACGCGGTGAAGAAAAAGTGCAATCGTTCGCACTTTGCATGGGAGCACCTCTTTTTATTTGAACTCTTCCCTATATATATATATATATATATATATATATATATATATATATATATATATATATATATATATATATATATATATATATATATAAGAGAAACTTTTTAAGAGCATACAAAGCGCCACATAATCTTGCCATGTCATCCGTCACATAATCCATACCTTTTATTTATTTTATTAGATTCTACTTTTGATTGCATATTGATTTGGAAACAAAAGAACGTTTGATAAAAATCCACCTTTTTGGTAACTTTTTCAAACCTAGCTATTAAGTATTTGATACAGAGTAATTCATTAATTGGAACCACAACAATTAATAACTAATCGTACACATAGACTACATTTTATACAGAGTACTTTTTATAAGCACGCGGTAATTTTTGTAAGAGAATAATATTTAAAGAGAATCATTCAAAGAGAATAAGGATGAAAATTGATATCATACATGCATATGTGTGTGTGTGTGTGTGCGTGCTCACAAGTAAATACGTTTAGCCTAGCCAAAGAGTAAATATATTTGGTTGTTTTGTTTCTTTATTTTACAACTACAATTTAAATATGCTATCACTTTTAAAACAGATTCCTAATCCAAATTAGGAAATCTTTGTGTGTTTACAAATTCCTAATTTAGTTATACTCTTAGAATGTTTTTAATTAGATTGATTTCATTCTCAATCTAGATCTGATCCGATCAAACTTTAATAATAATAGGACACATAAAATGTAAAAGAGACATCAAAACAATTAATAATAGTTTTCAATGTGGCGAAATAATGAGTAAAGTGTAAAAAAACTCCATTTTTTTACAGTTTCAATGTGACGAAATAATGAGTCAAATGTAAGATCTTAATATTAAAAGTTAAAAGTATGTATTCCATATTTCATACCAAGATGAATGAGTAATATGAAAAAATATGTATATGAAGTGCATAATAAAGTAATTTAGAGGACGTGAGATTAATTAAGAAGCTTCTTTGTGAATTCTTTAAAATCGGGTTCACAACAATTATGTTTAGTTGATATGCTTGTGTAGAAGAACATTTTAAATTTTTTCATATAATTGTTTCTTTATTTTACAAATGGTTTTTTCATGATTTAGGATATTCCTCCTATTTAGCCCAATCAGCTAGAATTTAATCAATTTCTGTAAAATAAGCCGATTCCACCAATTTAGTATTATCAAACGAACTCTATATTCAGACCGAGTTTATTTTACTTTTGCATCACATTACATATGATTCCTAAAAAAATCAAATTTAAAATTAGCTAAATTATGTACTACCCGTGCATCGCACGAGCTTGAAACCTAGTACCTAATATTACTAAAACTCACCACTTTTCCAAAAATATGACTATAGATGTTTTTTGATGTAGTGTATGACCAAATTATGTGCACGAAAATATGAGTAATCAATAAAGGTGAAGTGCTACAAGGTTGTCTCTAAAAAATAGGAGGTCAATATGAATCATATGGATGGCAACATGCATCATTATAGGAAAAAAAACATAATTAGTCATAGGAAAACACATTAATTTTAGTAATATTTATAATAACTTTTTCTTTAAAATACTAAGTACGCATATATATTAACAGTGGATTGGATTAATTATTATAGATTATACGTAGTGATTTCAATCGATCATATACCCCGGAGTACTAGTACATGTTAAGTTTAACTATATGTGTATATGAATTAATGATATAAGTTTGAATATTATTAAACAAAATGATGGGAATTTCAACCTATCACATAAACATTGCTATGCTATAAGTAATATCTTTAGTGGATTATAACGATATTTTTATGAATTGGGAAATACTTCGTAGTAGTTATAATAATACTAATGACACAAGCTTAATTTGAATTACTAATAAATAAATAAATGGAATTGCAATTGTTGGTCCCGGTTGTACTGGATACAGTCTAGAGAGAGGGGGGGGGGGGGGTGAATAGACTGTATTGGTTTTTATCTTTTTAAGCTAATTACCAGATTTAATAGAATAGCATGTTCTGTTGGCAGAACAGACTGACAGCGGATGGGGTTCTGGTAGGGGTTCTGTCAGATTAGCCTCAGAGAAGCAAAGACAATAGGCCTTCTGTTAACTCACAAGACACGTTCTGCTGAACACAGAGACCAAGTCTTTGGAGTTAAACAGTTCAAATAAGAACGATAAATAAGTGCAGTAAGTAAATGACACCAGGGATTTTTATAGTGGTTCAAGGAACAACTTGTTCCTCTAATCCACTATTCCACTAAGCTTGTAAAAACGTCCGTTTACAACGCCTTAGTCCTATCACTTAAGAAGCTCTCCACGTCTTCTTCAAGTGTAGATGTCTCCTGGGATGCACTTCCTGGCTTCCTTTAAGACTGGTCCTTTCATTGAGCTTCCCGGAAGTATCACCACTTCACTGCTCCAGGTACTTGGACGTCCTTCTTGTGAAAGAAGAGTTTCTGTTGAAACAGGGGTTCCTCCAACTTGCTTTGTTACAAAAGATTTATAGATGAAGTGCTTGAAGTGTTGAAGAACGAATAGAACTTTGCTTGAGTTGGAAGTAAGAATCTTTCCAACGTCTGCATTCTCTTGTAGAAGATGATAAAGATTTAATCTCAAGGAGGCTTATGCGTTTTGAGTGTTTGAATGTTTTTGTATTCGCATTGTTGTAGCAAAGTTGTTCGGTTGTTCTTCGTAGTGTATCTTTTATACTGGGGTTGTCTTCCCGTTGGAGGAGAAGGAGGACAACTGCATTAAATGCGCGAACAGTTGACTTGACCAGAAGGACCCAGCAAAGTTGGCGGATTACTATTTTGGGATAAAGCTATCATGACATTGCGGCCAATCATCTGCATTTACTCTTCAGAGTACGGGAGGCATTAAATGTGCATTTAATGCGTGTACTGTAGCTTTTCCGTTGAAGTCTTCTAGCCGTTGAAGGAATCTTTCGTTGGTTTCACCGGTTGAAGTGGTATCAAGAAAATTCTCCAAGTGTCAGGCCTTCTGGCGTCTTCAGCAGAAAGTCTCTCAGAGAAGGTCTCGAGCACTTCTGTTTGAAAAGCTATCAGAGGGTCCTTTAGGTCTTCTATCAGAAGCAAGCTAACAGAAGGTGAAGAGGGTTTCTGTTGTAGTGCTGTCCAACAGAGATCCAGAGGTATTATGTTGGAGTAAGAATCAACAGGGAGCCAACGGTCTTCTGTCAGGAGGTCTTCTGTCAGTCGACTATTCTAAGAAACTTTACAAGGAAATTTTTTAATACATTGAATCTAAAGAGGGGGTACTCTAAATTCCTAATTAGTATAGCATCATCAAAATCTAATTACAATTATTCCTTACAATTTCCCCCTTTTTGATGATGCCAAAACCCTTTAACTATTTCCAGAGAAGTGCCTTCACCATAAAAGAGATAAAGTTTAAAACTTTCATTAAAATCTTGGTGTGCAACTTGGCATAGGAAAATAGTAAGAGTACAGTACATTCAGATAGCAGTTAAGAATAGAAAGAAAACAAACACACAAACATAATCAGAGAAAAGAGAGACAGATATGAAGAAATTGCCTTACAAAGTGAAAGGCATAGATGTTCTTTTATTAAGGGAAAGGGTAGGGGTGGTCCTTTACATATTTTCCCTAGCAGCATGAGCTATAGCTTGATCATCCAATTCTTTCAGCCTTTTCAACTCAGCATTGACTTCTTCTCTGATCTCTGTGAGGTTCCCAGCTCTTTGATAAGATGCCCAGATGGGTGATAACTTGCAGTTTAGATAGTTCAGTACTCCTTCATGAACATCTTTTCCTGGTATCACACGCTTATGGTACCAATATTCAGCTTCTTCCAAGGAACCACCATGCTTGACTCTTATATGACCATCTCTGTCAAGATAGAGGTTCTGTCTCTGAGTGGGGGTCATTTTCTGTTGGTTTTCTTCAAATTGGGCTCTGTCGATTTTCTGACATCCACCAAGTCTCCATTCTGTTAAGCTTAGGGCCTTCCTCTTCTTGGTTGAATGTCTGTGAGGGGAGGAAGCTCTAGGAATCACAGCTTATTTCTTCTTCTGTAGAGAGGCTCGAAAGTAGGGAGCTGGATCCACAACAGTAGAGGGGCCAACTGGAGGTAGTTTCTTCTTTGGCTGGGGTCCTCTTCCCCCTTTTTGGCATCATCCAGGTCAGAGATCATCATTGATATCTTCTGAAACTCTGTTGCCTGGGATGTGGCAATCTGCTCACGGGTTTCTGGAAGGGTCTGTGTAACAGAGGTGAGGCCTTCTATCAGACCTTGTTGCTTCTGGAGAGCTGAGGAAATATCTGTAACACCCCGTCCCTCCAGGCCCCGAGGTAGTTACTTCTGACATCTAGTACTGTCCTCACAAACCGCCACTATCCGTTTCCGCGCACTTTGTCCTCACTCGTGCGCGCCCTGAGAAACTTCCCAGGGGGTCACCCATCCCAAGACTACTCCCGTACAAGCACGCTTAACTTTGGAGTTCTTAGCTAATGAGCTCCCTTAAAAGGAGATGCACCTTGTTGGTATGAGTAGTACTATTAATCCTCTTAAATTAATATCGGGTATTACAATCACCCCAACTTAGGATCGCAACGTCCTCGTTGCGCCCTTAAACCAATCTCAATCAAACCCCAGAATCTTGCCCTGTTAAGTGCCCGTCCGATATTCAACGGGTCAACACACTGTTGCAGGGTTGCTCTGATACCACCTGTAACACCCCGGCCCCGTAGGCCTCGAGGTATTTACTTCTGACCTCTAGTACTCTCCTCACAAACCGCCACTGGCCTTTTCCGCGCACTTTGTCCTCACTCGTGTGCGCCCTAAGAAACTTCCCAGGGGGTCACCCATCCCAAGACCACTCCCGTGCAAGCACACATAACTCTGGAGTTCTTAGCTAATGAGCTTCCTTAAAAGGAGATTCACCTTGTTGGTATAAGTAGTACTATTAATCCTCTTAAATTAATCTCGGGTATTACAATATCCTTGGAACTTGCTTCAAGAAGAACCAATTTCTGGTATCTTTCTTTGTCATCAGAAAACAGAGTTCTGGTTTGATCGCGGTGGACTTTGCAGAGTTCCTCAATTTCTAGTAACTGTTCTTTAGTCTTGGTATCAGCCCATTGAAGCTCTTCAAGGTTGTCAGAGATGGTTTCAATTGCTTTACCTTGAGTCATTAAGGTTTGGTGAAAGGTGAATAGGGTCTTATGAATACCTTCCACTTCTGTTGAAAGGGCATTTGTTTTGGCAGTTGATGAAGCCATGAAATTGTTGAGAGATTCTGTCAGTGTAGCAAAGCGGGATGAGATGAAATCCATACCAGAGTTGAAGTTGTCATTGACATGAGATAGATGCTCAAAGTGTTTGTCGTTGATTTGTATGAGCTTGTTCAATCATTCCAACATTTGACCACCAAATTCTTCTGCAGCTTCAACAAACTGATTAAAGGGAATTTGGGGTTCTGTTTCTACAAAATCTGGCATTCCCAGTCCTCTTGACCTGGGCATAGGAGGCCTTCTGGTCTGTTGCAGAGAGGGATGTTGAGGGAAGGTTCTCTGGTAGGAGTTTGTCGTCTCTTGGAGGTGAGATCTCCAGCTAGGGAGGATGGAAGGAATCCATCATTGTCACTATCAAAGGAGAGGACACGATGTAGAGGGTGTTTCTTTGGAGTAGATGCGACAGAATGCTGAGAAGACAGTGGAATGTTGGCATCCTTGAGTGCAGATGTCTGTGGGGAAGGGATTGGTGTTGGTGATTTATTATTAGAGGGAGCTTTCTGGTGTTGGGGTGTTAGTTGAGAAGAAGGGATTTTCTGTTGTGGAGGAGATGGTGGAGGTGAAGGAGATCGGTTTCTGTTGGAGGGTGTTGGTTTACAAGGGGAAGAAGGTTTGGATTTAGCAGAAGGGGCTTTCTGCTTGGATGGGGATTTTTCCTTGAAGAGAGTTTTCTCCTTGGAAGGGGTTTTCTGAGGTGAGGGTGGAGGGATATTCTGTTGTGGAGTTGTTTTCTGTGGTGGTGAGGATTTCTGTGGGGATGGGGATTTCTGGTGAGGAGATTGAGGTGGAGTAGTAAAGGGAGTTGAGATTCTGGGTGAGGATTGTGGTTGAGGAGGCGATATAGGAGGGGAAGGAATGTGAGGTTCTGTATGAACAGAGGGAGATTTAGAGATTACCTCAAGTATGGTTTCTGTGAATTGTGAGTCCCTCCATTCTTTGACCAGCTTCTCCATGGCCAAAGGGAGATCATTAGTTGTTGATGGTTCTCCTTCTGCATGGGCGCTTGGACGAAACTTGATCAAGGATTCCTTGCGCTTCTTCTCAATGACCCACTCATCAAAAGCATCCATTTCTTCTTCTGCTAATGCTTTGACATGTTCCTCCTCATCAACATGAATCTGCTTGCCCTTCCCTTTGCATTCCTCCTTCTTCTTTTCTGCTAGAACAGATAGAAGGAATTCCTTGTTGAGGCATTGCTCAACATCTTCTGTGCCAGCCCACTTGAGGACTTCAGCTTCCTCAAAGATGAAGTTGGGAAGCATTCTGATCAGTTCAGAGAGAGATCCCACTCTCCACTTCCTCCATGCTAGAGCCCTGATAAATTGTTTGTCTAGGGCAGAGGAGATATTCTCCTGAGGTTTTGAGGGCTCAGGGGTTCTGTTGACTTCATGATATTCTGGTGAGGAAGTCAG
This sequence comes from Cuscuta europaea, assembly GCA_945859875.1. Taxonomy (NCBI): domain Eukaryota; kingdom Viridiplantae; phylum Streptophyta; class Magnoliopsida; order Solanales; family Convolvulaceae; genus Cuscuta; species Cuscuta europaea. The sequence goes on from CAMAPE010000013.1 coordinate 5,668,855, forward strand.
CAAGGGTTGATCAGGCAAGGTTGCAAAGGGAGATCTGTGAGATTCCCCCTGAGTAGTGGCATCCAGCACTACTACTTCATCTTCTGAGTCACTTGACTCGAACACAATCTTCTTGCCTTGCCAGGCATTCGTGATGAGTTGCACAGAAGGAGTTAGGTTAACAGGTTCCCCCTGAATTGCAGGAGTCAGAACCTTGGCCTTCTTCACAATGGGAGAGGCAGAATGAGTGCTTTCTGTAGAGATAGAAGAGGGTACCTTTCTCTTTATCACATACTTCTTTGCCACCAGCTTCTGGACTTTAGCTGTGGCAGCCTTCTTTGTGACAACCTTCTTCACAGGCTTTCTTATCAGAAGATATTCTTCCTCGGAATCTGAGGGGGTAGAGGTTTTCTGCTGTTTCTTCACAGCCTTCTTGGACTTGATTACCTTCTGTTGGAGTTTCTCCCGGTTAAACTCCAGAGTCCTCAACCTCTTCTGTTCAGCCTTCAGAGCTACTCTCCTATCATTTGAGGTGTTAAGGAAGAGTAATTTGGTGTAGTCAGTCTCAACGGGATTTCTCAATCCTATTCTGGCCTTCATCAGCAATTCAGACATGAGTAGGCCATAGCCCATAGGGGTTTTGAAGAGATTGGTATCCTTGGCCTTCTTCTTGATAAATTCAACAAGGGACTTGATGATTACCTGTCCCCAGTTGATGTTCATCCCATGATGAACTGCAAAGACAGCCTTTGCATTCTGTACAGTCATATCATCGGTGGAGGTGCTCTTGCTCCAGACGCATCTATGGAAGATATTGACCAATTTCTCATAGTCGCTCTGTAGCAGATTCTTCTTCATGTACAGCTTTGGGACGCTTCCTACTTCAGGTCGGCAATAGAGCTGAACAAAGGCTTCAACAGAAACCTTGATACTGTCTAAGGCAATGAACCCTTCACTGTCTTCTTGCGGGTCCTCCACCACGCCAAAGAGGGCGTTGATAGTTTCAGAGGTGAGGATAATGTCATCACCGTTGACATGTGATTTGATGGTATCACCTTCATATGTGGCGTTAAGGTTGAATTCTGCCACACCTTTGGTGCTGTAGGAGTTGAAATAAAAGCCTACCACTTTGTTTAGTTGAGATTCCTCCATACCCTTGATGATTTTCATCATCGTTTCTTGGTTTGCGGCTAGTTCAGGGAGTGCGGAAAGATCGCAATTCATCCCAGTATAGATGTTAGCGACCAAGGTATTGATTTCTTCTTCGGTGAGGTCGTTGATGTTCAAGAAAGCCATTGCAGAGAGTTGTGAGAATTTGAGAGCTAGAGAGATATGGAAGTTCGAAGATTTGAGAGTAATGAGAGCAATAACGGTTTAGGTTAGAGGAAATGGAATATATGGGTTCGGGTTAGTGGACGTTTGAGATTATTGGCGGTTCCGAGGTACCAATAAATGAAAATGGGGGCGCAGTAAATATTTTGCGGCTATAATACCGTTTTAAGGGTAGAAGGGTAAAAGACCTTTATTAACTTACTAGGTCACCCGTTTTTTTTTCAAAATATTTCTAAGTCCACAACCTTCTGTTACAGGTAAGAGTTTCTGAAGGTAAGAGGAGGTTTTCTGTTGCTGAGGTGTTCTGTTAGGAACAGAGGTTCTCTATTCAGGATAGAGAACAGAAGGGGTTTTGCAACAGGAATTCTGTTAGCAGAGAGTCTGCAACAGAAGATCTTCCTATTCAACTTTCTCTTGGAATTTCATCCATCATTCCCAATTCTTCTCTCAGTTTGTTGAATCTAGCCTCAGGCAAAGGCTTTGTCACAATATCTGCAAGCTGGTCTTCTGTTGACACATGCTCCATGCATATGTGCTTCTTTTCAACATGATCTCTGATGAAGTGATGTCTGATCTCAATGTGCTTTGTCCTGGAGTGAAGAACTGGGTTCTGAGTGATGCAAATGGCACTGGTGTTGTCACACAGCAGCTTGATCTCCTTTGCTTGAATGCCATAATCCTTTAGTTGTTGCTTCATCCAGAGTAGCTGAGCACAGCAACTCCCAGCTGCGATGTATTCAACTTCTGCTCTACTGGTTGAGATAGAGTTCTGCTTCTTGCTAAACCAGGAGACAAGTCTCCCACCTAGCAGTTGGCAGTGACCAGAGGTGCTCTTCCTGTCTAACCTGCAACCTGCAAAATCTTAGTCAGAGTAACCGATTAGTTCAAAGTTACCTCCCTTGGGATACCATAGGCCTGCATTTGGATTCCCTTTGATGTATCTGGTGATTCTTTTTGCAGCACTTAGATGGCTCTCCTTGGGCTTTGATTGGTATCTGGCACATATTCCAACATAGAATGAGATATCTGGTCTGCTTGCAGTGAGATAGAGAAGAGATCCAATGATTCCTTTGTAGGTTGTTGCATCAACATCTTTACCTTCATCATCCGGACCAATTCCTTGAGAAGTGTTCATGGGAATCTTCATTGAGGATTTGCCTTCTACTCCAAATTTCTTGATCAGGTCTCTGGTGTACTTCCCTTGATTGATAAAGATTCCTTCTGGAACTTGTTTGACTTGTAGTCCTAGGAAGTAGCTCAGTTCTCCCATCATACTCATTTCAAATTGACTCTGCATCACTTGAGAAAATTTCTTACATAACTCTGCATTAGTACTTCCAAATATAATATCATCAACATATATTTGTACTAGCAGAATATGATTAGCAACAGAGATTTGAAATAAAGTTTTGTCAACCTTTCCCTTAGTAAACCCATGGCTCACTAGTGTTGGTCCCGGTTATACTGGATACAGTCTAGAGGGGGGGGGGTGAATAGACTGTATTGGTTTTTAGCTTTTTAAACTAAGTACCAGATTTACAGAATAGCCTGTTCTGTTGTAAGAACAGACTGGCAGCGGATGGGGTTCTGGTAGGGAGTTCTGTTAGCCTCAGAGAAGCAATAGGCAGTAGGCCTTCTGTTAACTCGTAGGACAAGTTCTGCTGAACACAGATACCAAGTCCAGGGAGTTATACAGTTCTAACTAAGTGCAAGTATTAAAAGCAGTAAGTAAACGACACCAGGGATTTTTATAGTGGTTCAAGGAACAACTCGTTCCTCTAATCCACTGTTCCACTAAGCTGTAAAAACTGCCTTTTACAAAGCCTTAGTCCTAGTACTTAAGAAGCACTCCACGTCTTCTTCAAGCCTAGATGTGTCCTGGGATGCACTGCCTGGCTTCCTTTAACACTGGTCCTTTCACTGAGTTTCCTTGAAGTATCACCACTTCACTACTCCAGTTACTTGGACGTCCTTCTTGTAGCAAGAAGAGTTTCTGTTGAAACTGGGGTTCCTCCAACTAGCTTCGTTACAAAAGATTTGTATGTGATGAGCTTGAAGAGTTGAAGAACACTTGGAACTTTGCTTGAGTTGGAAAGAGTATTTTTCCAACTTCTGCCTTCTCTTGTAGAGGATAATGAGTTTGAATCTCAAGGAGGCTTTTTGCTTTTCAGAGTTTGAATATCTTGCTTGTGGTTAGCAAAAGTTGCAATGTAGTCTTGGCAAAGTTGTAGCAAAGTTATCTCCAAGTTTTAGCAAAAGTTATCCGGTTGTTCTTCGTAGTGTATCTTTTATACTGAGGTTGTCTTCCCGTTGGAGGAGTAGGAGGACAACTGCGTTTAATGCGCGATCAGTTGACTTGACTAGTAGAGCCCGATAAAGTTGGCGGGTTACTATTATGGGATAAAGTATTCCTGACATTGCGGCCAATCATCTGCAATTACTCTACGTAGCATGGGGTGCATTAAATGAGCATTTAATGCATGCACTGTAGCTTTTCCGTTTCATACTCCTAGCCGTTGAAGGAATCTTTTAGTTGACTTCCCGGTTCTTTGAAAATCTTCTAAGTGTCAGACCTTCTGGTGTCTTTGTCTGAGAGTAGAACAGAGGAGGCCTGGAGCACTTCTGTTGGGAGTATCCAACAGAGACCCAGAAGGGTTTCTGTCAGAGTCAAGACTAACAGAGATCCTGAGGACTTCTGTTCTGGAGTAGAGAACCAAAGGTCCTCTGTTTCAATAATGTCTTAAGAGGCACTTCTGCTCTTGAAGTCCTTCTGTTCTTGAAGCCCTTCTGCTCTTGAAGGTCTTCTATCAAGTCGAATACTTCTAAGAATTTTACAAAGCAAAATTCTAATACATAATTTCTAAAGGGGTACTCTAAAGTCCTAATTAATCTAGCATCATCAAAATCTAATTACAATTATTCCTTACAATTTCCCCCTTTTTGATGATGCCAGAACTCTTTAACTATTTCCAGAGAAGTGCCTTCACCATGAAAAATATTAAGTTTAAAACTTCCATTAAAATCTTGGTGGGCAACTTGGCATAGGAAAATAGTAAGAGTACGATACATTCAGATAGCAGAATATAACAGAAATAAACAAACACAAGCAGAAGGCAAAAAGACAAGAATTTGAGGAAAAGCACTTCAAAGTAAGAAGGCAGAGATGTGATTTTATTAGATAGGTTTTACAGAGTTTAAACCTTACACATTCTCCAGATTAGCTGCCTGTAGAGCTTCTTCCTCTAGTCTTTGAAGCCTGAGCAGTTCTTCGTTTATTTCAGCTCTGATTTTGAACAGATTGCCAGACCTTTGATAAGATGCCCATATTGGAGAAAGCTTATAGTCCAAATAGTTGAGGACACCTTCATGTATGGTCTTTCCTGGGACAATGTTCTTCTTGTACCATTCTTCTGCTTCTTCAAGTGATCCTCCATACCTAACTCTGACAACACCATCTTTGTCCAGATAGAGGTGCTGTTGTTGGGTAGGAGTCATTTTAGCCTTCATCTCTTCAAATTGAGCTCTGTCAATGTTCTGAGAGCCACCCAATCTCCACTCAGTGAAGTTGAAAACTTTCTTCTTCTTGGTGCTCTTCTTTATTGGAGATGGGGGTCTAGGTATGCCTGCTGCTCTCTTCTTTTGTAGGGCAGCTTCAAAATAGGGAGCCGGATCTACTGCAGGCTCATCAGAGGAGGGTGGCCTGGTAGGAGTTCTGTGAGACCTAGGCCTGGTCTGTTGAGGGTCCTCTTCCCCCTTTTTGGCATCATTCAGATCTTCAATCATGAGACTGATCTTCTGGAATTCTGAGGCCTGGGTTGAGGCTATCTGCTCCAGGGCCTCTGGTAGTGTTTAGGTGACAGAGGTAAGGCCTTCAATCAGACCCTGCTGCTTCTGTATTGCAGAGAAGATGTCCTTGTTATTGGCTTCAAGGAGCACCATCTTCTGATAACGATCTCTGTCAGTGGACAGAAGTGCATGAGCCTGTTCTTGATGCACTCTGCACATTGCCTCAATGGAGGTCAAGTGCCTTTCTGTCCTTGCATCAGATTCCTTCAGAGCTTCAAGATGCTCTGAGATATTGTGAATAGCATGGCCTTGACTCAAGAGAGTCTGTTGAAAGATAGACAGAGTGTTGTGGATGCCTACCACTTCTGTTGACAGGGCATCAGTTCTGGCAGTTGATGAGGCTATGAAGTTGTTGAGAGTTCCAGTGAGGTTCTCAAAACGATCAGAGATAAACTGCATACCTGAGTTGAGATTGTCATTCACATGAGCAAGGTGCCCATAGTGTTTGTCATTGACCTCAATCAGTTTGTTCAAGCCTTGGAGGATCTGTCCTCCAAATTCTTCAGCAGATTCAACAAATTTGTTGAAGGGAACGTTGTTCTGTTGTCCATCTGGTTGAGGCATCTCCAGACCTCTTCCCTTAGGCAAAGGATGATGCTCTTGGACAGATGAAAGAGATTGGACAGCCTGTTCATGTTCCAGTTGAGTCAGAGGAGAGGTCTTCTGTCTCTTGGATGTGGCTTGATAAGACTTGCTGACCATGAATCCATCCATGTCAGATGAGTCTTCATAAGAGGAGTATATGGGTATGGTGTTCCTGATGACCTTTTTCTTCTTTCTGAAGGAGGGATTGGGGGCAGTAGAATGCCTAGAATTCCCTTGAGGTGCATAGATGGGGGAGACAGTTGTAGGGTCAGAATCCCTGAGAAACCATACAGGTTTAAGGTTTTCTGCAGGTTGTTGTGGAGGTGAAGATTCTGGAGGAGGAGATTGATGATCAGATTCAGAGGAGGAGGAGGAGGAGATCTGTTGGGGGGAGGGGATCTGGTGCTGGGGTGAAGAGTGAACAGGTGAGGCATTTTGTTGAGGGGGGGATGGTGGAGGTGAGGGTGAACGGTTTCTGAAGGGAACAATTGCTCTGCAGGGAGATGCAATTTTCTGTTTGGGTGAATGAGGATGGGTGGGGGTTTCTGTTTAGGAGATAAAGGTTCAGGGTGTTCTGGTGGGATATTAACAGAGGGGGTTGGAGATATTACCTCAATGATGTTCTCCTTGAGCAAAGAAGTCCTCCACTCCTTGATATGCTCCATCATTGCTTGCCCTTCTGTCTTGGGTACAGAGGGCTCTCCTGGGTTGAGATGGGGTTGCACAGAATCTGTTGCCATCTTTGTGAACAGCCATTCCTCAAATGCTTCAATTTCTTCCTCTTATAGAGGTTTGACAGCCTCTTCTGAAGGTGAGGAGATGAGAATGGCCTTCCCTTTGTAGCTTGCCTTCTTCTTCTCAAGAACAGAGTGAAGGAAGTTGAGGGCAAAGCACTTTGAGACATCATCAGTCCCAACCCAGCTCAGAATGGCTTCCTCTTCTGGCTCATAATGGTCAAAATATTGGATGATTTTGGAGAGGGGTCCCATTCTCCACCTTCTCCATTCGAGAACCCGGGTAAACTGTCTGTCTAACAAGGACAGATACCCATCTTTGACAGGACTAGGGTGTTCTGTTGAAGTAGACACCCTGTTCTGTTCAGGAGATGCATCAGAGGTGGGGATCTCTGGTTCCCCCTGAGTGTCTGCCACTCCTTCAGATTCAGAAACCACAGGTTTAGAAACCTTCTTCTTTGGTTTGGTGGTCCTCTTCCTCTTCTGTCCGGCCTTAGGGGGGGCAACAGGTGCTTCCCCTTCAGTCTTCTTCTTCTTCTTTTTCTTCTTCTCAGCAGAAGGGGCTACAGAGAGAGGTTTCTGTACCTTCTCTCCCTGTTGTCTCTTAGCCTCAAGTTGAAGTTGTCTCTTCATTTCAGCCTTTATGGCTTTCTCCCTATTTGGAGAAGCAGTTAAGAAGATTACCTTGGTGTGATCCAAGGTTGAAGCCTTCCCCAAGTGTATTCCTTGTCTGAGAAGCACTTCTGAAACCAGTAGCCCATGTCCTAGCTTCCCAGAGTAGAGGCTAGTTTTTGGGTTCTTCTTCTTGATGACTTCAATCAGGGACTTCACCATGACTTGTCCCCAATTGATGTTCACTCCATGATGCACTGCATACAGGGCCTTGGCATTGGCAGTTGTGACATCATCTGTGGAGGAGTACTTGCACCATAAACATTTGTGGAAAATGTTTATGAGCAGCTCAAATTCCCTTTTGAGCAAGTTCTTCTTGATGTTGATCTTCTCTACTTCTTCCCCTTTTCTGCAGAACTTCTTCTTGAATTCTGTCAGAGGGATGTCAGTATCCTCCAAGTCGAGTAGAGAGTCCCTTCCTTCCTTTTGCTGAATGTTGAAGATGTTGTTGATGACGTCAGCATCAATCAACACCTTTTCTCCTTGGACGACGGAGGAGATGACTTCATCCTTGAAGGATGCGTTGAGATAGAACTCAACAGTGTCCACGTTGCTGTAGGCTTCATAACCATGGGAGATGATCTTGCTCAGTTGGCATTTAGATAGACCATCAACAATGGCGGTCATCCGCTCCTTTTTCTCTGCAAACCTGGGTAATACTTCCAGTTCGCATCTCAGTCCAGTCAAGACATTCTTCAGGAGGGTTACCTTTTGTTCCTTTGAGAGATCGGAGAAGCTCAAGAAGGCCATGGAGTTTACTGCGGTTAGAAAATTTCTGAGAGATAAGAGTTCAAAAGCTTGAGAGTTATGAGAGCAGTAACGGTTTAGGTTTGCGAAAGGGGGTTTTATGGATATGGGTTAGTGGACGTTTGAGATAATTTACGGTTCCAAGATACCAATAAATGTAAAAAGGGGCGCAGTAAATAAACGGGGGCGCAGTAAATTTTATACGGCTTGATACCGTTTTAAGGGTAAAAGGGTAAAAGACCTTTAATAATTTACTAGGTCACCCGGTTTACAAGATTTTCTAAGTCCACCACCTTCTGTTTGACAAGAGAGGGTCTTTCAGTAAGAAGGGGGGGTTTCTGTTGCTGAGGTGTTCTGCCAGGGTAGAGACCAGAAGAGGTTGAAAGAGGGGGGTTAACAGAAGGGGTTCTGCTACAAGAATTCTGTCAACAGCAAAAGAGCAACAGAGGGCCTTCCTTTTCATCTTTCCCTTGGAATCTCATCCATCATTCCCAATTCCTCTCTCAGTTTGTTGAACCTAGCCTCAGGGAGAGGCTTTGTCAGGATATCTGCAAGCTGGTCTTCTGTTGGCACATGTTCCATGCAGATGTGCTTCTTCTCCACATGATCTCTGATGAAGTGATGTCTGATCTCAATGTGCTTTGTTCTGGAATGAAGAACTGGATTCTGAGTGATAGCAATGGCACTGGTGTTGTGACACAACAGTTTGATCTCCTTTGCTTGAATTCCATAGTCCTTCAGTTGTTGCTTCATCCAGAGTAGCTGAGCACAGCAACTCCCAGCTGCAATGTACTCTGCCTCAGCTGTACTTGTTGAGATGGAGTTCTGCTTCTTGCTAAACCAGGAAACAAGCCTTCCTCCTAGCAATTGGCAGTGACCAGAGGTGCTTTTTCTGTCTAGTCTGCAACCTGCAAAATCTGAGTTAGAGTAACCAATTAGCTCAAAGTTACCTCCCTTTGGATACCATAGGCCTGCATTTGGATTTCCTTTGATGTATCTGATGATTCTCTTTGCAGCACTTAAATGGATTTCCTTGGGCTTTGATTGGTATCTGGCACAGATTCCAACAGAGAATGAGATGTCTGGTCTGCTTGCAGTTAGATACAACAGAGATCCTATGATTCCTCTATATGTTGTTGCATCTACATCCTTTCCTTCATCATCTGGACCAATTCCTTGTGACGTGTTCATGGGAATCTTCACTGATGATTTGCCTTCCACTCCAAACTTCTTGATTAGATCTCTGGTGTACTTCCCTTGATTGATAAAGATCCCTTCTGGAACTTGTTTGACTTGGAGTCCTAGGAAGTAACTGAGTTCTCCCATCATACTCATTTCAAATTGACTCTGCATCACTTGAGAAAATTTCTTGCACAGTTCTGGATTAGTACTACCAAATATAATGTCATCAACATATATTTGTACTAACAGAATATGATTAGCAACAGAGATTTGAAATAGAGTTTTGTCAACCTTTCCTTTAGTAAACCCATGGTTCACTAGGAAAAGGGACAATGTGTCATACCAGGGTCTGGGTGCTTGCTTAAGACCATAGAGGGCCTTTTTAAGCTTGTAGACACAAGAAGATTGAGTAGGAATGACAAAACCTGGTGGTTGTTCTACATAAACATCTTCTTCAAGATCTCCATTCAGAAATGCACTCTTGACATCCATCTGGTAGACCTTGATGTTGTTGTAGGCAGCATAGGCTAGAAAGATTCTGATGGCTTCAAGTCTGGCAACTGGTGCAAAAGTCTCATCAAAATCTATTCCTTCTTCTTGACAATATCCTTTAGCTACTAGCCTTGCTTTGTTCCTTACAATGTTGCCATCTTCATCTGCTTTGTTCTTGAATACCCATTTGGTTCCAATGACATTCTGGTGCTTTGGCCTAGGAACAAGTTCCCATACTTTGTTCCTTTCAAACTGAGTGAGCTCTTCTTGCATAGCATTGATCCAATCTGAGTCTGCAAGAGCTTCTTCAATTGTCATAGGTTCCATCTGAGATATATAGCAGGCAAGCATTGCTTCTCTCCTTGATGTGGATCTGGTTTGAACTCCACTTCTGATTTGACCAATCACTTGGTTAGGAGGATGGTCTCTTAACCATGTTAGGTCTGGTTCTGTCAGCTGCTGTCTTGGTCTCTCTGGTTCCTCATCTTCAGAGTCTTCATCTTCATTCAACAGAAGGGGGTTTGGGGCAGGTGTTGGGAATGCAGGGTTGTCTGCCACCTCTTCTGTTGGTTCTGGTGTTCTGTCTTCTATGCTGACTTCCTTGAGAATCTCTGTTACCTCTTTAACAGAGGTGCTTTCATCAAACTTCACATGTATGGATTCTTCAACATGTAGGGTCCTTCTGTTGAGTACTCTATAGGCTTTACTGGTGTTTGAATAGCCTATAAAGACTCCTTCATCAGCCTTTTCTTGAAATACTTTCAGATGCTCCTTTCCATTGTTGAGGATGTAGCACTTGCATCCAAATACATGAAAGTAGCTGATGTTAGGTTTTCTTCCCTTCCAGAGTTCATAAGGGGTCTTCTGGTGATTTTTGTTGATCATGCTTCTGGTCTGAGTATAACATGCAGTGTTGATTGCTTCAGCCCAATATCTCATAGGCAATCCAGATTCTGCAATCATTGTTCTTGCAGCTTCTTTTAACGTTCTGTTCCTTCTTTCTGCTATGCCATTCTGTTGAGGGGTTCTGGCGGCAGAAAGTTGATGAAAAGTTCCATTCTGATCACAGAAGTCCTTTATGACTTGGTTGACAAATTCAGTTCCTCTGTCTGATCTGATTGTCTTCACTTTCAAGTTCTTCTCAGTCTGAAGTTGCTTTAACAGAGGTGGCAACTTCTGAAGAGTTTCATTTTTCTTTGATAGAAAAACAGTCCATGTATATCTGGAGTAGTCATCAACCATGACTAAGGTATATTTCTTGCCACCAACGCTTGGAGTCTCAACAGGTCCAAATAAATCCATGTGAATCAGATTTAGAGGACTTGTAGAAAGATCTCCAGCAATGGGTTTGAAGGAATTCTTCACTTGTTTGCCTTTCTGACATGCACTGCAGAGGGTCTCCTTCCTGTACACAATGTCTGGTAGCCCTTCTACAACATGTTCTCTGGCCAGTTTGTTGATTGTTTTGAAATTCAAATGGTTGAGCTTTTTGTGCCAGTCCCAGCTCAGTTTTGAATCTTCCTTGGCTATCAGGCAAACTCCATCTTTTGCAGTGTTCCAATCAACTACATAGATGTTCTTCTTCCTTGATGTTGTAAGAACCACTTCCTTTGTTGTCTCATGCTTCACATAGCAGAAGTCCTTTGTGAATTCAACAGTGTAGCCTTTGTCACAGAATTGGCTAGCACTTAGCAAGTTGAACTTTAGTCCCTTGACATATGAGACATCATCAATGATTATCTGGTTCCTGATCAGCTTTCCTCTTCCTTTTGTTTGACCTTCTTTGTCATTACCTCCAAAGGTAACTCTAGGTCCTTTGCATTTCTGGAACTCTGTTAGGCAACTTCTGTCACCTGTCATGTGCCTGGAGCATCCACTATCAATAAACCATTCTTGTTCAGAGATGGCTCCAGCACACAGTTCCTCATCATCAGAATGAGCCATGAGGCAAAGGTCTTCTGTCTCAGTATCAAGGCAACAGAAGGCCTCATCAGAATCTGAGTCAGAACTGGATTCTGTTTCTGACAGAGGGTCTTTCTCCAGCTGTTCTGTCACAAGTGCCTTTCTTCTTCTGGAGTTGTCCTCGTACTTCTTCTTTTCTCCATCCTGTCCTTGCTTCTTGGACACTCTAGGATGGGGACAGTCAGCCTTGAAGTGGCCAGGTTGTCTGCAATTGTAACAGAGAAGCTCTCCACTGCTTTCTGTTGATTTGACCTTCTGGTATGGCTTTCTGTTGAAAGATGGACTCCTTCCATCTTTGGGATTCTTCATAAACTTTTTGAATCTCCTGGCAAAGGCAGCCATATATTCATCAGATAAAAGTACTGAAGGGTCAAAATCATTTACCTTAGATGTGCTGGCAGTGAGGGCTGTAGTGGTCCTCTCTTCTGGTACATCTTCCTTCTCTTCAATCATTTCAAACTCATGAGCTTTGAGATCTGAAATGAGCTTATCAGTGGGATAAGTCTTTACATCCTTACTGGCTTGGACAGAAACTACCTTCATCTTCCATGCTGAGGGCAGTCCCCTCAACACCTTCAGGTTGATCTCCTTGGTTGTGAGATCCTTGCCAAGCTCAGAGATCTCTCCAGTGAGAGTGAGGAGCCTGTCATACATCTTGGAGATGCTTTCACCAGGGAGAAGTTTGAAGTCATCAAACTTCTTGTTGGCTATGATTAGTTTGTTGTCCTTCTCTTGCTCATCACCAGCTCCAATGAGCTCAAGAGTATCCCAGATTTCCTTAGCAGTTTTGCACTTCTTGATTCTGTTGAAGTACCTATCATCAATGGACTTGTAGAGGATGTCCTTGGCAATATTGTCTAGGTTGTACTTTCTCCTCTCTTCAGTGGTCCATTCTGACTTGGCTTTACTAACCATCTGGGGTCTGGTGTTGTCTATGGCATGTTCAGGATTGACCTTCTGGAAGCTAGTGAAGGGGCCAATGTCAAGAACTTCCCACATTTCATCATGCAGGGCATAGAGATGTGCTTTCATCCGGATCCTCCAGTCATCAAACTTAAGATCTGAAAACATAAGATTCTTGGACAAGGAGTGATCCATTATATCAGATAGAAATGAGGTTAAACAGAAAAACAAGTGGATCTTTGTTCAACAAATAACCTAAAAGATTATTAGAACAAGGAGGCTCTGATACCACTTGTTGGTCCCGGTTATACTGGATACAGTCTAGAGGGGGGGGGGGGGTGAATAGACTGTATTGGTTTTTAGCTTTTTAAACTAAGTACCAGATTTACAGAATAGCCTGTTCTGTTGTAAGAACAGACTGGCAGCGGATGGGGTTCTGGTAGGGAGTTCTGTTAGCCTCAGAGAAGCAATAGGCAGTAGGCCATCTGTTAACTCGTAGGACAAGTTCTGCTGAACACAGACACCAAGTCCAAGGAGTTATACAGTTCTAACTAAGTGCAAGTATTAAAAGCAGTAAGTAAACGACACCAGGGATTTTTATAGTGGTTCAAGGAACAACTCGTTCCTCTAATCCACTGTTCCACTGAGCTGTAAAAACCGCCGTTTACAAAGCCTTAGTCCTAGTACTTAAGAAGCACTCCACGTCTTCTTCAAGCCTAGATGTGTCCTGGGATGCACTGCCTGGCTTCCTTTAACACTGGTCCTTTCACTGAGTTTCCTTGAAGTATCACCACTTCACTACTCCAGTTACTTGGACGTCCTTCTTGTAGCAAGAAGAGTTTATGTTGAAACTGGGGTTCCTCCAACTAGCTTCGTTACAAAAGATTTGTATGTGATGAGCTTGAAGAGTTGAAGAACACTTGGAACTTTGCTTGAGTTGGAAAGAGTATTTTTCCAACTTCTGCCTTCTCTTGTAGAGGATAATGAGTTTGAATCTCAAGGAGGCTTTTTGCTTTTCAGAGTTTGAATATCTTGCTTGTGGTTAGCAAAAGTTGCAATGTAGTCTTGGCAAAGTTGTAGCAAAGTTATCTCCAAGTTTTAGCAAAAGTTATCCAGTTGTTCTTCGTAGTGTATCTTTTATACTGAGGTTGTCTTCCCGTTGGAGGAGTAGGAGGACAACTGCGTTTAATGCGCGATCAGTTGACTTGACTAGTAGAGCCCGATAAAGTTGGCGGGTTACTATTTTGGGATAAAGTATTCCTGACATTGCGGCCAATCATCTGCAATTACTCTACGTAGCATGGGGTGCATTAAATGAGCATTTAATGCATGCACTGTAGCTTTTCCGTTTCATACTCCTAGCCGTTGAAGGAATCTTTTAGTTGACTTCCCGGTTCTTTGAAAATCTTCTAAGTGTCAGACCTTCTGGTGTCTTTGTCTGAGAGTAGAACAGAGGAGGCCTGGAGCACTTCTGTTGGGAGTATCCAACAGAAACCCAGAAGGGTTTCTGTCAGAGTCAAGACTAACAGAGATCCTGAGGACTTCTGTTCTGGAGCAGAGAACCAAAGGTCCTCTGTTTCAATAATGTCTTAAGAGGCACTTCTGCTCTTGAAGTCCTTCTGTTCTTGAAGCCCTTCTGCTCTTGAAGGTCTTCTGTCAAGTCGAATACTTCTAAGAATTTTACAAAGGAAAATTCTAATACATAATTTCTAAAGGGGTACTCTAAAGTCCTAATTAATCTAGCATCATCAAAATCTAATTACAATTATTCCTTACAACTAGGAATAGGGACAATGTGTCATACCATGCTCTGGGAGCTTGCTTAAGACCATAAAGGGCCTTTTTAAGCTTGTACACACAGGAAGAGTGAGTCGGAATGACAAAACCTGGTGGTTGTTCCACATAAACCTCTTCTTCAAGATCTCCATTCAGGAATGCACTCTTGACATCCATCTGGTAGACCTTGATGTTGTTGTGGGCAGCATAGTCTAGAAATATTCTGATGGCCTCCAGTCTGGCAACTGGTGCAAAAGTCTCATCAAAATCTATTCCTTCTTCTTGGCAGTAACCCTTAGCTACCAGCCTTGCTTTATTCCTTACAATGTTGCCATCTTCATCAGCTTTGTTCTTGAATACCCATTTTGTTCCAATGACATTCTGGTGCTTTGGCCTAGGAACAAGTTCCCATACTTTGTTCCTTTCAATATGAGTAAGCTCTTCTTGCATTGCATTGATCCAATCTGAGTCTGCAAGAGCTTCCTCTACTGTCATGGGTTCCATCTGAGATATGTAGCAGGCAAGCATTGCTTCTCTCCTTGTTGATGCTGATATGGTCTGCACACCACTTCTGATATGTCCAATCACTTGGTTAGGAGGATGATCTCTTAACCATGTTAGATCAAGTTCTGTCAGTTGCTGTCTGGGTCTCTCTTGCTCTTCATCTTCTGAGTCTTCATCTTCATTCAACAGAAGGGGGTTTGGTGCAGGTGTTGTGAATGCAGGATTATCTGCTACCTCTTCTGTTGGTTCAGGAGTTCTGTCTTCTATGTTGATTTCTTTGAGGGTCTCTGTTACTTCTTTAACAGAGATGCTATCATCAAACTTTACATGTATAGATTCTTCAACATGTAGAGTTCTTCTGTCGAGTACTCTATAGGCTTTACTGGTGTTTGAATAGCTTATGAATACACCTTCATCAGCTTTCTCTTGAAAGACTTTCAGATGCTCCTTTCCATTGTTGAGAATGTAGCATTTGCATCCAAATACATGAAAGTAACTGATGTTAGGTTTTCTTCCTTTCCAAAGTTCATAAGGGGTCTTCTGGTGATTCTTGTTGATCATACTTCTGTTCTGGGTATAGCATGCAGTGTTGATTGCTTCAGCCCAGTATCTCATAGGTAGTCCAGATTTTGCAATCATTGTCCTCGCGGCTTCTTTTAACGTTCTATTTCTCCTTTCTGCTACGCCATTCTATTGAGGGGTTCTGGCGGCAGAGAGTTGATGAAAGGTTCCATTTTGATCACAGAAGTCCTTTATGACTTGGTTGACAAATTCAGTTCCTCTGTCAGACTTGATTGTCCTGACTTTCAAATTCTTCTCAGTCTGAAGTTGCTTTAACAGAGATGGCAACTTCTAAAGAGTTTCATTCTTCTTTGACAAAAAGATAGTCCATGTATATCTGGAGTAGTCATCAACCATGGCTAGGGTATATTTCTTGCCACCAACACTTGGAGTCTCAACAGGTCCAAATAAATCCATGTGGATCAGATTTAAAGGACTTGTAGAAAGATCTCCAGCAATGGGTTTGAAAGAGTTCTTCTGTTGCTTTCCCTTCTGGCATGCACTGCAGAGAGTCTCTTTCTTGTATACTATGTCTGACAGTCCATCAACAATGTGTTCTCTTGCCAGTTTGTTGATTGTTTTGAAGTTCAAATGACTAAGCTTCTTGTGCCAGTCCCAGCTTAGTTTTGAATCTCCCTTGGCTATCAGGCAAACTCCATCCTTTGCAGTTTTCCAATCAACCACATAGATGTTCTTCTTCATTGATGCTGTCAGAACCACTTCCTTTGTTGTCTCATGCTTCACATAGCAGAAGTCCTTTGTGAATTCAACAGTGTAGCCTTTGTCACAGAATTGGCTAGCACTCAGCAAGTTGAACTTCAGGCATTTGACATATGAGACATCATCAATGACTATCTGGTTCTTGATCAGCTTCCCTCTTCCTTTTGTTTGACCTTCTTTGTCATTACCTCCAAAGGTAACTCTGGGTCCTTTGAATTTCTGGAACTCTGTTAGGCAACTTCTGTCACCTGTCATGTGCCTGGAGCATCCACTATCAATAAACCATTCTTGCTCTGAGATAGCTCCAGCACACAGTTCCTGCAAGATCAAAAGAAAGATTTAGGTACCCAAGCAATGTTGGGTCCTGGGGGGTCATGGAGTCTGGGTAGTTGGTACCATTTTGGTCTCATCAAGTGAAACCTTGATGGATGGTACCCATTGTCCACCTGGTAGTTATAGTAAACTGAAGTGTGATTCACTTTGGGCAGATGCTTGTGAGGGTCATGCTTCGTGTTTACGTACTTTTGCATAGCTTTCTTTGTTGGAAAGAAGTCCCATATACTATCAAGAGCAGAGGGGCGGTTAGCTTTGGGCTTCTGAAGTTGACCAGCCAACCTCTTCTGCCTAAAATTAACTCTCTCTTGATATCTGCCCTTCTGGTGATCATTTCTGGCATGGTTATCATGAGGTTGTCTGTTAATGATTTGTCTTTTATGTCTGTTATTCTGAAAACCATTTCTGTTGTTAGGTTTTCTTCCAGGTTCATTGATTTTCAAAGGGGGTTTCTGTTGAACCTTTATCTTCCCTTTTTCTGGTGTGACTTCCTCATGAATAACTTTGGTGCCATATACACCAGCTTGGCAGATGGGGCTAGAAATCAGTGGCACTATGACCTTTTCTGCTTTAGCAACACTGGTGCTAGGCATTATAGAAGGCTCACCTGATTCTGTTGAGCCATAACCAAGACCAAAACCAATGTCAATCTGTTGATCAAGCACAATCTTTTCCATGGAAGACTGGGCCTTCTGGTAAGCTTTGTACTTAATCTCAAGAGGCTCAATTTCTCTTATTCTCTTGAGAAGAGAAACATTTTCAGCTTCCAGCTGATCTCTCTCCTTAATTAGAAGATTGATTTTGATCTCAACCTCCTTTCTTAAGTAAAGAATCTCAACCTTCAGCTTACTGTTTTCTTCTGTAACAGAGGAATAAGTGGATTGGATGGACTTAAATTCTTCCCAAAATTCTGACATTGAATCAGAATCAAAAGCTAAGCCTACCGAAGAAAAACTAGATGTAGAAGTAGAGGTTACCTCATCATCAGAATGAGCCATGAGGCATAGGTCTTCTGTCTCAGTATCAACGCAACAGAAGGCCTCATCAGAGTCGGAGTCAGAACTGGATTCTGTCTCAGACAGAGGGTCTTTCTCGAGCTGTTCTGTGACGAGTGCTTTCCTCCTTATGGTATTTTCTTCATATTTCTTCTTTTCTCCATCATGCCCTTGTCTCTTGGACACTCTTGGATGTGGACAATCTGCCTTGAAATGTCCAGGCTGTTTGCAATTGTAACAGAGCAGCTCACCACTGCTCTCTGTTGTTTTGACCTTCTGGGATGGCTTTCTGCTGGATGATGGACTTCTTCCATCTTTGGGATTCTTCATAAACTTCTTGAATCTCCTAGCAAAAACAGCCATATATTCTTTAGATAAAAGTATTGAGGGGTCAAAATCATTTACCTTTGATGTACTGGCAGTGAGGGCTGTGGTGGTATTTTCTTCTGGTACATCTTCCTTCTCTTCAATCATTTCAAACTCATGAGCTTTGAGATCTGAAATGAGCTTATCACTAGGATAAGTCTTCACATCCTTGCGGGCTTGGACAACAACCACCTTCATCTTCCATGCTGAGGGCAATCCTCTCAACACCTTGAGGTTGATCTCCTTGGTGGTAAGTTCCTTGCCAAGCTCAGAGATATCTCTAGTGAGAGTGAGGAGCCTATCATACATCTTGGATATGCTTTCACCAGGAAGAAGTTTGAAGTCATCAAACTTCTTGTTGGCTATACTCAGCTTGTTATCCTTTTCTTGCTCGTCACCAGCTCCAATGAGCTCAAGGGTATCCCAGATTTCCTTGGCAGTCTTGCACTTCTTTATCCTGTTGAAGTATCTATCATCGATGGACTTGTAAAGAATGTCTTTAGCAATGTTGTCCAAATTGTACTTCCTTCTTTCTTCAGTAGTCCACTCAGACTTGGCCTTATTGATCATCTGAGGTCTGGTATTGTCAATTGCATGCTCAGGGTTGACTTGCTGGAAGCTTGTGAATGGCCCAATGTCAAGTACTTCCCACATCTCATCATGCAGAGCACAGAGATGTGCCTTCATTCGGATCCTCCAGTCATCAAACTTTATATCTGAGAACATAAGATTCTTGGAAAGGGAGTGATCCATTATATCAGATTAAAAATGAGACAAACAGAAAAACAAGTGGATCTTTGTTCAGCAAATAACCTAAGAGATTATTAGAACAAGGAAGCTCTGATACCACTTTTTGGTCCCGGTTGTACTGGATACAGTCTAGAGGGGAGGGGTGAATAGACTGTATTGGTTTTTAACTTTTTAAGCTAATTACCAGATTTAATAGAATAGTCTGTTCTGTTGGCAGAACAGACTGACAGCGGATGGGGTTCTGGTAGGGGTTCTGTCAGATTAGCCTCAGAGAAGCAAAGGCAATAGGCCTTCTGTTAACTCACAAGACACGTTCTGCTGAACACAGAAACCAAGTCTTTGGAGTTCAAATAAGAACGATAAATAAGTGCAGTAAGTAAATGACACCAGGGATTTTTATAGTGGTTCAAGGAACAACTTGTTCCTCTAATCCACTATTCCACTAAGCTTGTAAAAACGCCCGTTTACAATGCCTTAGTCCTATCACTTAAGAAGCTCTCCACGTCTTCTTCAAGTGTAGATGTCTCCTGGGATGCACTTCCTGGCTTCCTTTAAGATTGGTCCTTTCACTGAGCTTCCCGAAAGTATCACCACTTCACTGCTCCAGGTACTTGGACGTCCTTCTTGTGAAAGAAGAGTTTCTGTTGAAACAGGAGTTCCTCCAACTTGCTTCGTTACAAAAGATTTGTAGATGAAATGCTTTAAGTGTTGAAGAACGAATAGAACTTTGCTTGAGTTGGAAGTAAGAATCTTTCCAACGTCTGCCATCTCTTGTAGAAGATGATGAAGATTTAATCTCAAGGAGGCTTATGCGTTTTGAGTGTTTGAATGTTTTTGTATTCGCACTGTTGTAGCAAAGTTGTTCGGTTGTTCTTCGTAGTGTATCTTTTATACTGGGGTTGTCTTCCCGTTGGAGGAGAAGGAGGACAACTGCATTAAATGTGCGAACAGTTGACTTGACCAGTAGGACCCAGCAAAGTTGGCGGGTTACTATTTTGGGATAAAGCTATCCTGACATTGCGGCCAATCATCTGCATTTACTCTTCAGAGTACGGGAGGCATTAAATGTGCATTTAATGCGTGTACTGTAGCTTTTCCGTTGAAGTCTTCTAGCCGTTGAAGGAATCTTTCGTTGGTTTCACCGGTTGAAGTGGTATCAAGAAAATTCTCCAAGTGTCAGGCCTTCTGGTGTCTTCAGCAGAAAGTCTCTCAGAGAAGGTCTCGAGCACTTCTGTTTGAAAAGCTATCAGAGGGTCCTTTAGGTCTTCTGTCAGAAGCAAGATAACAGAAGGTGAAGAGGGTTTCTGTTGTAGTGCTGTCCAACAGAGATCCAGAGGTATTCTGTCGGAGTAAGAATCAACAGGGAGCCAACGGTCTTCTGTCAAGAGGTCTTTTGTCAGTCGACTATTCTAAGAAACTTTACAAGGAAAATTTGTAATATATTGAATCTAAAGAGGGGGTACTCTAAATTCCTAATTAGTATAGCATCATCAAAATCTAATTACAATTATTCCTTACAGCAATAAATAAATGGAATTTGAAACCTTGTTTCTGGATTTGGATAGGTTGGCATGCAAATAGGGATAATTAACACGGCCGTAGAATTTGATCAATGATTTCGGGTCCGTAGCCACTGAGTGGACAACACCCAAATCTTGATATTTGATACACGCGTGCTTTTATATGGGTCTGTAGCCACCGAGTGGACAGTACCCAAATATGTTCGTTTACAGGTCCGTAGCCACCAAGTGGACAATACCCAAACATACCCCGGCCAGAGCCATCGAGTGGTCAGTGCCAAAATAGTTCTATGATGGTTCGTAGCCACTGAGTGGACAATACCAAAGATGAGAACGTCCCGTTCATCCAGTCCATTAAACTAAGGAGTAAAATTCCAGAAAATTAATAAAAGAATAAAAGTGTAAAAAGGACAAAAATGATAGAGAATGATACATACAAAATGAGCAGAAGATGAAAATTGAGCAAATGAAAGTTAAAGTGAGACAAGAAGAAAGTTGAATGGAATATTGAATCACAATGAGCTATGATATTGCTCATATGAATTTTGTCTGTGATATAAAGTGTGAAAATGGAGGCAGAAAGAATGAAAGGAAAATGTGAACATAGAAATTGAAGAAAATGAAGTAAAAGATATGAATATAAAAATGAAAGACGGTAAGGGAATGTAACAGTATACTCAATTGAAGGATTAGATTTTACTCATAAAAATTGTTTATCTCGAAATAGGCCAATTAATGTTGAATATGGGAGACGACAACGAGATAAATTAATGATTGAATATAGTTATGATTTTACGCTTAATATTCTGATAACAAAAGTATACTATGAATATTTCCCTCTATGTTATAAATAAAATTACGAAATATTAACAGCTCAACTAAAGAGTAGAATTTTGATCAGGATATTGTACATTGAGAAATAAATTAAAATAACTACTTTGGATAAAATGGAATATAATGAACTAGCTACTACGAACATAGTGATATATTTCGAAATAACTAATTTGATTGATATTATTCTTGATATACAAAGGTTGGTATGCCACTATATAAAAAGGAATTGTATTTTGAATATTTGATTATAGGATAGAGAAACTAGTTGTGATTTATAAGTTAAAGAATTTCAATTAAAGAGTTGACTTTGTATTACATTATTGAATAACTATTTGGAACAAAAAGGATTTTTCTGAGATTTATATTTCAACACAGTTTATATTTGTCATGTCATTTTTAATTGTTTATTTATTATGTAATATTTGATACTGAAATTGTATTGAGAAAGAATGAACACTATTAAGCAAGGTTTGCTTAGCGCATTGGGTTTTGTCCTTCGCATAGGTACATAGTCGATACGAGGAGAAGTTCAAGGAGGAAAGCATTTGAGAGCAATCTGCCAATCCGCACAGAGTACACTTGCATTTAGTAATATTTCATTTTTAGTTTGCATAATAAATATGTAGTTAGCTTACTAGTATAATGTAGTAGCAACACTAAACATTTGTGTGTCACAAATGTGTCACGTATAAAATATAGATGCTTCCGTGATTATGAACTTTCACAAATTTACTATCATTAGCTTATTTGAATGAAAATTATTAATGAGATATTTTAAAATAGAATAGTTAGTAGACGCTTTGGTGCTTCGGCACTGCGGGTAGCGCTCCTTACCCAGGCTATCTGGCCGGGTAAGGGGTGTTACATTTGGTGGTATCAGAGATTGGTTTAGGAAATTGCATACAAGATAGGAGATCATTCATTTGCACAATAATGTGACTCTGATCGGCAATCTCCCAAGTGGCTTTGTGTAGGCTATAGGAAACTTAAGTGCATTCAAACTTTAGTACATAAGGATTATTGAATTGTAGAAATTCACCATACAAGTAATGTTAATGCAAGTAATGTTAATGAAGTATAGATGAGACTCTTTTTGTGTGATCATACAAGTGCAATGAGATTATATTAATCAAGAGGGATCTAATTTTAAGTGAGGGTGGGCATCCCTCCTATTTTTGTGAATAGGACAAATATTTAAGGACTTAATAAGTTTTACTCATAACCTAATAGTATTGTTTTTTCAAAGATAAATGACACATATATATGTGACTAAAGTTGTGTTTAGTTCATTTGAAATAAACCTGATTTTAGTGAAGTATGGAATGATGTATGTGTTGACACTGTGAGAATCCAAATAACTACTTGTACGGAATAAGTAATTAAACTGTATTTCCTGAGACCAAATCTAACTTTAAATTGAAAATGTAATACTTGTATAATAAAGGTTAGATAAATTAAAATCTAAACATTAAAATTACATCATTCGTATTACAATAATATAAAAAAATAATCTATAGTATGTCGATCAAACTTTAATACTGTGAAAATCAAAGTCATTGTGCTTATGATACTTAGCTTCTAGCTGTACGTACTTTTGATTACTAAAAAGTTGAACTACTTATGTTCTCATATGCGGTCCTAAAAAATGTCATAGAGTAGATATAAAAACTTTCATGGGATGTTTATTTCTAAATATGCATCTACTTTTTTTTTATCATCAAATCCAACAAATGTTATTAATCCAAACAGTCATTAGCCAACATGCTAGAAATACATTCAGACAACACATCATAGCTACTATATTGATCTGAGAGATTTGCATGTGCTCTTGCAATTGCATGAGCCACTTGCATGAGCCACACGATTCGCAGACCGTTTACAAAAAGAGACAGAAAAAAGACTTTTTGTTTCCAACACTTCCCTAATATCATCAATAATAATATGAAAATAAGATGACCATCCCCCGTTTTGGACGCTCTTCACGACCTTCATAGCATCGGTCTCAGATTCCACCCTATTCCATCCTTCCTCAATTGCCCCAGCTATAGCTTCCTTTAACCCCACTGCTTCGGTCTCAGCAACTGACCAGTTTGCTTCAGCCGAGCCCCCCTTTGCTTTTAGAAAATTTTATTCATCATCCCGAGCCACCCATCCCCATGCTCTAACTCCTCCTGATTCATTAACTGCCCCATCAATATTAATTTTAATAACAACTTTTGCTGGTTTCCTCAACTTCCCCTCTTCCATATCAACATTACCCCTTTTGTAGATATTACTGTCCTGAGCCTCCCGCCAACTTGTAGGCATCCCTGCTGCACCATTTATAACATTTGTCGCATCTTGTTTCTGATCCTTCCAGACTGCATTATTTCTCCTCTTCCATAATACCCACAACAGCGAAATGAATCTACTCCTACAGGCGTCGTCGGCCACCGTTGTAATACCCAAGATTAATTTAAGACGATTAATAGTACTACTCATACCAATAGAGGTGCATGTCCTTTTAAGGGAGCTCATCACCCAAGAACTCCAAAGTTAAGCGTGCTTGCAGGGGAGTAGTCTTGGGATGGGTGACCCCCTGGGAAGTTTCTCAGGGCGAGCACGAGTGAGGACAAAGTGAGCGGTAAAGGCTCGTGGTGGTTTGTGAGGACAGTACTAGAGGTTTGGAGTAACTACCTCGGTCATGCGGGGCCGGGGTGTTACAAGTGGTATCAGAGCAACCCTGTGACAGTGTGCTGACTCGTTGGATATCAGGCGGGCACTTAGTGGGGCAAGATTCTGGGGTTTGATTGAGATTGTTAAGGGCGCAACGAGGACGTTGTGATCCTAAGTGGGGGTGATTGTAATACACGAGATTAATTTAAGAGGATTAATAGTACTACTCATATCAATAGAGGTGCATCTCCTTTTAAGGGAGCTCATCACCCAAGAACTCTAAAGTTAAGCGTGCTTGCATGGGAGTAGTCTTGGGATGGGTGACCCCCTGGGAAGTTTCTCAGGGCGCGCACGAGTGAGGACAAAGTGGGAGGTAAAGGCTCGTGGTGGTTTGTGAGGACACTACTAGAGGTCTGGAGTAACTACCTTGGGTCCTGCGGGGACGGGGTGTTACAGCCGCTATATTCTGCCGCAACCAATCCTCGATTGGCAACTCCTCCTCTATCGCGAAACCCGCAACCTGCTAAACTGTTTTTGCCCAATTACAGCTCCGGAAAACATGATCCAAAGATTCAGACTGATCATCACTTAATTCACATCCATTTTGCACAGCTATACCGTCGGTAAGGACCCATCTAACACCTGCCAGATAAAAAATTTAAATTTTGGAGTTACCTTAGAGGTCCATAGTTATTTCCATGTATGAGTTGCCACCCTTGCGAACTCCCCCATCTGCAGTCTGTAAGAACTCTTAACAGAGAACACCCCATTAGTCTCCCCTTTCCACCAGAAACCATCTGCTCAATCCACCGCACTAATAGGAATACATAAAATTTTCATTCTGATCTCCTCATTAAATAAATATTTTATTCTTTCCTCATTCCACTTCCTTCCTGTAATATCTCGTAAAGCAGCTACATTCATATCCTGAATACCCATAGGCCTCACCGAGGTGACCTTACCATCATCAGTTCTTGGAAACCATGCATCAGCCCACGCTTGGACATCAATTATGTTACCCACCCTCCGCCGAGTATTAGCTCTCAAAATATCCTGGATCTAAAAAATGCTCATCCACACAAAGGAATGGTTACTTCCTAATTTGGCATTAAAAAATCTGAATTGGGAAAATACCTTGCTTTCATAATTCTCCCCATCAAGCTGCTCACGTCATTAATCAATCTCCACCCTTGCATTGCTAACATTGCCAAGTTGAACTCCCTGAGTCTTCTAAATCCCAACCTGTCCACCTCAGTTGGTTTACATAAGTTTTTCCAGCTCCTCCACCACATCCCTTTCTGATCTAGTTTTGATCCCCTCCACCAAAAACCATTCATCAGCTTCTCAATATCATCACATAAATCCTTTGGCAATAAAAAGACATTCATTGCATAAGTGGGCATCGCCTGGACAACATTCTTCAGTAAGACCGAATGCCCTGCTCGGGAAAGGAATCAGTTATTCCAGCTTTTAATTTTAGCATATATCTGGTCCCTTAAATAGCCCAAAATTGCCCCCTTATTTCGCCCCACCATGGACGGCAACCCCAAATACCGCCCCTGGTCACCATCTGAAAAATGCCCAGAATCTGTGTGCAAATTACTCTGGTCTGATCTGTCATGTTTGGGCTAAACTTAATCGATGACTACGAGAAATTCACCACCTGCCCTGATAACTCTTCATAATGATTTAATTTTTTTTGACCGTATCACATTCACCCGGAGTCACTTTAAAAAACAAAAAACTATCATCAACAAAAAGTAAATGTGATACCTTCGGTGCACCTCTACACACAGCAACTCCATGCAACTCCCCCTGCTTTCGGCTTTTCTTAACAAAGAGCTTAGCCCTTCCGCTATCAATATAAACAAATAAGGTGATAAAGGATCACATTGCCTCAGTCCTCTTCCTGGGACAATCGGCCCCAAATTCGCTTTGTCAAATTGAACAAAGTAGCTAACAGATGTGACACACTCCATTATCAAATGTATCCATCTATCATCAAAACCCATCTGTCCTATAATTTCTTTTAAAGAGTTCCAGCATACTCTGTCGTAAGCCTTACTCATATCCAGCTTTAGAGCCACACAACCCTCTTTTCCTCCTTGCTTTCTTTTCAGACAATGTTGTGTCTCAAAAGCAACTAATATGTTATCAACTATCGACCTCCTTGGTATGAAAGCGCTTTGATTTTCCCCTATTAAATAGCCTAGCAGCCCCTTCATCCGGTTAGCGAGAACCTTGGAAAATATTTTATACACAACATTACAAAGAGCTATTGGCCTCCAATATAACCCCCCATACTCTCTGGTTTTTCTTTTTTTGGAATCAACACAATATTAGTAATATTAAATTCTGGCTAAATTTTCCCATAACTAAAATTCTCCTTACATAATCCAACCACTTCAGGTCCAACAATATCTCAAATTTTTTGGAAAAAGGTCAGATTCATACCATCCATAACTGGGGCTTTTTCTGGGTGCATATCAAACACTTCTTCTTTAACCTCATCAGCAGTAATCAGTCTCAGAAGCCTGCAATTATGTTCCGGTCTCACCATCCCCATCGGCACGGCCCCTGTGTTTCCTCGGTCCTGGTACTCGCCTGCTCCAAAACCAGATTTGAAAAATAATTATGAACCATATCCCCCAGCACCCTCCGATCCGTCACTCAGTCCCCATCATCTCTCTTCGGGCCAAGCATTTTATTCTTTCGTCGGCGTGCTTTAACAACATTATGGAAAACCCGAGAATTAATGTCACCTTCTTTTAGCCAAAATTCTTTAACCCGTTGTCTCCAATATTGATTCTCCTTTTCCAATAATGTGTGCAGTACGAGCCGCACTCTGTCGAACTCAGCAATACTACCATTATCTTCCTTGTATCTTAACCAAACTATTCTTCTTTTACATGTTTGAATCTGGTGACGGAATCCTTTAGATCTGCTTCCATCCCACCTTGTCAATTCTTTTCCACAAAATAGTATCCGTTCACCCACAGGTAGCTCCTCTCCCGCTCTCCAACTGTTCGTAACAATTGTTCTGCACTCCTCCTCGCACATCCAATTGTTCTCAAAATGGATATTTTTTCCCAGTCCTACCGTAATTAGTATGGTGGATTTTAATTAATAACGCCATATGGTCATTAACAGGGGCTTCCACTGATGTAGCTCTAGCTTCCATGAAAATATCCCACCACTGATCATTGACCAAAATCCGGTCGAGTTTTTCTTCAATCCAATATTGTGTCCCTTTGCCTCGCTCCCACGTCCATTGATACCCATAAAACGGAAAGTCTCTCAACCCACTGGATAAAACTGCCTCTCGAAAACCCCTCAACTGCCAAGGTGGATGAGGAATTCTCCCCTTTTTCTCAGAATCATAAAGCATATCATTCATGTCCCCCATAACCATCCACATCGAGTTATAATATCCGGATAGCGGCCGCAACATCATTCATGTCACCCCACCATTGGGCTTGCATATCTGGCTGTCTACAAAGTTAGGGTTGGTCTTCGTTATCGTAACATCATAATCCTCATTCCATCCCAGCATCAAACCTCCTCCCTGTTTGTCCGCATCAAATCCCTCAGCGTTAGCATAACCCAACGGACGTAGAATATCCCTTGCACGTTGGCATCACAGCTTTGTCTCCATAAAAAAACAATGGAAGGGCAGTGTTGATGAATCAAACCCGTCAAACATTGCATGGTTGCTGGATTACCCAGCCCCCTTCAATTCCACGATATAACACTCATATTCCTTCACTGGAATTCCCCAATCTGTCTTCCACGACGAGCCTGAGCAAGAGCCGCAACCCACGTCTGCTATCGGCCGCAGTGTGTCAGTGCCCAACAGTAGCAGGAGTAACCTCGGTGCCGTAATCGCCGAGCGATCACCACCGGACAAGCCGAACTAACTCTTGCCTAGAGAGAGAATTTCTTGCAGTCTAAATATACATGTACTTAATACGTGCATTTGCTTTTAACTAAACAATTAAATATAAAAGTTATAATAAATATTGAATAGATAATAAAGTTACTACGCATTTGGTAAATGATTAAGAGTACTGATGAATGGTGATAAAAATGAATACATTGACAGGGTTTTGTTAATGATGTGCTAAGAGTTAAATGTGCCTCATGGTGTTAAAGATTGTATCAAATGTAAGATGCACAAACTTATACTCCCTCCATCCCACTAAGATTGTCCCGTTTTATCTTTTCGGGAAATCCCACTACCAAATTTGGTAAATTTCGTATGGCTCTAAATAATTCTTACTTTATTTTTACTTTATCAATTCAATATCAGCCACATAAATCCACTTTTCTTAATAATCGTGCCACCTCCTTCCGTCCCAATGTTAGTGGGACAGAGGTAGTAATATAAAGCTATATAAAAACCTTAATTTATAGTTAATTAAAAAATCATATAATGAGATTTAAGAAAAACACGTCTGAATGGGTTGAAAATTGCGATATAAGAGCCGATAATATCACATCGATGCAATTCTTGTATACTACTGGTTAACCATTAACAAATAAAATATATCCGACCATTTTCATATTTCATATCGCCAACACGTAAAAATATATTACCAAACTAATAAAATTTATACTGCAAATAAGTAAATAGAATTTAACAAGCTAAAAGTGAAAAGAAAATCATTGTCAAGAACAAAAACTCATACCACAAGTAGCAAAGATTGTAACAGTTGTGTAACGATTATCATTTGTATGCATGGATTAGTGTAATTTAATAGTGGATAATAACGGGATCGAGTTTGTGAATCATTCTCTCATTATTTGAGTTTTCTGATAAATATAAACATGATGCTTCAAGCTCATTTATTCTTGTAGAATTACGCATTACGTGATAAATTACACATGTTTCATTTAATCTTTTTAAGTGTTTCATATCGTTATGTGTAATCATGTGGTGGACTTCTTATGGGTCAGTGTTTAAAGTTATGAATGTTACTTAACATAGTTCTTGTTTAAACTTGTATTTTTCATGAAATTGATAAATATCATTCATATAAAATTCACAATATTATGCACATCAACAAAATTCATAAAAAACTCCATAAAATTAAATGCCAATTGAATTTCTTAAAAGTCCACAGATAAAAAATACTGAGTTTTTTTCGAATTAATGCGATTTAATTAAGTATTTATCGAAATAATGTTGAGTTAAAAGTATTTACTGATGTACTGTTGGGCCTAACCCGGGTTAGGCAAAGTCGCCAAATCGTTTGGTGACTCTGTCTTTAAAACAGACGGGTCGCCCACCTTCTGCAGATAGAACGCAAATAGCAGCAACCCCAAATCCTCAGACAATTTCGAAGCTCCAACTTCGGCGAGTCATCAACGGAAGCTCCAACTCCGGTGACACCCCTCCCCCTTGCTAAGTAAACTACACCTCCATCTTCTTCAACACTCCTTCTAGGTAAATCAATCTCCATTTCATCTCATATTAGATGTTAGGGTTTAGAATCTATAAATTTTGAATTTGTAAATTAGGAATTGATTTGTGAATTGATTTGTTGCGAAATGTGAATATGTATGAAATGTTGAATTTTAATCTTGAATTCAATGTATTTTTTTGATTTATTGTGCATTTGTTAGGTAATGTGAATTTAAATGTGAGATTTTGATTACTTTTTGTTAAAAAATGTATTATTTTCATTTTGTTAAGTGTGGTATATGTAATAGGATTTTTTTAAATACGAGAGTTTATAAATATGTTTTATGTCTATGAAATGTTGAATTTTGGTGTATAAAGTGTGTATATTAATGTGTATTCATCAATTATTGTCATTATTGTTATTGGAATATGGATTTCTCCAACTTCCCAATAGTGTGTCATTGTGGAGGGAAATTATTTGAGGAAGCAGGGGGTATACGCTATGAAGGTGGTAGGAGACGGGTGTTTGTTGTTTCTCGTGGCGCATGTATGCATGAGATGGTGCAAAAAAATATGTTGCTACACAGATACCTCTGAGCCGTTCTTTGCAAGTGTAGGTGAAATATCCCCTTCACGGGGGATCATACATGCTTATGCCACTTGATGATGAGGAAGCTGTCACGGCATTGTGGACGATAGTTCAGATGATGACTATGTCCACAATGGAGATATACATTTCAGATTATATAGGTGACACTTTTGTAACTCTGTCAACATCAAATGTTGTTGTATCTGGGCATGGTGTTAATGCAGCCTCGTCCTCAAGTGATGCTGTTTTGAACATGGTTGTAGAGGAGGATGGACGATATTTGCACAATGGTGCATCCTTTTTGGATGGCCATGAAACTGGTGATGATGTTGATGAACACAGCAATGAGTATGTAATGAAAGAATCAGATGAAGATGATGGTGATATTGTGACCATAACTGCCCCATCTACCCACTATACTAGATTGTATGATCTCCCATCCGGGTTTGATGATGCATGGAAGAGTGGAACATGTGTGAAAAGGTTTACACAAGATGGTGAGTTTGAGGTTGGTCAACAGTTTGACAACAAAGAGCAACTCATCAATATGGTGAGATTGTATTCTATCAAACGCAACCAATTTTATCGTGTGCTAGAGTTAGACAAATATAAATGGGTTGCAGAGTGCAAGAGAAAGAAGGAACGTGATTGCACTTCGAGAATACGAGCCACAAAGAAACATGCCATCCTTGACATGTTCACAGTTGTGCGTTATCCTGGACCTCATTCTGCTACCTGTCTTGGCAACAATGACAACGATGATCATGTGGTGATAACTTCAGATTTTATCTCCCGAGATATAATTGACCTTGGACGTGGGAGTACATTCACATTGGACATCCCATTATATCATGATACCATGGGCTAGATGGACTTCGGCTTCATGACCAGCCTCCACGTCTCCTTGGACCACAACATCGACAGGGCGAGGACCCTCTGGGGCGTCGATATGTTTTAAAAGGTTCTATTTATGTTATTGTATGTCCTGAATAATTATATTAATTATATTTATATTAATATATATTAAATGAATGGTTAGATGGATATTTGACGATCTTTGTCGCACATCATCGGCTACTGGACTCGGTTTCTATAGGATGCATTTGATCGCATGTCGGATGATCAGGTTTGTTGTACATCATATAACATTAGCTATCATATGAAAAGCAGTAAGACTAATTTTATTCTTTTCAAACAGATTACATGGATGCCATATACAACCCAGATGTTAGAGGAGTTGTCCCCGTCAGGACGAGAGCACTATGATATATGGCAAGCACGTGTCTCGTTGATATGTTTTGACATTGTTGAGCTTCATTTTCCAGATCGTGTACTGCGGCAGTTTGGCTATGAGCAGGTCATTCCAGTACATGTCGACACATGTGTAGATATCCATAAGTTGGATAGGCGTGAGAAGCTACACAAGATTGGTCGCTCAGACATGTGAGATACGTGACTATATGGGAGAGGCGAGCAGAGCTTGTTGTGACTGCGAGGCCTACATTAATCCCATATGTTTCTATAGACTACACGAGATGGTATTACAACATCACGCGGTTGTTTGTCTCTCCTTCTTTCAGACTCCCTACTCACCATTACCAACCTAGTTCCATGGCTTTACACCTGACAGTGAGTGTGCTACTAATTTCTAAAGTATTTCATGTTCTTTATTTAACATTTATATTTATTTCAAAATAATTCATGTTTCACATTTCAGACACGGGCTTTGCAGCGTATACATGAGCGAACGACTGCCACAGTGAATGATATGTATGACGTGGACACGTACGGCCAGGTTCTAACGGGAATTGCTTCCTTGTGTTTAGATGTGTTGGATCGAGTGGACTATGGCCATCTTATACATGTGACTCCCTCTCAGGATTATATGGCATCGACATCATCATCATCATCATCATCATCATCAGGGGTGGGTTCTACATCTCAGACTCAGCGTGACTGAGTTGTCCTTCAACCACAACAACGGCGTAGGCGTATGCATCAACAGCCACATCTCCATGACCAAGACGATCAAGAAGACCATGAAAAGTTGTAGTCTGTCTCTATTATTAGACTTACTCATGTACACCAAATGTTGTAGAAACACTTCACTTTTTTACGTATTTCCACCTGCAAACTAATGGATATTGTGTTATTAGTACTTTTTCGTTTGTTTATGATGCGTTTATGTGTTTGGTTATGCATATTGGATGTCTATACCGTGTTTTTATACTGTGTTTCTGAGCAGGTGTGTCGTTGTGTATCATTTTTTCCAATTTCTGTTTTGCATGTGATCTGTTTCTCAACAGGTGTGTTCAGTAAGTCGGAAAACGAAAAACGGTAAACTATGACAATCGGGATCGATTTAAGACGGAAAACGAATTTTTTTGCCACCGGGGGGCACCAGACCGGCCCTGGTTGGCCACAAACTGGTGCCTGTCTGAAACCAAGAGTTTGAGCGTGTTTTACTAAGGGCAAAGTCACCAAACCGTTTGGCGACTTATAAGTCGCCAAACCATTTGGCAACTTATAAGTCGCTAAACCAATTGGCGACGTTGCCCAACTCAGATTGAGCCCAACAGTATATTGGTAAATACTTTTAACCGAACATTAATTCGGTAAATACTTAATTAAATTGTATTAATACGGAAAAAAATAAAAAATACTCACCACAATTCATTATGGAGTTTTATGTATCTCCACACTAAAACGTAACAAGGGATGTGTTTTCAATCCGTTAGCACCCATGGAGTCTACGTAAAAAGGTGGTGTGTCACTTTTTTATACATCCACATTGCCTTTTTACGATGTTTAGACGGAGACCCCCAAATTGAAAACACATGCTCCATTTTGTGAAAAAGGATCTCAAATTTCTATTTGAAAATGTGCACAAGCTCAAGTATCTTTTTTGTACTTATCCTTTTTATATTCAATATGCAAAATTCTTGTATTATAAACAATGGTTAGTGTTGGTCCCGTTTATAATGGGAACAGTCTAGAGGGGGGGTGAATAGACTGTTCAGGATTTTTCAAACTTTTCTCTAAGTCACTACTGACTTATCAGAGATGATCGAATTCTGGTGACAGAGAAGGTCAAGTTCTGATGGCAGAACTGGACCTGGCAGCGAATTGGTTTCTGTCCGGGTAGCCTCAGAAAACACTAAGGCAGATGCCTTTCTGATAACTCTTAAGGGAGATCTGCTGAACACAGAGTCCAACCTTTTGAGTTAAACAGTCAAAATCTTAAGTGCAGAATTAAATGCGTAAAGTAAATGACACCGGGGATTTTTTATAGTGGTTCAAGGAACAACATGTTCCTCTACTCCACTGTTCCACTAAGCTTGCAAAAAACAGTTTACAACGCCTTAGTCCCTAGAACTTTAAGAATTACTCCACGTCTTCTTCAAGCCTAGTTGCCACCCGGGATGCAGTCCTGATTCCTGATGGCTGGTCTCGTTTCACTGAGTCTCTTGGAAGTATCCCCACTTCACACACTCCAGTTAGTTTGAGACGTCCCTTCTTTTTCAAGAAGTGTTTGATTCAAGATCAGTTTTCTCCAACGTTGCTTCTTCACAAAGGATGTGTAAGTGAGGCTTTCGAAGTGTTGAAGAACTGGAGGAACTTTTCTCTTTGTTGGATGAGAGGATAGAAGTTGATATCTTTCCAACGTAAGCCTTTCTTGTTGAAGTGAATGATTTTTTTTAATCTCAAGAAAGCTTGTATGCTGAAGTGTAGAGCAGAAGTTTAGCAAGGTTATAGAGCCAAAGTTATCATGTAGTTCTTCGAATTGTATCTTATATACTGAGAGCGGTCTTCCCGTTGGAGTGTAGAAGGCAGCTTCATTAAATGCTTGTACTGTTGATTTGACCGGTTGGACCTCCGACTTGCTATTTTGGGGGCGTAAAGATACCCGCATGGTCAATCATCAACTTTAAATATATCTTCGTACGTACAACATCAATTGAGCATTCAATGCGTGTACAGTACCATGTTTCCGTCGAATGGCTCCTAGCCGTTAGGGAATTTCCCGTTAGTTTCACGGCCCTTGGAAAGTGCCTTCGAATTCTGCTAAGTAAGAGCAAGTCTGATGAGGCTTTCTGTTCCGAACTCTGATGTCTACCTCTGATGCCAACTCTGGTACCCAACTCTGGTAGCTTCTTTGGAGAGAAACTCTGAGAGAAACTCTGGTAGATGTTCTGATCAAGAAGACCAAGAGGGTTTCTGGCATGTCGACTATGCTAATACTTACAAAGAAATTTCTAATACAAAAATCTCTATAGGGGTACTTTCAAATTCTAATTAACCTAGCATCATCAAAATCTAATTACATTTATTCCTTACAATTTCCCCCTTTTTGATGATGCCAAAACCCTTTAACTATTTCTAGAGAAGTGCCTTTCACCATAAAAGAATAAAGTTAAAAACTTTCATTAAAATCTTGGTGGGCAACTTAGCATAGGAAAATAGCAAGAGTACGGTACAAACAGATAACAAACAATAAAGAATAAGGTATCAGAGCAAGAAACTAATATAACCACAGAAAGCAAATAAGAACAGATAATTGAAGATGCCATGCAAAGTAGAGGCAGAGTTGGTATCTTATAATCAGAGAATACAAATACAAGAGATATAAGAATTTAAGAGTCTTCTTCTCCTACCTTTGCATCAGCTTCATCAATTCTCTTGAGCTCAGCGTTGTCCTTAGCTCTTATGGAAGCTAGATCTCTTGGGTTCTGGTAATCTGCCCAATGAGGCGCTAGTTTGCAATCTAGGTAGTTTCTTACAGCTTCTGATATATTCTTCCCTGTGATGACCTTCATTTGCCACCAGACTTCAGCTTCTTGTAAAGAGCCACCATGGTTGATCTGGACAAGTCCATCGCTATCCATGAAAAGGTTCTCTTGTTGTAGTGGAGTCATGAGCTTCTTCATCTGAGTGAACTGAGCTCTGTCTGGCCTTGACATCCCACTTTTCATCCATTCATTAAATGAGAAGCTTGATGATTTCTTCCTGAATCTTTTAGGAGGTGGGGGAGAAGATCTGATCCCTGCAGTAGCTAGCTTCTTCTTCTTTGCAGCTTCAAAATAAGGAGCAGGATCAACAGATGAAGGGTTTCTGATGGATAGAGTTCTGGTGCTTGGGCCTTCTTCTTCTCTGGTTTCTTCCCCCTTTTTGGCATCAACAAGATCGCCAAGAAGAAGTTCAATTTTAGAGAATCTTGAAGCTTGGGCATCTCTGATCTCTTCAAGGGCTTCAGACAAAGTCTGTGTGACAGAGGCCAGTCCCTCAATCAAACTCTGTTGTCTTTCCATTGTTGATTGAATGCTCTGAGTGCTAGCTTCAAGGAGTACCATCTTCTGGTACCGCTCCTTGTCATTTTTCAGAATATTAGAGGCTTGTTCCTTGTGTTCTTTACAGAGAATCCCTATCTCCATAAAACGTTCTGAGGATTGATCAGCATTCCATTGTAGAATTTCTATGGCTTCAGTGATCTCCTTAAGTTTCTCGTTCTGATCGTTGAGAGATTGAGAGTGGAAATAGAGGACAGAGTTGATTCCATCTACTTCCTTGGAGACTGCATCAATCTTGTTATTGGAGGAGTTCATGAATGCATGCAGGGTCTCTGTCAGAGAGTCAACCTTCTCTGATATCTGCTGTAAACTCTGGTTGAGGTTGATGTTGGTGTGGGTCAGATGCTCAAAGTGTTTGTCATTAATCCGGATAAGGTGATCCATATTTTCTAGCATCTGATCACCAAATTCTTCAGTAGATGCAACAAACTGAGTGAATGTAATCTGAGGCTCTACAGGTGTAAACCCTGGCATCTCCAAACCTCTGCCCTTGGGTAATGGAGGGTTTGTGTCAGTGGGTTTAGGGGAGTTATCTCTGGGAGGTGTCTTCCTCCTCTTGGAAGTAAGATCAGCAGCGACAGGTGATGTAAGAAATCCACCATTATAATCTTCTGAATAAAGAACCTTGATGATATGCTCTTTCTTAGGTTTGGATGCCACAGAGTGTTGAGGGACTCTGTGGGTTAGCAGCTCTGGAGATGGGCTTGGATTGCTGTTGAGGGGGTGAGCAATGAGGAGTAGGGGTTTTCTGGTGAGGGGAGCTCTGATGAGTGGGGGATCTCTGGTGGGAGGTTTTCTGATGTGAGGAGCTCTGGTGAGGAATGGGTTGCGGTGGTGGAGGTGGTGGAGGTGAAGGTGAGCGGTTTCTGGTAGGAGTTGCTTGTTTACAAGGTGATAGAGATTTAGATTTGGACTTCTGTGGAGTTGGGTTTCTGGTGGGTGATGATGAGGGAGAGTAGATTTTCTGTGGTGAAGGGGTTTTCTGATGAGAAGTTGAATGAGGGGGAGAGGCAGATTTTGGTGGAGTGTTGGCAGGAGAGATTATAACAAGTGGAAGGGATTTGTGAGAGGGAGGAGGGAGTTCTGTGGAGTTATGAACAGAATGGGAATTAGGAATTACCTCCAAGACAGTTTCCTCAAACTGTGAGTCTCTCCATTCTTTAATCAGCTTCTCCATGGCTAATGGGAGGTCATTAGCAGTGGAGGGTTCTCCTTCTCTATGTGCACTTGGAAGAAATTTGATGAGAGACTCCTTCCTCTTCTTCTCCATGAGCCAGACATCAAAGTCACCCATTTCATGTTCCTCCAAAGCTTTCACATGCTTTTCTGGAGATGTTGAAATCAGAGGTGCTTTGCCTTGGTATTTCTCTTTCTTTTTCTGCAAGACAGAGATAAGGAGTGCAAGATCAAAGCATTGGGACACATCTTCTGTGACTACCCAGTGAAGAACTTCAGCTTCTTCTTCCTCATAGTTATCAAAATATTGGATTATTTTCTGGAGTGGCCCCATCCTCCATCTTCTCTAGGCTAAAACTCTTTCAAACTGCTTCTGAAGGATTGCATCAAAGTCAGTCTTTGGTGCTCTGTCAGAGATGACCTGAGTTTATGGTAGAGAATCCATGATGGGCATTTCTGAGACAAATGAGGGTTGTGTATCTGGTTCAGGTTCCCCCTGAGTTTTTGATCCCTTCGCAGGTGAGACTGCTTTCTTCTTCTTCTTCTTCATTGATTGAGTACCAGAATTGTCAGAGTCTTTGTTGGTCCCGTTTGTAATGGGAACAGTCTAGAGGGGGGGGTGAATAGACTGTTCAGGATTTTTCAAACTTTTCTCTATGTCACAACTGACTTATCAGAGATGGTCGAATTCTTGTGACAGAGAAGGTCAAGTTCTGATGGCAGAACTGGACCTGGCAGCGGATTGGTTTCTGTCCGGGTAGCCTCAGAAAACACTAAGGCAAATGCCTTTCTGATAACTCTTGAGGGAGATCTGCTGAGCACAGAGTCCAACCTTTTGAGTTAAACAGTCAAGTTCTTAGGTGCAGAAATAAAATGAGTAAAGTAAATGACACCGGGGATTTTTATAGTGGTTCAAGGAACAACTTGTTCCTCTAGTCCACTGTTCCACTAAGCTTGCAAAAACAACAGTTTACAACACCTTAGTCCCTAGAACTTAAGAAGCACTCCACGTCTTCTTCAAGCCTAGTTGCCACCCGGGATGCAGTCCTGCTTCCTGATGGCTGGTCTCGTTTCACTGAGTCTCTTGGAAGTATCACCACTTAACTTACTCTAGTTAGTTTGAGACGCCCCTTCTTTTTCAAGAAGTGTTTGATTCAAAATCAGATTTCTCCAACGTTGCTTCTTCACAAAGGATGTGTAGATGATGCTTTCGAAGTGTTGAAGAACTGAGGAACTTTGCTACTTGTTAGTTGGATGAAGGATAAGAGAGTATATCTTCCAACTTGAGCTTTTTCTTGTTGAGGTAGGAGAGTCTTTGATCTCAAGAAAGCTTGAAGGTATTTAGTTCAGAGTAAATAATTTTAGCAAGTTCGTGTAGCAAAAGTTATCCTGGTAGTTCTTCAAAGTGTATCTTATATACTGGGAGCAGTCTTCTCGTTGGAGTGTAGAAGACAGCTTCATTAAATGCTTGTACTGTTGACTTAACCGGTTGGACCTTCGACTTGCTATTTTGGGGGCGCGAAGATACTCGCATGGTCAATCATCAGCTTTAAATATATCTTCGTACGTACATCATTAATTGAGCATTTAATGCGTGTACAGTACCATGTTCCCGTCGAATGGCTCCTAGCCGTTAGAGGATTTCCCGTTAGTTTAATGACCGTTGTTAAGTGCCTTCGAGTTCTACTAGGTAAGAGCAGGTCTGATGAGGCTTTCTGATCCGAACTCTAATGTCCGCCTCTGATGCCAAATCTGGTACCCAACTCTGGTAGCTTCTCTGGAGAGCAGCTCTGGGAGCAACTCTGGTAGAAGTTCTGATAAGGAAGACCAAGAGGGTTTCTGGCATGTCGACTATGCTAATACTTACAAAGATAAATTTAATACAAAATTTCTAGAGGGGTACATTCAAATTCTAATTATCCTAGCATCATCAAAATCTAATTACATTTATTCCTTACAATTGCCCCCTTTTTGATGATGCCAAAACCCTTTAACTATTTCCAGAGAAGTGTCTTTCACCATAAAAGAATAAAGTTAAAAAATTTCATTAAAATCTTGGTGGGCAGCTTGGCATAGGAAAATAGTAAGAGTACGGTACAATCAGATAGCAATAAAAGGAAATAAGGTAGCATAGCAATCGAAAGGAAGTCACAAAAAGTAAGAAAGAACAGATAATTTGAGATGCCATGCAAACTAGAGGCAGAGATGGTATCTTATTATCAGAAGATTGAATACAGAAACAGAGATGGATAAAATTAAGTTTCTTCTTCATCTACCTGGGGTCCTGCTTTGTCAATCCTCTCAAGCTCTGCATTGACCTTTGCTCTAATGGAGGCTAAGTCCCTTGGATTCTGATAATCTGCCCAGTGAGGTGCAAGCTTGCAATCCAAGTAGTTTCTGATTGCTTCAGATATGTTCTTGCCAGATAGAACTCTCATTTGCCACCATATTTCGGCTTCTTGTATTGATCCACCATGATTAATTTGGACGAGTCCATCACTGTCCATAAACAGATTTTCTTGTTGCAGAGGAGTCATCAGCTTTTTCATTTGAGTAAATTGAGCTCTGTCAGGCCTAGACATCCCACTTTTCATCCACTCATTAAAAGTAAAGTTGGAGGACTTCTTCTTAGAGCTTCTGGGAGGTGGAGGAGGAGGTCTGGTGCCTACAGTAGCTAACTTTTTCTTCTTTGCAGCTTCGAAATAGGGAGCAGGATTAACAGTAGTTGAGGGTCCTCTGATAGAGATGGCTCTGGAGCTTGGTCCTTCCTCTTCTCTGGCGTCTTCCCCCTTTTTGGCATCAACAAGATCACCAAGGAGGGGCTCAATCTTAGAGAACTCTGATGCTTGAGCATCTCTTATCTCATCTAGAGCCTCTGGCAGAGTCTGAGTAACAGAGGCCAGTCCTTCAATCAGGCTCTGTTGTCTCTCCATGGTTGAATGGATGCTCTGAGTACTGGCTTCAAGGAGTACCAATTTCTGGTAACGCTCCTTGTCCTTTTGAAGAAGATCTAAAGCTTGCACTTTGTGTTCTGTACACAGAGTTCCTATTTCCATAAAGCGCTCTGAGGCTTGATCAGCATTCCATTGTAGAACCTCTAAGGCTTCAGTGATCTCCTTTAGTGTCTCGTTCATATTATTCAGAGATTGAGAGTGAAAGTAGAGAACAGAGTTGATTCCATCTACTTCTCTGGAGACTGCATCAATCTTCTTGTTGGATGAATCCATGAATGTGTGCAGGGACGCTGTCAGAGTGTCAAGCTTTTCTGATAGCTGCTGTAGGCCCTGATTGAGATTGATGTTGGTGTGAGTCAGATGCTCATAATGTTTGTCATTTATGACAATTAGCTTGTTCATGTTGTCCAGCATCTGGCCACCAAATTCTTCTGCAGATTGCACGAACTGGTTGAAGTCCATCTGAGGCGCTTCTGGAGCAAACCCGGGCATCTCCAAACCTCTTCCCTTAGGGAATGGAGTATTGTTGCCAGTGGGTTCAGTAGAGTGATCCCTAGGAGGTGTCTTCCTCCTTTTGGATGTGAAATCAGCCGCAAGAGAGGATGTGAGGAATCCGTCATTGTCAGCATCTGAGGAGAGTATGCGGATGGGAATCTCTCTCTTGGGCGTTGAAGCTACAGAGAGCTGAGGAGAGATTGGAGGTGAGGCAGCTCTGGTGTTGGACAGGGGTTTCTGCTGTGGGGGTGAACTCTGGTGAGAGGGGGTTTTCTGATGGGGAGAGTTCTGATGAGTAGGGGATTTCTGATGAGAGGAGCTCTGATGGGTGACGAATTTCAGAGGTTTGGGGGAGGGTGGAGGTGAGGGTGACCGGTTTCTTGGAGGTGAAGGTTGTTTGCAAGGAGATGGAGACTTTGATTTGGTCTCCTGAGGTGTTGGATTTCTGATGGGGGATGGTGGAGGAGAAGAGGTTTTCTGAGGTGAAGGGGTTTTCTGGTTGAGTGGGGATGAGGGTTTTGAAGCTGATTGATGAGAAGTAGGAGATTGGGGAGGGGAAGGAGGAGGTGTAGGAATTACCTCAAGAACGGTTTCTGAGAACAGGGATTCTCTCCATTCCTTGATCAGCTTTTCCATTGCCAGAGGAACGTTATTTGCTGTGGAGGGTTCCCCTTCTTCATGAGCGCTGTGGCGGAACTTGATGAGAGATTCCTTCCTCTTCTTCTCCATCAGCCATTCATCAAAGATTTCCATTTCATGTTCCTCCAGAGCTTTGACATGCTTCTCAGGAGATGATGTAGTCAAAGGTGCTTTACCTTGTTGAGTCTCTTTCTTTCTCTGCAGAACAGAGATGAGAAAGGCAAGATCAAAGCACTGGGACACATCTTTTGTGCCTACCCAGTGAAGAACAGCAGCTTCTTCTACCTCAAAGCTGTCAAAGTATTGTATTATCTTCTGAAGTGGCCCCATTCTCCATCTTCTCTAGGTCAAAACTCTCTCAAACTGCTTTTGTAGAATTGTGATGTAGTCAATCTCTGGTGCTCCGTCAGAGATGGCTTGAGGTTCTGATAGATCAGCAGTGAAGACCAATTCTGGTGCAGAAGAGGGTTGTGCAGCAGATTCAGGTTCCCCCTGAGTTTCTGATCTCTGTGCAGGTGAGACTGCTTTCTT
The DNA here is from genome assembly GCA_945859875.1 of Cuscuta europaea. NCBI lineage: Eukaryota > Viridiplantae > Streptophyta > Magnoliopsida > Solanales > Convolvulaceae > Cuscuta > Cuscuta europaea. Next base: position 5,709,439 of record CAMAPE010000013.1, read on the forward strand.
CTTCTTTTTCTTCAAGGGTCGGAGACCAGAGTTGTCAGAGTCCTCACTCTGAACAACTAGCTTCCTTCTCCTTTTCATTTTCTGCTTCTTAGCAGGAGAGGATCTGATAGGCTTTGGGGGAGCCAACTCTGATGCGCCCATCTCTGGTGCATCCACTTCTGATAGAATCCTCCTATCATTCTACTTCTTTTTCCTTACATCCCTTGCAACCTGTGATTGCTCAGGCTTTTCTGAAGTCACAGAGGGCTTCTTGGAGGTCTTCCTGGGAGCAGGTTTAGGTCTTACAACTTGTTGTTCCCTTTTCTTCTCTAGCCTTTCTTCTCTTTTCAGTTCAGCAGAGATGGTTATATTCAACTTCGGGGATGCAGTCAGGAAGATGGTTTTGGAGTGGTCAACTGGGGAAGGGTCCCTGAGTTGAACTCCAAAGGTAGTGAGGATGACAGAAAGAAGAAGACCATGGCCCATCTTTGTAGAGAAAAGGCCTGTTTTCTGATCCTTCTTCTTGATAAATTCAGTTAAGGAACCGAAAATTACCTCACCCCAGTTTATGTTCATCCCATGATGAACAGCAAAGATTGCTTTGCAGTTGGCTTTGTTGATCTCGTCAGTTGAGCCAGTTTTGCACCACAAGCTTCTGTGCAGGATGCTGACCAGCTTCTCATAGTCCTTCTTCAGCAAGAACTTCTTCATGTATAGTCTGTCCAGATTGGCGGCCTCAGGACGGCAGTAGGTCTGGGCAAACGCTTCAACCGAGACATCCACTGACTCTAGGTCAATGAGAGTGGGAGTCTCAGTATCTTGAGAGTCCAGTTGGACTCCAAAGAACTCATTGAGGGCATCAACATTGAGAGAAATGCTTTTTCCCTGCACCTGGGAGTGAACTCCGTTCTTGGTGATGGTGGCATTCAGGTAGAATTCAGCCACATCTCTGGTGCTGAACTCTTCGTAGGGATGAGCCACAATCTTGCTCAGTTGAGACTCATTCATCCCTTGGATGATTTTCGCCATGCGCTTCTGGTTTTCTGCAAGAAGTGGTAGTGCAGACATATCCACCTTCATGCCAGTTACCACGTTGGCAACAATAGCCTTAGCTTCCTCCTTAGTGAGGTCGTTGATGTTGATGAAGTTCATTTTCTGAGGAATTTCTGAAAGATTCTGGAGATTTAGGAATTTGAAGCTTGTACGTTTAGAGAGATGAATAGCAGTAGCGGTTTAGGTTGAAGAAGGTGGGTATAAATGGTTTTGGTTTAGTGGACGTTTGAGATTATTTACGGTTTCGAGGTATCATTTAAAGAAATGCGGGCGGAAAAACGTTTCCGTTAACGGAATAATAATCAGGGGTATTCTGGTAAAAGACCTGTTCAAGTTAAAAGGTCTTGCCCGTTCCTCTAAAAATAACTAAGTCCACATGGATCTCTGATGAACTACAGATAAGGATCCCTGTATCAGAGAAAGGGGTTCTCTGATGAAGGGTACTCTGGTGATCAGATATGGGGGTATTCTGATGTAAGGTCTTCTGTTCCAGAAAGCAGTTCTGGTCCACAACAACTCTGGTTCATGCATCTCTGGGAAGATCATCCATCATTCCCAGTTCTGGTCCATACTTTATGATTTTATCAATGAATATTTAATGCTCATTAATTAATAAAGTCACAAACTCATTTTATGTTAATTATTATTATGAGTTTTCTTTATTAATATTTAGTCCCTGAATATTATGTTTAGTAGCTAATTAAGTACGTGACTTAATTTTGGAATGCTACACTTAAAATAAGCATAATATTCTAATTGTCCATGGTCTAATATTATTAATCTGGGACATTAATAATTAATAGACCATTATGTGGATTAACTGATGGCTATATTCCATTAGTCATGGGTATAGAGATATCAAATTAATAACATAGATGCTTGTTAGTGAACAAGTTCATTGGACAGACCCAACTTGAGGACACTGCTAGGTTATATGTCATCAGTGTTGTCCTCAATAATGATGAGGTGCTATATTCTTATACTTGAGATAATCATGGTTACTTGCATGCGAATTAATATGTATTAACACCATTAAATATTATTTTAAATGGGTAATTATAAAGGTGGTGATTGTACATATTATGAACCATGTAGTTGTATGTGAATTATCAAGATAGTTTTTGTCACTCTCGTATAGCGAGAGAAAGATATCTATTGGGCCCCTTGACAAGTAAGATTAATTAGCATGGTCATGCTCAAATGAGGTGTCATTTGTTCAAAATTAATCTTACTTGGTAATCAAGAAATATTAATTGAGAATAACAAGGATGCCATGATCTAACCTTGTCTCAATTAAGATATCGTTTGACAAAAGAGAATTATTAGCACAAATTAATCATTAAAAGGTTATGTCAGATTTAATTGACATTTATATATTTTGGATAGTCATAATGCCTTGCTAGAGGCCGCTTATGATTTGTGAGGGTTGAATTAATTTTTTAGCCCACTGCCAATAATATATAAACCTACATGGTCACACACCTAAGTGATTTGGATCATTAATGTTCGTTAATAACATTAAAATAGCCTGATTAGCCCAATTCGAAATAGGGTTTCGAATGGTATTGGGCTAAGGCCTCTTGGAGGGTTTTTTTAGCTATAAAACTCCTTCTTTCCTCCTCTTATAAATAGGGCTATATAGACCCACGAATTTTAAGAGTTAAAATTCACTTCTAAAACCTAGAGTAGAGAGGAAGAAAGAAGAGAACGCTAGCACGTCCCCTGCGGCCGATCCAATCACGTGCGTGTGGATACCGGTAGAGCTCGGGATCGTTTTCTCGGACTGTCTGACATCCTTGATTAAGATTGCTATGTAAGTCCCTCTTATATCTTGTAATTTCGTTTATAGTAAGAACCTCAGATCCGGTTGTTTACTTTTGGGCAGTATTTTGTTTGTTTATTCCGCTGCGTTTTTCTGCCCGAAACCCAACAGTGGTATCAGAGCCAGGTTCTTTATTATATTCGGGTTACCTGATTTAATATATAATCAGTAATTTGATTATTTTGGGATTTTTCGGAATTAATTTTTATTAATTTCGGAATTAGTTTTTTTATTAATTTCGGAATTTATGTGTATTTATATTCCGAATTTTTTTGGTAAGGATGTGATATTCGAATATTTCGAATTTGATCCAATATATTCACAATTATATTTGGAATATTTTGTGATATTATTTATTATTTTTCAGATCAGATCTGAATGGAATTAGGAATTGGATAAAATCCTACAGCCTAATTATTCGGAAGAGATCTGAATGGACATGAAAGTTCAATAGTTTGAATTGGATCCGAATTGATACTCATAATTTATGTTAAGAATATTTTATGATATTATTTATTATTTTTCGGATCAGATCTGAATGGAATTAGGAATTTGATAAAATCCTCCTGCCTAATTATTCAGAACATATCTGAGTGGATATCAAAAATTCAGTTTTTTTAATCAGATCTGGTTCAGAATATTATTTTAGTTTTAGGAGATTTGGTTTCTAATTTTTCGGATGAGATCCGAATTATTTTGGCAACCGCCGGCTAATGAGCTGTTTTTGTGGATCGTACAATCTTGTTTTGGCCGTAACTTTTGACTCGTTAATCCGTTTCCGACCCATAAGTACTTTTCGGAAACGGGAAGACGAGCTCTACACAAATCAAGGCAAAGCCGTGACAAATCACCCATATTATAATTCGAACAATTTGATCAAGTGTTTTGCCAAATTCGAATTTAAGTTCATTATATTTTATTCGTATTTATATATGTGTACTGATCTATATTACGGATATGATCTGTACATGTGTATATATAATACGAATTATTTTAGAATTCATTAATATGTATGTTTATTTTTCGGATGAGATCTAAATTAATTACATATTACTTGCGGATTTTAAAATTTAATTTTCAAGCCGTGCATGCGCAATTATTTTGTTTCGTCACAGGACAGATTGAATTGGTGGTATAGCATGATCCGAATGTATGTTTTATATTATGTTGTTTTACGGTCTGCGTGTCGTTATTCCGAATATCCCCTGTAATGTTTTCAACCCCGTAGATATTTAGTAGTCTACTGCACAGGTTGAAGATGCCAAGGAGATATGAAGTATTAGGGGTCATGCTATATCACTACACTAGTTTTAAATTATTTATTTAAATCTATGATTGCTGCATGTGTTTAATAATTAGTCCCTATTAATTATAAGTCTAAATTGCTTTCCCAATATGACCACCATTTATAATATGCTAGTCGTGTTATGTGTCTGCAAAAGCAGAGCATTTCACACTATCTTAGGAAGATGTTTTGAATGATCGTCATTTTGGGTCTTAATATTGGTTTGGACTTACAAGGCCATCAAAATGGTTTTGGGCCTTGAAGCAAGGAATGTTTGGATAATCATATGATGGTGACCAAACAAACCAAAAGTCATATAGGATATGATTAACAAGAGTTGTTTACCTAAATAACTAATGTTTAAGTGATAAGCCAAAGCTTACTTAAATTTTAGCGAAATATGGATCTTGGACCACTATATTTGGGACTTTCTATTTAATATAGTGGGAGTTATTTTGAGTATTATTTAAAATTCTTTGCATTATTTGTTGTAGTTAATATGGCCACCAACACAACTTTTTCACTGCGATCAATCCTTGAGAAGGAAAAACTTAATGGAACAAATTACATGGACTGGGATAGGAATCTGAGAATTGTTCTCAGGCAAGAGCGTAAAGAATATGTCCTTGACCAACAAATTCCTGCTGAACCAGCGGCAAATGCTCCTAGAGCCACTAGAGATGCTTATGAAAGGCATGTCCGTGATGAAGTTGATGTCACTTGTCTGATGTTAATCATCATGGAAGCTAATCTTCAGAAATGGTTTCTGAATCGTCGTGCACATGACATCTCTAATGAACTCAAGAACTTGTTTCAGAAACAAGCACGGATCGAAAGGTTCGAGACAACCAAGGCTTTGTTTCACACAAGGCTTACTGATGGGAGCCCAGTTGGACCTCACGTACTCAAGATGATTGGGTATAGGGACCACTTGGAAAGACTTGGATCTCCAATTAGTCAAGAGTTGGCTACTGATGTGATTCTCACATCACTCACCCCGGCATATGACCAGTTCATCCTGAACTATAATATGCATTTTCTTGAGAAGACCTTAACCGATTTGCATGGAATGCTCAACTCCGCTGAGCAAAACATCAAGAAAAATCGGAGTGACGTTTTGATGATCAAAAAGGGAAAGGGATTCAAGAAGCCTGGAAAAGGAAAGGTTGGTGGAAACAAGAAATCCAAAACTCTGGTTAAGAACTCGGGTAAAGGCAAATCTGTTGCCAGCTCTACTTCTAAAGAAGAGCAAAAATGTTTCCACTGCAACAAAACCGGTCATTGGAAGCGGAAATGCAAGGCGTATTTGGAAGAACTGAAAAGAAAGGGGCATGGTGATGCTTCCAATTCAGGTATCTATGTGATAGAAGTAAATGTTACTACTACTACTTCATGGGTATTAGATACCGGTTGTGGTTCTCACATTTGTTCAAATGTGCAGGGACTGACAAGGAGTAGATGGATGGCTAAAGGTGAAGTTGACCTACGAGTAGGCAACGGTGCAAAAGTTGCAGCATTAGCAATAGGAACATTTACTTTAAGTTTGCCCACGGGCTTAGTTTTAGAACTTGATAATTGTTATCATGTACCTGCCATTAATAGGAATATAATTTCTGTTTCTTGTTTGGACAAGAAAGGATTTCATTTTATAATAAAGGACAACACTTGTTCTATTTAGTTTAATGAGATCTTTTATGGTAGTGCTAGTCTTATAAATGGACTTTATGTTTTAGATCTTGAAATGCCCATCTATCACATAAATACAAAAAGGTTTAAATCTAACGACTCAAACCCAACATACCTTTGGCATTGTAGACTAGGCCATATAAATGAGAAGCGCATTAAAAGACTCCATTCTAGTGGATTTCTTGACTCTTTTGATTTTGAATCAATCGAGGAGTGTGAATCTTGTTTATTAGGTAAAATGGCCAAGTCACCATTTACTGGTAAAGGTGAAAGAGCTCACGGTTTATTGGACCTCATACACTCGGATGTATGTGGCCCAATGTCAACAATGGCCAGGGGAAGTTTTCAGTACTTCATAACATTCACTGATGACTTCAGTAGGTTAGGTTATGTGTACCTAATGAAGCATAAACATGAAGCTTTTGAAAAGTTCAAAGAATTCCAGAATGAAGTTCAGAATCAACTTGGCAAAACAATAAAGACCATTCGATCAGATCGAGGTGGTGAATATTTGAGTCAGGAATTTAGTGATCATCTAAGAGGTTGTGGAATTGTTTCACAACTCACTCCGCCAGGTACACCACAATGGAATGGTGTGTCCGAACGGAGAAATCGGACCTTGTTAGACATGGTTCGTTCCATGATGAGTCTCGCTGAACTACCAATCTCTTTCTGGGGTTATGCTCTTGAAACCGCTGCATTCATACTCAATAGGGCTCCAACAAAGGCTACAGAAAGGACACCATATGAGATATATGGACGGGAAAAGTTCCTAGTCTAACCTTTGTGAAGATTTGGGGGTGTCAAGTTTATGTAATACGTTTACTTTCAAATAAGCTTGAACCCAAATCAGATAAGTGTTTATTTGTGGGTTATCCTAAGGAAACAAAAGGATATTACTTTTACAACCCATCAGAGAACAAAGTGTTTGTTGCTCGTAATGGTATTTTCTTAGAAAGAGAATTTCTTTCTGAAAGAACCAGTGAGAGTAAAATACAGCTTGAAGAAATTCAAGAAGTTCTAGATAGTTAGACTATGCAAGCAGTCCCACAATCTCAGCCACAAGTTGTTGTGGATACACCTGAGGTAGCACTCGCTCCAAGGAGGTCATCTAGGGTACGTAACGAGCCAGTTAGATACATGTTTATCTTAACTGAGCATCGTGACGTATTATTAATAGACGAAGATGAACCTTTGACCTACCAAGAAGCAATATCAAGCCATGAAATCCGAAATGAGATCCATGGTCGACAATCAAGTCTGGGACTTAGTTGATCTACCTGATGGTTGTAGAATCATTGGGTGCAAATGGATCTACAAAAAGAAATTAGACAAAGATGGCAATGTAGATGTCTATAAAGCACATTTAGTGGAGAAAGGTTACAAACAAATTCATGGTATAGACTATGATGAAACATTCTCGCCAGTTGCCATGCTTAAATCAATTCAGATTCTCTTAGCAATTGCCGCTCATTTTGATTATGAGATTTGGCAAATGGATGTCAAAACTGCTTTCCTAAATGGAAATCTAGATGAGGACGTGTATATGATACAACCTGAGGGTTTTGAACATCCAATCAATGCTGGGAAGGTATGCAAGCTCAAAAGATCAATATATGGTCTGAAGCAAGCATCTCGGAGTTGGAATCTTCGTTTTGATGCTGCAATCAAAGAGTTTGGTTTCAATCAAAACGAAGAGGAACCTTGTGTTTACAAGAAATTGAGTGGAAGTGCAATCACTTTTCTAGTCCTATATGTAGATGACATACTTCTCATTGGGAATGATGTTCCGATGCTTTCGTCTGTAAAGGCTTGGCTTGGAAAGTGTTTCTCAATGAAAGACTTGGGTGATGCATCCTATGTGTTAGGGATCAAGATCTATAGAGATAGATCTAGAAAGCTAATAGGACTAAGTCAAAGTAACTACATTGACAAGGTCCTACATAGGTTCAATATGCAAGGTTCCAAGAGAGGGTTCTTGCTTATGTCACATGGCACACATCTCAGCAAGACTCAGTGTTCAAAAACACAAGATGAGCAAGATCGAATGAATAGAGTCCCTTATGCTTCTGCTATAGGTTCTATCATGTATGCGATGTTATGTACTCGCCCTGATGTAGCTTGCGCTCTAAGCATGCCTAGTAGATACCAGTCAGATCCAGGTGATAGTCACTGGATATCGGTCAAGAATATTCTAAAGTACTTGAGAAGAACTAAGGATGTATTCTTGGTCTATGGCAGTGAAGATCAGCTCATTGTAAATGGTTACACAGATGCTGAGTTCCAATCCGATAAGGATGATTTTAGATCGCAGTCAGGATTTGTGTTTTGCCTCAATGGCAGAGCAGTGAGCTGGAAAAGTTCTAAACAAGACACGGTGGCTGATTCTACAACAGAAGCTGAGTACATTGCTGCTTCAGAAGTAGCAAAAGAAGTAGTATGGATAAGGAAATTCATTATTGAGCTCGGTGTCGTTCCTAGTATTGTTGGACCAATGGACTTATATTGTGATAACAATGGAGTCATTGCACAAGCCAAGGAACCTAGATCACACCAGAAATCAAAGCATGTACTCAGGCGATATCATCTCATTCGAGAGATAGTCAATAGAGGTGACGTCAAGATATGCAAAGTACCAAAAGATGCAAATGTGGCTGACCCGCTCACAAAGCCACTACCACAAGCAAAGCATGAACGTCATACTAGTGCATTAGGCATTCGTTTTGTTCACGATTGGTCCTAGTGCAAGTGGGAGACTGTTGGAAGTATGCCCTAGGACAATCATACTTTATGATTTTATCAATGAATATTTAATGCTCATTAATTAATAAAGTCACAAACTCATTTTATGTTAATTATTATTGTGAGTTTTCTTTATTAATATTTAGTCCCTGAATATTATGTTTAGTAGCTAATTAAGTACGTGACTTAATTTTGGAATGCTACACTTAAAATAAACATAATATTCTAATTGTCCATGGTCTAATATTATTAATCTGGGACATTAATAATTAATAGACCATTATGTGGATTAACTGATGGCTATATTCCACTAGTCATGGGTATAGAGATATCAAGTTAATAACATAGATGCTTGTTAGTGAACAAGTTCATTGGACAGACCCAACCTGAGGACACTGCTAGGTTATATGTCATCAGTGTTGTCCTCAATAATGATGAGGTGCTATATTCTTATACTTGAGATAATCATGGTTACTTGCATGCGAATTAATATGTATTAACACCATTAAATATTATTTTAAATGGGTAATTATAAAGGTGGTGATTGTACATATTATGAACCATGTAGTGGTATGTGAATTATCAAGATAGTTTTTGTCACTCTCGTATAGCGAGAGAAAGATATCTATTGGGCCCCTTGACAAGTAAGATTAATTAGCATGACCATGCTCAAATGAGGTGTCATTTGTTCAAAATTAATCTTACTTGGTAATCAAGAAATATTAATTGAGAATAACAAGGATGACATGACCTAACCTTGTCTCAATTAAGATATCGTTTGACAAAAGAGAATTATTAGCACAAATTAATCATTAAAAGGTTATGTCAGATTTAATTGACATTTATATATTTTGGATAGTCATAATGCCTTGCTAGAGGCCGCTTATGATTTGTGAGGCTTGAATTAATTTTTTAGCCCACTGCCAATAATATATAAACCTACAGGGTCACACACCTAAGTGATTTGGATCATTAATGTTCGTTAATAACATTAAAATAGCGTGATTAGCCCAATTCGAAATAGGGTTTCGAATGGTATTGGGCTAAGGCCTCTTGGAGGGTTTTATTAGCTATAAAACTCCTTCTTTCCTCCTCTTATAAATAGGGCTATATAGACCCACGAATTTTAAGAGTTAAAATTCACTTCTAAAACCTAGAGTAGAGAGGAAGAAAGAAGAGAACGCTAGCACGTTCCCTACGGCCGATCCAATCACGTGCGTGTGGATACCGGTAGAGCTCAGGATCGTTTTCTCGGACTGTCGGACATCCTTGATTAAGATTGCTATGTAAGTCCCTCTTATATCTTGTAATTTCGTTTATAGTAAGAACCTCAGATCCGGTTGTTTACTTTTGGGCAGTATTTTTTTGTTTATTCCGCTGCGTTTTTCTGCCCGAAACCCAACAGTTGCATCGACATCTTTTCCTTCATCATCTCGACCAATTCCTTGTGAGGTGTTCATGGGAATCTTCACTGAGGATTTGCCTTCCACTCCAAACTTCTTGATCAGGTCTCTTGTGTACTTCCCTTGGTTGATAAAGATTCCTTCTGGAACTTGTTTGACTTGAAGTCCTAGGAAGTAGCTGAGTTCTCCCATCATACTCATTTCAAATTTACTCTGCATCACTTGAGAAAATTTCTTGCATAGTTCTGGATTAGTACTACCAAATATAATATCATCAACATATATTTGCACTAGCAGAATATGGTTAGCAACAGAGATTTGAAATAAAGTTTTGTCAATCTTTCCCTTAGAAAACCCATGGGTCACTAGGAATAGGGACATTGTGTCATACCATGCTCTGAAGCTTGCTTAAGACCATAAAGGGCCTTTTTAAGCTTGTAGACACAGGAGGAGTGAGTAGGGATGACAAAACCTGGTGGTTGTTCCACATAAACCTCTTCTTCAAGATCTCCATTCAGGAATGCACTCTTGACATCCATCTGGTAGACCTTGATGGTTTTGAAGGCAGCATAGGCTAGGAAGATTCTGATGGCTTCAAGTCTGGCAACTGGTGCAAATGTCTCATAGAAATCTATTCCTTCCTCTTGGCAGTAACCCTTAGCTACCAGCCTTGCTTTATTCCTTACAATTTTGCCATCTTCACCAGCTTTATTCTTGAATACCCATTTTGTCCCAATGACATTCTGGTGCTTTGGCCTAGGAACAAGTTCACATACTTTGTTCCTTTCAAATTGAGTAAGCTCTTCTTACATTGCATTGATCCAATCTGAGTCTACAAGAGCTTCCTCTACAGTCTTGGGTTCCATCTGAGATATGTAGCAGACAAGCATTGCTTCTCTTCTGGTTGTAGCAGATCTGGTTTGTACTCCACTTCTGATCTGTCCAATCACCTGGTTTGGGGGATGATCCCTTAACCAAGTTAGGTCAGGTTCTGATAAGTGTTGTCTTGGTCTCTCTTGCTCTTCTTCAAGTTCTTCGTCACTTTCCTTGTCTTGTAGAATGGGATTCTGAAGATGAATTGGTGTGGCAGAGTTGGTGACCAATTCTGATGTTATCACTTCTGGTGACTCTTCTAGATTCGTTTTCTCCAAGTTCTCTGTTATGTTCTCAACAGAGTTGAGATCATCAAACTTGACATGAATCGATTCTTCAACAAGTAGTGTCCTTTTGTTGAGTATTCTGTAGACTTTGTTTGTGCTTGAGTAGCCTAAGAATATTCCTTCATCAGCTTTTTCTTGGAACACTTTGAGATGTTCCTTTCCATCATTGAGTATGTAGCATTTGCCTCCAAATGCATGAAAGTAGCTGATGTTGGGTTTCCTTCCCTTCCAAAGCTCATAGGGGGTCTTCTGATGAGTTTTGTGAATCATGCTCTGGTTCTGGGTGTAGCATGCAGTGTTGATTGCTCCAGCCCAGTATCTGTGAGGTAGACCAGATTCAGCAATCATGGTCCTTGCAGCTTCCTTGAGTGTCCTATTCCTTCTTTCTGCAACTTCATTCTGTTGAGGAGTTCTGGCTGCAGAGAGTTGATGCATTGTTCCATTTTGGTCACAGAACTCTTGTATGACTTTGTTGACGAACTCTGTTCCTCTATCTGATCTGATAGATTTGACTTTCTGATTCTGCTCATTCTGTAGTAGTTTCAGCAGAGATGGTAGTTTCTGCAGAGTTTCATTTTTCTTCTTTAGAAAGATTGTCCAAGTGTATCTTGAATAGTCATCCACCATGACTAAAGTATATCTTTTTCCACCAACACTTTGAGTTTCCACTGATCCAAATAAATCTATGTGGATCAGATTTAAAGGACTAGTAGAGAGGTCTCCAGCAATGGGTTTGAAGGAGTTCTTCACTTGCTTTCCTTTCTGGCATGCACTGCACAGGCTCTCCTTCTTGTACACAATGTTAGGTATGCCATCAACAATGTGATCCCTTGCTAGTCTGTTGATTGTTTTGAAATTCAAGTGACTCAGCTTCTTGTGCCATTCCCAGCTGAGTTTTGAATCTCCTTTAGCTAATAGGCAGATTCCTCCCTTTGCAGTAGACCAATCAACAACATAGATGTTTCTTTTTCTGGTAGCTGTCAGAACCACTTCCATAGTTGTCTCATGCTTGACAGAACAACCTTCTTTGGAGAATTCAATTGTGTAGCCTTTATCACATAATTGGCTAGCACTCAGCAGGTTGAATTTCAGGCCTTTGACATAAGAGACATCTTCAATGATTATCTGGTTTCTGATCAGCTTCCCTCTTCCTTTAGTTTGGCCATCTTTTTCATTACCACCAAAGGTAACTCTGGGCCCTTTGATTCTCTGTAACTCAGTAAGGCAACTCTTGTCACCTGTCATGTGTCTGGAGCATCCACTATCAATGTACCAATCTTGCTCAGAGATAGCTCCAGCACACAGTTCCTACAACAATTAAAAGGAAGATTTAGGTACCCAAGCAATGTTGGGTCCTAGGGGGTCATGCAGTCTTGGCAGCCGGTACCACTTTGGTCTCATCAAGTGAAACCTTGGTGGGTGGTACCCATTGTCCACCTGGTAGTCATAGTAAACGGAAGTGTGATTCACTTTGGGCAGATGCTTGTGAGGATCATGCTTCCGGTTTACATACTTCAGCATAGCCCTTTTTGTTGGGTAGAAGTCCCATATACTATCAAGAGCAGAGGAACGGTTAGCTTTGGGCTTCTTAAGTTGACCAGCCAACCTTTTCTGCCTAAAGTTAACCTTCTCTTGATATTTGCCTCTCTGGTGATCATTTGTGGTGGGGTAGTCATGAGAGTGTTTGGTCAAGTTCTGTTCTTGTTTTCTGTTATTTTGAAGATCTTTTCTGTTGTTAGGTTTTCTGCCATGTTCATTATTTTTCAAAACTTGTTTTGGTTGAACCTTTATCTTTTCCTTTTCTGGTCTGACCTTCTCATGAACAACCTTGGTACCAGATACACTAGCTTGGCAAATGGGGCTAGAGATCAGTGGCATTATGACCTTGTCTGCTTTAGCAACTCTGGTGCTAGGCATTATGGAAGGCTCACCTGACTCTGTTGAGCTATATCCAATACCAAAACCAGTGCCAATTTGTTGATCAAGTACAAACCTTTCCATTGAGGCCTGGGCTTCTGGTAGGTTTTATACTTAATCTCAAGAGGCTCTATCTCTCTTATTCTCTTGAGAAGAGAAACATTTTCAGCTTCCAGCTGATCTCTCTCCTTAATCAAAAGATTGATTTTGACCTCAACCTCCTTTCTTAAGTCAAGGATTTCAACCTTAAGCTTACTGTTTTCTTCTTTAACAGAGGAATAAGTGGCTTGGATGGCTTGAAACTCTTCCCAAAATTCTGACATTGAATCAGAATCAAAAGCTTTGCCTACCGAAGAAAAACTAGAGTTAGAAGTAGAGGATACCTCATCCTCAGATTGACCCATAAGGCATAGGTCTCCAGTCTCTGTATCCAGGCAACAGAATGCCTCATCGGATTCTGATTCTGAGCTGGACTCTGACTCAGAGAGGGGGTCCTTCTCTGGTTGTTCAGTGATGAGTGTCTTCCTTCTTCTGTGCTCAGACTTCTTCTCTCCTTCCTGGCTTTGCCTTTTGGAGACTATAGGGTGTGGACAGTTGACTTTGTAGTGCCCTGGTTGTCTGCAGTTGTAGCAGAGAAGCTCTCCACTACTTTCTGATGCTTTGGGTTTCTGGTGTGGCTTTTTTCTTGAGGATGGACTTCTGCTGTCCTTTGGCTTCAAGAATTTCCTGAACTTTCTAGCAATGGCAGCCATATATTCGTCAGTTAAAAGAATAGAAGGGTCAAAGTTATTTACCTGAGAGGTGCTGGCTGTGAGGGCAGTAATTGTTCTTTCCTCAACTTCTTCTCTCTCTTCTTCATTCATCTCGAACGCATATGATTTGAGATCAGAGATGAGCTTCTCTGTGTTGTAGGTTCTGAGATCTTTGCTGTCTCTCATGGCAGTGACCTTCATCTTCCAGGGTGAAGGTAAACCTCTGAGAACCTTCAGGTTGATCTCCTTGGGAGTGAGCTCCTTCCCAAGTTCTGATATCTCAGCAGTGAGAGTGAGCCGGCGTGCATACATCTCAGTTATGCACTCTTTGGGTAGGAGTTTGAAGTCTTCAAACTTCTTCATGGCAATGGTCAGTTTGTTATCTTTCTCCTACTCATCACCAGCTCCTATCAGGGTGAGTGTATCCCAGATTTCCTTGGCAGAGGTGCACTTCTTGATTCTTGTGAAGTATTTGTCATCTATGGCTTTATAGAGGATGTCCTTGGCAATGTTATCAAGGTTGTATTTCCTTATTTCTTCATTAGACCACTCATGCCTTAATTTGGTGATCATCTGAGGTAGACCACCACCAACAGTGTATTCAGGATTGATCTTGGTAAACTCTGTGAAAGGACCAGCATCAAGGACTTCCCACATTTCATCATGGAGTGCGCAGAGGTGAGCTTTCATGCGAATCCTCCAGTCATCAATCTTAGTCACTGAGAACATAAGATTCTTTGAAAGAGTGTTATCCATAATATGAGATTAAGGAGGCTAAAACAAGTGGATCTCTTGTTCAGCAAGTAACCTAAAAGATTATAAGAACGAGGAGGCTCTAATACCACTTGTTGGTCCCGTTTGTAATGGGAACAGTCTAGAGAGGGGGGGTGAATAGACTGTTCAGGATTTTTCAAACATTTCTCTAAGTCACAACTGACTTATCAGAGATGGTCGAATTCTTGTGACAGAGAAGGTCAAGTTCTGATGGCAGAACTGGACCTGACAGCGGATTGGTTTCTGTCCGGGTAGCCTCAGAAAACACTAAGGCAAATGCCTTTCTAATAACTCTTGAGGGAGATCTGCTGAGCACAGAGTCCAACCTTTTGAGTTAAACAGTCAAGTTCTTAGGTGCAGAAATAAAATGAGTAAAGTAAATGACACCGAGGATTTTTATAGTGGTTCAAGGAACAACTTGTTCCTCTAGTCCACTGTTCCACTAAGCTTGCAAAAACAACAGTTTACA
Source organism: Cuscuta europaea (assembly GCA_945859875.1). Lineage (NCBI taxonomy): Eukaryota > Viridiplantae > Streptophyta > Magnoliopsida > Solanales > Convolvulaceae > Cuscuta > Cuscuta europaea. The sequence continues at coordinate 5,724,481 of CAMAPE010000013.1, forward strand.
ACGCCTTAGTCCCTAGAACTTAAGAAGCACTCCACGTCTTCTTCAAGCCTAGTTGCCACCCGGGATGCAGTCCTGCTTCCTGATGGCTGGTCTCGTTTCACTGAGTCTCTTGGAAGTATCACCATTTCACTTACTTCAGTTAGTTTGAGACGCCCCATCTTTTTCAAGAAGTGTTTGATTCAAAATCAGATTTCTCCAACGTTGCTTCTTCACAAAGGATGTGTAGATGATGCTTTCGAAGTGTTGAAGAACTGAGGAACTTTGCTACTTGTTAGTTGGATGAAGGATAAGAGAGTATATCTTCCAACTTGAGCTTTTTCTCGTTGAGGTAGGAGAGTCTTTGATCTCAAGAAAGCTTGAAGGTATTTAGTTCAGAGTAAATAATTTTAGCAAGTTCATGTAGCAAAAGTTATCCTGGTAGTTCTTCAAAGTGTATCTTATATACTGGGAGCAGTCTTCCCGTTGGAGTGTAGAAGACAGCTTCATTAAATGCTTGTACTGTTGACTTGACCGGTTGGACCTTCGACTTGCTATTTTGGGGGCGCGAAGATACTCGCATGGTCAATCATCAGCTTTAAATATATCTTCGTACGTACATCATTAATTGAGCATTTAATGCGTGTACAGTACCATGTTCCAGTCGAATGGCTCCTAGCCGTTAGAGGACTTCCCGTTAGTTTAACGACCGTTGTTAAGTGCCTTCGAGTTCTGGTAGGTAAGAGCAGGTCTGATGAGGCTTTCTGATCCGAACTCTGATGTCCGCCTCTGGTGCCAACTCTGGTACTCAACTCTGGTAGCTTCTCTGGAGAGCAGCTCTGGGAGCAACTCTGGTAGAAGTTCTGATAAGGAAGACCAAGAGGGTTTCTTGCATGTCGACTATGCTAATACTTACAAAGAGAAATTCTAATACAAAATTTCTAGAGGGGTACTTTCAAATTCTAATTATCCTAGCATCATCAAAATCTAATTCCATTTATTCCTTACAGTCTTCACTCTGTACAACCAACTTCCTTCTCTTTTTCATCTTCTGCTTTTTAGCAGGTGAATGTATGATTGGCTTCGGAGAGGCCAACTCTGATGCAACCACCTCTGGTGCATCCTCCTTTGGTAAGGTCTTCCTATCACTATCCTTCTTCTTCCTTATTTCCCTTACAACCTGCGACTGCTCAGGTTGTTCTGAAGTCACAACGGGATTCTTGATGTGCTTTTTGGAGGTAGGTTTAGGCTTAGCAGCATGTTGTTCTCTTTTCTTTTCTAACCTTGCCTCTCTCTTTGGTTCTTAAGCAACAGCAATATTGAGTTTGGGAGAGGCAGTCAGAAAAATGGTCTTGGAGTGGTCAACTGGGAAGGGATCCCTGATTTGAACTCCTTGAGCTCTGAGGATTGCTGAGATGAGGAGGCCATGACCCATTTTTGTTGAGTATATGCTGGTGGTCTGGTCCTTCTTCTTAATGAATTCAGTTAAGGAACCGAAGATTACCTCACCCCAGTTGATATTCATGCCATGGTGAAAAACAAAAATGGCCCTGGCTTGGGTGCTGCTCATGTCATCAGTTGAGCTTGTCTTGCACCACAGGCACTTGTGCAAGATGTTGACAAGTTTTTCGTAGTCTTTCTTGAGTAGGAACTTCTTCATGTAAAGCTTCTCTACTCCGGTGACTTCTGGCCGACAGTAAATCTTCACAAATTGTTCAACGGAAACTCCCACATTTTCCGGGTCAATGAAGTTGGGTGTCTCTGAATCTAGGGAATCCAGTTTGATATCAAAGAATTCATTCAAGGCATCAGCATCTAGTTTGATGCTTTTTCCTTGCACTTGGGAAAAGACGACATCTTTGGTGATAGTGGCGTTGAGGTAGAACTCAGCCACATCCTTGGTGCTGAAATGCTCGTAGGGGTGAGCAACAATCTTTGAGAGTTGGGACTCATTCATCCCTTGAATGATCTTCGTCATCCTCTTATGGTTCTCAGCCAACAGTGGTAGAGCTGACATGTCCACCTTCATGCCGGAAACGACATTGTTGACGAGTTTCTTTACTTCCTCCTTAGTGAGGTCGTTGATGTTTAGGAAATGCATTTTCAGAGAGAAAATTTGAGAATTCCTGGTGCTTGAGAGTTTTGGGAGAGTTTGAGAGCTTGAGAGCAAAAGCAGTTTAGAACGATGATGTAGCAGTAGCGGTTTAGGTTGGAGAAGGTGGGTATAAAAGGCTTTGGGTTAGTTGACGTTTGGGATTATTTGTGGTTTCGAGGTAGCATTTAAAGAAATGCGGGCGGAAAACGTTTCCGTTAAAGAGGTAATAATCGGGGGTAAAGTTGTAAAAGACCTGTTCAAGTAATTAGGTCTTGCCCATACCTCGAAAAATAACAAAGTCAACAATGATCTCTGATGAACTTCTGATAAGAGATTCTATAACAGAGAATGTGGTTCTCTGATGAAAGGTACTCTGGTGATCAGAGATGAAGGTTCTCTGATAGAAGATTCTCTGGTCCAGATAGAGCAATTCTGGTCCAGTATAACTCTGATTTTAAGCATCTCTGGGAAGATCATCCATCATTCCCAGTTCCTCCCTTAGCTTATTTTCTACATGATCTCTGATGAAATGATGTATGATCTCAATATGCTTTGTCCTGGAATGAAGCACTGGGTTCTGAGTGATTGGATTGGCACTGGTGTTGTCACACAACAACTTGATCTCCTTTGCATGAATTCCATAATCCTTGAGTTGTTCCTTCATCCACAGAAGTTAGGCACAACAGCTTCCAGCAGCAATATACTCAGCTTCTGCTGTACTGGTTGAGATTGAATTTTGCTTCTTGCTAAACCAGGAGACAAGTCTCCCACCTAGCAATTGGCAGTGACCAGAGGTGCTCTTCCTGTCTAACCTGCAACCTGCAAAATCTGAGTTAGAGTAACCAATTAGTTCAAAGTTACCTCCCTTGGGATACCATAGGCCTGCATTTGGGTTTCCTTTTATGTATCTGATGATTCTTTTTGTAGCACTTAAATGGCTCTCCTTGGGCTTTGATTGGTATCTGGCACAGATTCCAACAGAGAATGATATATCTAGTCTGCTTGCAGTTAGATACAGAAGAGATCATATGATTCCTCTGTAAGTTGTTGCTTCGACATCTTTTCCTTCATCATCTGGTCCAATCCCTTGTGAAGTGTTCATGGGGATCTTCACTGATGATTTGTCTTCTACTCCAAACTTTTTGATCAGATCTCTGGTATACTTCCCTTGGCTGATAAAGAGTCCTTCTGGAACTTGTTTGACTTGCAGTCCTAGGAAGTAGCCCAGTTCTCCCATCATACTCATTTCAAACTGACTCTGCATTACTTGAGAAAATTTCTTGCACAGTTCTGGGTTAGTACTACCAAATATAATATCATCAACATATATTTGTACTAACAGAATGTGATTAGCAACAGAGATTTGAAATAGAGTTTTGTCAACCTTTCCCTTTGTAAACCCATGGTTCACTAGGAATAGGGACAATGTGTCATACCATGCTTTTGGAGCTTGCTTAAGACCATAAAGGGCCTTTCTAAGCTTATAGACACAGGAAGAGTGAGTAGGAATGACAAAACCTGGTGGTTGTTCCAAATAAACTTCTTCTTCAAGATCTCCATTCAGGAATTCACTTTTGACATCCATCTGGTAGACCTTGATGTTGTTGTAGGCAGCATAGGCTAGGAATATTCTGATGGCTTCCAGTCTGCCAACTGGTGCAAAGGTCTCATCAAAATCTATCCCTTCTTCTTGGCAATATCCCTTAGCTACCAGCCTTGATTTATTCCTTACAATGTTGCCATCTTCATCAGCTTTGTTCTTGAATACCCATTTGGTTCCAATGACATTCTGGTGCTTTGGTCTAGGAACAAGTTCCCATACTTTGTTCTTTTCGAATTGAGTAAGCTCTTCTTGCATTGCATTGATCCAATCTGAGTCTGCTAGAGCTTCTTCTACAGTCATGGGTCTATTTGAGATATGTAACAGGCACACATTGCTTCTCTTCTTGTTGTAGCAGATCTGGTGTGTACTCCACTTTTGATTTGACCTATCACTTGGTTAGGAGGATGATCCCTTAACCATGTCAAATCAGGTTCTGATAAGGGTAGCCTTGGTCTCTCTTGCTCTTCTTCTGATTCTTCATCACTTTTTTTTTTTTGCAGAATGGGATTCTGATGATGAATAGGGATAGCAGAGTTGGTGACCAACTCTGGTGCAACTAACTCTGGTGTACCCACTTCTGGTGATTCTTCAAGATTCACTTTCTCCAAGTTCTCGATTATGCTCTCAACAGAGTTGAGATCATCAAACTTGGCATGAATCGATTCTTCAACAAGTAGAGTCCTCTTGTTAAGTATTCTATAGGCTTCACTTGTGCTTGAATAGCCTAAGAACATGCCTTCATCAGCTTTTTCTTGGAACACTTTGAGATGTTCCTTTCCATTGTTGAGTACATAGCATTTACATCCAAATGCATGAAAGTAGCTGATGTTTGGTTTTCCTCCTTTCCATAGCTCATAGAGGGTCTTCTGATGGGTCTTGTGAATCATGCTCCGATTTTGAGTATAGCATGCAGTATTGATTGCTTCAGTCCAATATCTGAGAGGTAGATCAGATTCAGCAATCATGGTCCTTGCAGCTTCCTTCAATGTTCTATTCCTTCTTTCTGCAACTCCATTCTGTTGAGGAGTTCTAGCTGCAGAGAGTTGGTGCAAGATTCCATTCTGGTCACAGAAATCCTTTATGACCTTGTTGACGAACTCTGTTCCCTTGTCTGATCTGATAGTTTTGACTTTCTGATTCTGTTCATTCTGTAGGAGCTTCAACAGAGATGGTAGTTTCTGTAGAGTCTCATTTTTCTTCTTCAGAAAGATTGTCCAAGTGTATCTCGAATAGTCATCCACCATGACTAAAGTATATCTTTTGCCACCAACACTCGGAGTTTCTATTGGTCCAAATAAATCCATGTGGATTAGATTTAAAGGACTTGTAGAAAGGTCTCCAGCAATGGGTTTAAAGGAGTTCTTCACTTGCTTTCCTTTCTGGCATGCACTGCACAGGTTCTCCTTCTTGTACACAATGTTGGACAGACCATCAACAATGTGATCCCTTGCTAGTTTGTTGATTGTTTTGAAATTCAAGTGACTCAGCTTCTTGTGCCATTCCCAGCTAAGTTTTGAATCTCCTTTGGCTATTAGGCGGATTCCTTCTTTTGCAGTAGACCAATCAACAACTTAAATGTTTCTTTTCCTAGTAGCTGTTAGAACCACTTCCTTAGTTGTCTCATGCTTTACAGAACAGCCTTCTTTGGAGAATTCAACCGTGTAGCCTTTGTCACATAACTGGTTAGCACTTAGCAGGTTGAATTTCAGGCCTTTGACATAAGAGCCATCTTCAATGATTATCTAGTTCCTGATCAGCTTCCCTCTTCCTTTAGTTTGGCCATCTTTGTCATTACCACCAAAGGTAACTCTGGGCCCTTTGATTTTCTGGAACTCTGTAAGGCAACTCTTGTTACCTGTCATGTGCCTGGAGCATCCACTATCGATATACCAATCTTGTTCAGTGATTGCTCCAGCACATAGTTCCTGCATCGGTAAACGGAAGATTTAGGTACCCAAGCAATGTTGGGTCCTAGGGGGTTATGCAGTCTTGGCAGCCGGTACCACTTTGGTCTCATCAAGTGAAACCTTGGTGGGTGGTACCCATTGTCCACCTGGTAGTCATAGTAAACGGAAGTGTGATTCACTTTAGGCAGATGCTTGTGAGGATCATGCTTCCTGTTTACATACTTCTGCATAGCCTTTTTGGTTGGGTAGAAGTCCCATATACTATCAAGAGCAGAGAGGCGGTTAGCTTTGGGCTTCTGAGGTTGACCAGCCAAGTTCTTCTGCCTGAAGTTTACCTTCTCTTGATAGTTGCCTTTTTGGTGATCATTTCTGGTGGGGTAGTCATGAGAATGTCTGGTCAAGTTCTGTCTTTGATTTCTGTTATTTTGAAAATCTTTTCTATTGTTAGGTTTTCTGCAAGGTTCATTAATTATCAAAGCTTGTTTTGGTTGAGCCTTTATCTTTTGCTTTTCTGGTCTGACCTTCTCATAAACAACCTTAGTACCAGATACACTAGCTTGACAAATGGGGCTAGAAATCAGTGGCATTATGACCTTATCTGCCGTAACAACTCTGGTGCTAGGCATTACAGAAGGCTCACCTGATTCTGTTGAGCCATAACCAAGACCAAAACCAACGCCAATTTGTTGATCAAGTACAATCTTTTCCATGGAAGATTGGGCCTTCTGGTAAGCTCTGTACTTAATCTCAAGAGGCTCTATATCTCTTATTCTCCTGAGAAGAGAAACATTTTCAGCTTCCAGCTAATCTCTCTCCTTAATCAGAAGATTGATTTTGGTCTCAACCTCCTTTCTTAAGTCAAGAATCTCAACCTTAAGCTTACCGTTTTCTTCTTTGACAGAGGAATAAGTGGCTTGGATGGCTTGAAACTCTTCCCAAATATCTGACATTGAATCAGAATCAAAAGATTTGCATACCGAAGAAAAACTAGATGAAGAAGTAGAGGTTACTTCATCATCAGATTGACCCATAAGACATAGGTCTTCAGTTTCTGTATCCAGGCAACAGAATGCCTCGTCGGACTCTGATCCTGAGCTGGATTCTGTCTCAGAGAGGGGATCCTTCTCTGGTTGCTCTGTGATGAGTGCCTTTCTCCTTCTGTGCTCATACTTCTTCTCTCCTTCTTGTCCTTGCCTTTTGGAGACTATTGGGTGTGGACAGGTGGCCTTGAAGTGCCCTTGATTGTCGGCAGTTGTAGCAGAGAAGCTCTCCACTACTTTCTGATGGTTTGGACTTCTGGTGTGGCTTTCTTCTAGAGGATGGACTTCTGCCATCCTTGGGCTTCATGAATTTCCTGAACTTCCTGGCAAAGGCAGCCATATATTCATCAGTTAAAAATAAGGAAGGGTCAGAGTTATTTACCTGTGAGGTACTGGCTGTGAGGGAAGTAGTTGTTCTGTCTTCAACTTCTTCTTTCTCTTCTTCATTCATCTCGAACTCATAAGATTTGAGATCAGAGATGAGTTTCTCAATGTTGTAGGTCCTGAGATCTTTACTGTCTCTCATGGCAGTAACCTTCATCTTCCAGGGTGAAGGTAGACCTCTGAGAACCTTTAAGTTGACTTCCTTGGGAGTCAGTTCATTCCCAAGTTCTGAAATCTCAGCAGTAAGGGTGAGCAGGCGTGCATACATCTCAGCTATGCATTCCTTGGGGAGAAGTTTGAAGTCTTCAAACTTCTTCATGGCAATTGTGAGCTTGTTGTCTTTCTCCTGCTCATCACCAGCTCCTATCAGGGTAAGAGTATCACAGATAGCCTTGGCTGATGTGCACTTCTTGATCCTGGTGAAGTACTTGTCATCGATGGCCTTGTACAGAATGTCCTTGGCTATGTTGTCAAGGTTGTACTTCCTTCTTTCTTCATTAGACTATTCATGGCGAAGCTTAGTGATCATTTGGGGTTGACCACTGCCAGCAGAGTACTCAGGATTCACTTTGGTGAACTCGGTGAAAGGACCTGCATCTAGGACTTCCCACATTTCATCATGTAGTGCACAGAGATGGGCCTTCATGTGTATCTTCCAGTCGTCAAACTTGGTAATTGAAAACATCAAATTCTTTGACAAAGTGTTATCCATAAAAAGAGATTAAAAAGGCTAAAACAAGTGGATCTCTATTCAACAAGTAACCTAAAACATTACAAGAACGAGGAGGCTCTGATACCACTTGTTGGTCCCGTTTATAATGGGAACAGTCTAGAAGGGGGGTGAATAGACTGTTCAGGATTTTTCAAACTTTTCTCTAAGTCACTACTGACTTATCAGAGATGATCGAATTCTGGTGACAGAGAAGGTCAAGTTCTGATGGCAGAACTGGACCTGCAGCGGATTGGTTTCTGTCCGGGTAGCCTCAGAAAACACTAAGGCAAAATCTTAAGTGCA